>JBBPBO010000003.1:21090280-21636844 GCA_037974295.1 Cicer cuneatum
TTAAAGGTCTGGAGGCACTACTTATATGGATGCACATTCACGGTATTCAGTGACCATAAAAGTTTGAAGTATCTGTTCGATCAGAAAGAATTGAACATGCGTCAGAGGAGATGGATGGAGACTCTCAAAGATTTATATTTTACCTTGCAGTACCACCCTGGGAAAGCCAATGTGGTGGCTGATGCATTGAGTAGGAAAAGTGTATCCGTATCTTCAATGATAATGGCCAGACAACAAGAGTTGTGGGAAGCATTTAGAGATCTACATTTGGACGTAGAGTTTGCACCAGGAATTTTAAAGTGTGGAATGATAAAGATTGCGAGTGGACTACTTGAGGAGATTGCAAACTTGCAAGATGACACATTAATCCAAGAAAAGAGGAACCTGATAGTGCAAGGAGGGACAACTGAGTTCAGGATCGGACCAGATAATATTCTGAGATGTAATGGAAGAGTTTGTGTACCAGAAGTTGCGGATGTGAGAAGAACGATTTTGGAAGAGGCTCATAAGAGCAAATTGAGTATTCTTCCTGGAGCAACCAAGATGTACCAAGACTTAAGACAGAATTACTGGTGGCCAGGAATGAAGAGGGACGTAGCAGAGTATGTATCGGCTTGTTTAACTTGTCAGAAAGCGAAAGTGGAACACCAACGACCTGCTGGAATGTTGCAACCTTTGGATATACCGGAATGGAAGTGGGATAGCATTTCCATGGGTTTTATAACCGGATTGCCCAAGACAAGGAAAAAGAATGATTCGATTTGGGTAATAGTGGATCGATTGACAAAATCCGCACATTTCTTGCCGGTAAGGACCACTTATAAGGTAGATAAGCTGACGGAAATCTACATTGCTGAGATTGTGAGATTACACGGAGTTCCATCGAGTATTGTATCGAACCGTGATCCAAAGTTCACATCTCACTTTTGGAGGGCGCTGCATGAAGCGTTAGGAACGAAATTGAAATTGAGTTCAGCTTACCATCCACAAACAGACGGACAGACTGAGAGAACAAATCAGTCCTTGTAAGATCTATTGAGAGCATGTGTGGTAGATGATAGAGGAAACTGGGATGAGGTATTGCCATTGATTGAGTTTACTTACAACAATAGCTTTCACGCCAGTATTGGAATGGCACCTTATGAGGCTTTATATGGACCCAAGTGCCAAACGCCTTTATGCTGGTATAAGGACGGAGAAAGTATGATTGTTGGACCTGAGATGGTGGAACAGACTACAGAGAAGGTCAAGAGGATACAAGAGAAAATGAAGATTTCACAAGATTGTCAGAAGAGTTATGCGGACAAGCGTCGCAGACCTTTGGAATTCGAGCAGGGTGATCGTGTATTTCTAAGGGTCACACCTACACTAGAGTTGGCAGAGCTATTAAACCAAGGAAGTTGACTCTGAAATTTATTGGACCATACCAGATTACTGCACGAATTGGACCAATAGCTTATCAGATTGTTTTACCTCCAATACTGTCCAATATTCACGACGTATTTCACGTGTCGCAGTTAAGAAAATACATTTCGGATCCATCACATGTAATCGAACCATACACAGTTCAACTGAAGGATAACCTTTCATTTGAAGTATTCCCTGTAAGAATTGAAGACATGAAGATTAAACAGTTGAGGAACAAGAAAGTCTCACTAGTCAAAGTGATTTGGAATCCGACTACGGGAGACGCGACTTGGGAGCTGGAGAATAAGATGAGGGAACAATATCCTCAGTTGTTTATTAACATGTAGTTTCGAGGACGAAACTAATTTAAGGGGGGAAGTAATGTAAGACCCTTAAATTTAAAATTAAATTATGGATTTAATATTAAGTGTATTTTGGGGAATAATTGTATAATATTTAATTTATGTATATTTTGTGTAAAAATATATATATAAATATTTATTTTGGAGGTTGAATTAAAATAATTGGATGAAGGGTAAACTAAATTTAATTACGAGTAATTAAATTATCGGGCAGTTAATTAAGATGTTATCTACTAATTGCGACGAGACTGGTTAAGTGCTGGAGGGTCAAACAATATTATACTATTAATGTCGGATGAGGTGGCACATATATGTGCCTATATATATGAAGGAGTGACACGGGCAAAGGCAGAAACACATTTCCTCCTCCCTTACTGCATGAAACAGTACCCTTCTTCTTCCTCTTCCCATTCTGTTTCTCGTTCAAAAAAAAAAAAAGAGTTGCTCAAAAGTGAGATTACTTGGAAATCCAAGCACCAAACCACCAAGAACAAAAGTTGTTCCTCTCCTCATTACGGAGCTAGGGAACTAACTTTGGTAGCGGTAAACGGAAACTTCGCCGATTTTCGTCGCGAAAACGTGAACGGGAGCATAAATGTAAAAGAGGTAAGGGGCATCTTCCACTTTCTAGATTGCATTAGGGCTGTAAATGCATGTTGTTGTGACGTTAATGATGTTTTCATTGTTGTTTTTGAAGTAAAACTATTTTGCATGTCGTTCCTGAAGGATGAAAAATGCATGTTGTTGATGTTTTTGATCATCTGTGATGTTGCTATACTGGTTAATACATTCAGTGCTATTTTGTTTGTGTGGGAAAGCTGGAAAATGCCTTGCATGTTATTTTAGGGATGATCAAAATGCATGTGTTGATAAAACTGTTGTGCATGTTGTTATAAAATGCGAAAAATGCATTATGTTGATGTTTTGATGATCTGTGATGTTTGCTGTTTTGGCTGAATACATCAATGTTGTTCTGTTTGAGTGGGAAAGCTGGAAAATGCTTTGCATGTTGTTTTGGGGATGATCCAAATGCATGAGTTGGTTTGTGTTGTACTGTTCTATGGTTGACTTTCTCTTTTGGCGATTAAAGTAAACTGTGAGGTTATTTTGGTGTTGGTGATTCTGTTTTCTGTTGTGTTAATAACAATCTGGTGTTGATGATGGTTTTCAAAAGAAAAGGATTTAAAATGGGTAGAAGTGTTTTCTGGAAAATATGTTTTTGATGAAAAATGTTCTGAGTTTGTGGTTTCAAAGAAATGGTGATTGTGTTTTGGTGTTGTGTTGGTTTTTCAAAGAAAAGAATTTAAAAACGTGTTGAAGTTTATGGAAAATATCACTGCATTCGAAGGTGTATTCGAATACAACATTGGTGTATTCAAATACATGCCTGCAAAGTTCTGTTTTTATTCAAATTTTGGACTTGTATTCGAATAGAGGCCTCTGTATCCGAATACAGATGAGTCATTTTTGCTTCTGACTTAGCATTTGTATCCGTCTACGACCCTGTCGTATTCGATTACAGAATTGTAATTTTTGCCACTATATTCGCATCTGTATTCGACTACGACACCGTCGTATTCGAATACAGAATGTTGATTTTTCACTGTTTTAGCTTCTGTATTCGAATACAGTCTGTATTCGAATACAATGAAGCTGTATTCGAATACAAATTGCTTCCTTTCAAAAATTCCTGTTTTAGACATTGTTTTCTGAACTTTAAGAGTTGGGAAAACATTGGGAAGGTTTGTGATGAATTAAAATGGAGTTTTTAAGAAGGTTTGAGGTGGTGATGATGAGGTTTTTGAATTTTTGTTGATATGGTGATAAATGCTGATTTTTCACTGTTTTTAGCCTCTGTATTCGAATACAAGGAAGCTGTATTCGAATACACATTGGTTTATTTCCAGAAATTCCAGTTTTAAACATTGGTTTTATGAATTTTAAGAGTTGGGGAAACATTGGGGAGGCTTGTGATGAATTAAAATGGAGTTTTTGAGATGGTTTGAGCTAGTGGTGGTGAAGTTTTTGAGATTCTTTGTTGATGTGTGATAAATACTGATTTTTCACTGTTTTAGCTTCTGTATTCGAATATAAGGAAGCTGTATTCGAATACATATTAGTTTCTTTTCAAAAATTCCAGTTTTAACATTTGTTTATGAACTTAAAGAGTCGGGGAAACATTGGGAAAGCTTGTGATGAAGTAAAATAGAGTTTTTGAGAAGGTTTGAGGTGGTAATGATAAGATTCTTGAATTCTTTATTGATGTAATGAAAATGAAACTATTGAGATAGTTTGAGATGGTTTGAGGAGGTGATGGAGTGGCTGTACTTCCAGCTAGCATTTGCATTCTGTTTTCAGTGAAGAGAAAACATTGCATGTCCATGCATTGCATAGTCAAGTGGTGACCGCGATGGGCCACAGAGTTGATGCGGTGACCGTGATAGGCCGTGAAGTTAAGTAGTAACCATGGGTTATAGAATAGTTCCGCGTGTATTAGACGGTCTGTTCTATCTGGGGTCAGAGTAGTTCCGCATGTATTAGACGGTCTATTCTACTCGGGCTATGGAGTGGTTCCACGTGTATTAGACGGTCCATTCTATCAGTGCAAGGATTTAACTTCTGTTGTTCTGGCCTGTGAGAGGCTAACATGCATGAAACGTGCTGGTCTGTGAGCGACTGCACGAGTGCTGGTGTGTGAGCGACTGCACTGGAACTGGTCTGTGAGATACTGTACCTTAGTATGCGTAAAACGTGCTGGTCTATGAGCGACTGCACGAGTGCTGGTCTGTGAGCGACTGCACTGGTACTGGTCTATGAGCGACTGTACCTTAGTATACGTAAAACGTGCTGGTCTATGAGCGACTGCACGTGTGCTGGTCTGTGAGCGACTGCACTGGTGCTGATCCGTGAGAGATTGCACCATGATCATATTGGCCGTTAAGGTCTAACATATATAAATCGTGATGGTCAGTGAGAGACTGCACGTGTGCTGGTCTCTGAGCGACTGCACCTTGGTTATTCCAAGAAGTTGTGTACATTGGCATATACATATTGCATGGGGTGGTTGACTGTGAGTCATATTTTAATCTGGGTTGATGAGTGGGAATCGATGTGTGTAAGTACCTTATGAGATCTGAATTTCTGATGAATTGGTGTGATTGCTGAATTGATATTTGTACTTACAACTTGATTTTTATATTAAATTGGTTGCTGTTTGAAAAGGTATAAATGTCATGAAATTTCAAAATGAGCATCCTTATTTATCATCGTTGTTATATAACATGCCATGAATATGCTTGTTATTATTTACATAAATGCTATGTGTGGTATTTGTTAATTTCGGTCGGTTACCCTTTACTATTATTGTGGAAAATTGAGCTTTGCCCTCAGATGATACTCGAACCCTTCCTACCGACGGTTACACTAACGACGGAGACGTATTTAGTTTTCCTTGATCTTCACGTACGGCGTATTTGTAGACAACGCATAGGGGCGGACAGCTGGGTGAAGACGAGACTGGCAGAGGATGCAGTGTAAACCGTGCTATTGTAGCTTTAGTGCATGATCAGACTAGACTTTTGTATAGGGTCTTGAGTTTGTTGAATGTAATTGGTTATTTTGGAAATTATTGTATAACTTTTCCGCTAATATTTTTCCGCACTCTGATAATATTTTGGTGGATCCAGGATACAGCTGTTGGATGTATCATTATTTTGATATATTTTGAAGAATTAAATTCCCAAAAATAATTTACTTGATTAATCGTGATGTAATTATTTAATTACTTCTCTATTTTGGATTACGACGTCGAACAACTTTTAATTTGAATTGATTTTAATCATTTTGAATTAAATTGAGAAAAATTCTTTTATTTATTTTGGTTAAAAAAAAAATACACTTGCGCTGTGTTTTAAGCTCGGGGTGTTACAAATATCATCATTACAATCTTTCATGCTCTACAACGAATAGTTATCTCAAACAAAGAAGAGAGAATCCACTAGCACACGACATTAGCAAGCTCAACAAATAAAAATAGCAAATAAAAGAAAAACAAGTTTTTTTTTTCAAAATGAAAAATAAAAAAAAAATTTATTACAGAGCAAAAAAATTCCAATTAAGTAAATAAATTATAACTCAATAGTGATATGACAATTCCCCGACAACGGCGCCAAAAACTTGATAGCATTTCAGCAAGTGTACTGAATCGTTGCAAGTAATAATTAAAACGGTAGTACCGAGTGTCGAACTCAAGGATTGCGTTTTACTATCGAATTATATTTAATTACTGAAATTGAACAAAAAGTTTCTAGGTTGAGTAGAATAATATTTGAAATAACAACAGTAATAAAATTGAACTTTTATAATGAAAAAAATGTCAGGGATGAGTTTCACTTTGAGTCCAACCTTGGTTTCTAATTTGATCCTAGTTACCGAATTCCTTTATTGAATTATTACCAAATTTTCTTTAGTATTCTTGCCCTAATGTCTTAGTGACAGAACCTTTAATTCAAAAATAACCCATAATTCTTTAGTGGGTTTAAAATTAGGATTAAATTTTACAGTACAAAAATTCTCTTTTTAAACTGTTGTCTCTACAACTAAGTCAATTGGTTTCATGAGCTGCATCTATCCCTAGACTACAATCTCATGAATTTATCGTCTCAAGCCTTTATAAAGTCCACTTCCGTTTCAAAATACGAATCGTAAAACATTTTAAAGTTGATCAGGCAATAAAAAGCATTAAGCACAGAGAAGAGAAAAATAATTCAATAAACTTATTCATATAACAAAGAATCAAATCAGACAATTAAGGGATTCATCTTGTTTCACTCATCCCTAACAAATAGGGTTTAGTTACTTATTACAGAGATTAAAGAGATAAAGATTAAAGAAGAATTACAAGAAAGATTCATGAATTATTCTTTATAAAACTCCTTCAATGGTGTAGAACAGCCGTCTGTGAGCTTCTCTGCTAGGGCACAAGTTTCTGAGCTTCCCAATTGACCAAAAGATCCCTAAAAAATCAGAAAAACTCGATTTTATGCAATCTGCAGCGCGCCACGCGCCCCAGGCGCAGGCCTTGCGCTTTAGGCGCATTTAAACAAAATCAGCAGTGCAGAAATGCGCTTCAGGCGCACATCATCTTCTGTCTGACGTGTACTACATGTTACTACTATTGTGAGTCCGACTTTGGTTCTGGTGTCTTCATGAAAGTTGTAGCTATGGATTTTAGCTTTCATTTTCACTTGTTTTGACTCCAATTGGACATCTACAACTCCAGATATCACTGAAATACTCCACATAGGTCATGTTGATTTCTCACCAGAATTCAGCACTACACTAAAAACAAAGAAACGACGCAAAACTCCGAAAAATCTCTACTTAATCAATGAAATAAGAACCTAAGCATTTTATTAAACCCAAGAACTAGAATCAACAAAATATATCAAATAAATCATTAAATTAACTAATGATTGAAGATAAATAAGACTAAAAACAATGAAAAATATACATATGATGAAGAGTCATCAAAAACCAACTTTGTTCCAACACAAATCACCAAGACAATATTTTTTTTTTCTATCATTCTTCAAATCAAATCTATAACTTAAAATTTAAAATGTGAGTTCTCTATTTAAATATAAGTTTGTTTGAAGATTTGAGTTATAAATTTGAGAAAAATTTGAATTTGGTTGAAACTGATAATTAATTTTTTGAGTTTTGTTTGAAGATAATGATAAATTTTTTAGATTTTGGTAAAAAAAGAAATATTGTTGAAATTTTAAAACATGCATTAATTCGTTATTTATAATTTAGTAAATGATCAATTCAAAAAGAAAAAAAAAATAAAAGGTTGAATTGTTACCTGAAATTAAATTAAGATACTGTAACTCAGGATATTTTGCCTGTTAAATTTAATGTTTATATTATGTATAGTCAATAAATATTTATTATTTAATGATATTATTAATATTAATTTTTATGTTATTATCTATCGTTTTTGTCAAAAAAAAAAATTTATCTTTTTCTTGGAGGATTATATTATCTCTTATTTAAGAGTACAACATTTTAAAGCTTGTCTTAGCTTAGCCTCCAAAATTATTGGTTTGGTTAGGGCTTTGACATCCCATTTAAATCGACACCCAAACTACCACATTTATTTGTATTTTATTTCATTTCAATTTATCTCTTAAATGTAAATCTAATATGGTAAGTTAGTTTTCTTTTTCACATTGAAAAACTAAATGTTAAATTAAATTAAAAATATATTTATACGTTAATTTTAGATTAAAATGTTGAATAGTTTTATTTTTTATTTATATATATACAAATATATAATGGTGTTTAGAAACCTAAAAAGTGGATTTCCTTTGCTCTTTTCCTTTTCTTTTTGTACAAAGCTTTGTTTTGCTCTTTTCTCTTCTCATATTTTAGATAGTTAAAATAACTTATGTTTTGTCTTATTTATTTAGTTTTCAATATACATGTCAGATATAAAATATAATTTGTATATTTTATTTTGTCTCATTGAAGTTTATTTTTTAAATATTGATAATATAAACAAACTCAATTCCGCATTCACATTGAAAACGTACGTAACCGTTACTATTAATTCAAAGTATATTTATTCTTTAATTTTAGATTAAAAATATTGAATAATAATCCATTCCTTTGCATAATTAAAATAACTTATATTTTGTCTTATTTAATTAGTTTTCAATATACAAGCAAAATCTAAAATAGAATTTGTATATTTTATTTTGTCTCATTTTTTAAAGCAAAAATTATAGTGTAAAAATATCATAATATGACAGCTTTGACTTAATAAAAAGAAACTTAACAAAATGAATTAGTTTTGTTCTTTTTTATTCTCATCTTTTAAATAATTAAAATAACTTATATTTTGTCTTATGTAATTAATCTTCAATATACAAGTAAAATATAAAATAGAGTTTGTATATTTTATTTTGTCTAATTTCAATTTATTTTTCTTTTAAATATTCATTTGATAAAATAGGTTCCAAATTTACATTCAAAAAGTTAAAAAGTCGTCCGCTACTAATTCAAAATATATTTATACTTTACTTTTAGATTAAAAACATCAAAAAATTATTATTTTAAAAATAGGAATTAGAAGAAAAAAACGTTGGATTTTTATTACTATTAATTGATTTTATTTCACAAAATAACTACTCCATGTGATCATGTTTAAGACTAAATTATTAATTCTATCATATACAAATTTAAGCTTATTTGTGCGGAACTACGTGTGATTGCCTAAAATATTTATGTTCTTAAACGCAATAAAATTATCTTGATTGTTAACAACGGTTGAATCTAAAGGAAGACTCTTATAATGTTGCAAATCAAGATTTGAATTCTAGTTGAAGTATATATTTATATTTAATGTATAAGGCGTCTTGAAGAGAATCTATAACAAATGAAACTTTGATAATTTGTTTTTTGAAAAAACGCTATATCTATATCTATATCTATCTATATATATATATATATATATATATATAATATTGCCTCTATCTATTAATCATAAGTCTCATTTAGAAAATTTAGTTATTTCAAAATATAAACTAATTTGCAATTTACTAGAAGCAATTATCGCTCTTTTTCCTAATATATTCCTTATTAAAAGCAATAATTTATCTTGGAAGATAAAATATCAACATTGAGTACATTTATGTCAAAGAGTAGTTTAATAATATTCATACACATAATATACACATTAATTAAACAAACAAAATTTCTTAATATATGTTAAATATACAATAGGTATTTATAAAAAGTAATGGAAGTAATAATGTTATTCCAAGTACAAGGCATAGATAATAACCAAAAGAAGGTTTACATCAGGCTAAAAGCATAAAAAACACGAGGTCTATACAGAAATCCTAATACAAAAAACATTCGGTTGTAAATCTACGTGATCACTTAAATCAAGAATCTAACACCGGATATTGAAATAATAAACAAAACCTTTAAGTTAGATTCTAACAACCACTAAGATTGTACTTTAGTACGTTCCACCACGTGAGAAATATTGACATTTAATTGTTGAAACATGCACTTATTATGAGATTTCCAAATTTACCAAATGCATGATGATAGAAGTAACAATTTTAATGGAAGAAAAAAGTATATTATTTCTTGAAATTCAGAGTAGTATCTCTTACAATGACGAGATTGGAAAAGGATGCCGAAAGAAAAACTAAACCAGAGTTCTAAGAACTCCTAAACCAGAGCAGAATTGCTCCTAACCAGAGAAAAAATTCCTCTATTTAGTTCTTAAAATAGTTTCTGCCTATTTCTCCTCTTCCCATTCCCTCCTTCTTATAACATAAAATAAGAGACATTATTAATTTGTTTTTATTCCCTCCATTCATCCTTCTTGAAACTGAATGCCTTTCCACTTCCCCTTCCCTCATTCCTTTAATGGAATATTATTATAATAATAGATGTTATTAACTAGCTTTTATTCTCTGCATTCATCATACTAGAAACTAAATTTGTGTGACTTGGGTGAGTGAGGTCCACTCTTTGGGCCCTCATTCCTCTTAGTTTGCATTGTTCTATCATTGCCACCCACTTCAAAATGAGCCTTGTCCTCAAGGCTAACATTAAGACATTGATTTTGTGGCATACTTCCAGGTTCCCAACTGATGGTTTCCTTATTCCCTTCCCATGTTATGATTTTTCTTGGCCTTAGTATATTCGTGGTAACAACATTTAGTTCTTTTTTCCTGATTGATTCTCCAATTCTTCGGAATTTGACACTACAACTTCACAGCTTTCCCTTTCCAGTCCAAGCAAATTGCCGTTTCTTCCCAATCAAATAACACCTTGCCTAGCTTATGCAGCCAAGCTACTCCCAAAATCATGTCCTCACCTTGTAATTCCACTATGTAAGCGTCAACAATGGTCTCGAACCTTCCAATTTGAATGTCAAACTTCCCACACTTCTCTGTTATAGCTACACGGGAACCGTTTCCAAATTTCACGTTCGTAACCGAAATCTGTTCTACTGGAAGCTGCAGAACTGCAGCCATTTGAGGAGTCACAAAATTATGACTAACACCAGTGTCCACCATCATCGTAACCGGTATGCCTTTCACGGTACCTTCCAAATGTAGGAGAAAAGGGAACGAATTTCGAGCTCTGCCTTCCTCTTCTATTCCGAAGAGCATCATGGAGTTGCATCTTAGTGCAACGTCTTACTCCCCTTCCTTCAGTTCGATAGCTAGGACTTCACCGACTTTGTCTGTCACTTCATCATCTCCCAGAATCACCAAACGCAACTGTTTTTCAGCACACTGATGAAGGGGATGGAACCTCTCCCCACATCGAAAATAGAGGCCTCGTGTCTTACAATCCATTAATTCAGAATAGGGATGATGCTTGGTTCCCCTATTGCGATTTGCGTGGTTCCCCCGTTGCTCCTCATCGCCATTTGTTCGTGCTTGGTTCTGATTAAGGTTGGATCCTTGCATGCTCAATTCCGGGTTAGGATTTGATCCAGTTTGAGTATTTCTGGATTAGGTTCCCCCACTTGGCCCAGAACTCGCATTTCCCTTGTTTGGGTTTGGAAAAAGACCCACTACGGACCCGTTTCTATTAGTAAGCCCATTACTTCCTTCTCTTCCCCCTTTCCAGTTTCGTGAATGACCTCCACCTCTGCTTCCTCTTTAATTCAACACACCTCGTAACACTATTTCAACATCATGAGCCAATTTCATCGCCTATACACGTGTCTTAGGGTTGAAGGTCCTTACTTGCAAATGTACCTTTGACCGGAGACCACCCAAAAAATACCCAAGGTATTGTTCTTTGGGGAGATGCATAACCTGGAAAGAGAAATATTCGAAATCTGAAATGTACTCTTCCACATCTCCAATTTGTTTAAGATCTTTCAATTCTTCGAATGAATTATCCCTCTTTCTTCCTCCATATCTCTCAATCAACGCTTCCTTCAACTTTAACCATGTGAGGTCATCCTCCGTTTCCTGTAGAAGATTAAACCAATGAATGGTTGCTCCCTCCATGCTAATTTTTGCCAAACGAACCTTCACTTCTTTAGATATTCCCTGTACCTCAAAATATGTCTCTGCTCGTGTGATCCACCCCACTGGATCATCACCATCAAATGAAGGCAGCTCCACCTTCTTCACTGCCATCTTGTATTCCGTAATTGGCTCCCTGGTTGTCTGTGACACCCCAGGTGTAGGCCGATTCAATAGTTTTGCAAACTCTTCCAAAATAGCATGACAAAATTCATCCAAGGTTTGGTGCACCGAACCTTCCATCTCAGCCATTCGTATCTCCAAAGCCTCAATTTTGTCAGACATTTTCAGTGGCATTCGGTTTCGCTAGCTTCTATCTCATTCCAGCAGGTCGAACCAATGATAGGACTCAAAATTTTAATGGAAGAAAAAAGTATATTATTTCTTAAAATTCAGAGTAGTATCTCTTACAATGACGAGATTGAGAAAGAATGCCGAAAGAAAAACTAAACTAGAGTTCTAAGAACTCCTAAACCAGAGCAGAATTGCTCCTAACCAGAGAAAGAATTCTCCTATTTAGTTCTTAAAATATTTTCTGCCTATTTCTCCTCTTCCCATTCCCTCCTTCTTATAACATAAAATAAGAGACATTATTAATTTGCTTTTATTCCCTCCATTCACCCTTCTTGAAACTGAATGCCTTTTCACTTCCCCTTTCCTCATTCATTTAATGGAATATTATTAGAATAATAGACGGTATTAACTAGATTTTATTCTCTGCATTCATCATGCTAGAAACTAAATGTGTGTGACTTGGGTGAGTGGGGTCCACTCTTTGGGCCCTCATTCCTCTTAATTTGCATTGTTCTATCTAATGATTACAAGATGGCCTGCAATATTTTGTGTTTTCTTTTAGAAGCAAGTTTGTTTGAAAAACAATGATCCCTAATTTTGGTTTTAAGGATAACAAAATATATAAGAGAATAATTTACTCTTTGAAATATGTGTTAAGTGTACATATCCTCTGGTGACACTTCGAAAGTATCGTCTCGTCACAAGTGAGGAGTTTGCTCTAAAGTTGAAGATAATATTCAACCTAATCCTCTAACTTCAAACTAGAAATTTTTTTGTTTATGTGGCTTCAGTGAATAATAGTCTAGGATATCAACATATGATTTTATGCACACACTTAGTTGTTGTGGATGAAATATCAACTTGAAGATAATCAAATAAATGAAAGTAAAACCCCTATATCTTGTGATAATACTTCTACTATATGCCTAACCAAAAATCATATTTTGCATTCAAGAGTGAAACACATTGAGATTAAGGGTGGAAGATCTGCGCCTAGTCTATAAAAAAATACAAGGTTTAAGTCTGACTTGTGGTATATTAGCCTACTTAAAAGTCTATTTCGTTTTAACATAGTTGAATAAGTAATTATACATATCTTTAAATAGACCAACGAACTAATATGTTAACGACATTAAGTTCTATTTTGAGATTTAACATCACATTCTATGACTTTATGACATCCTACTTTGATTCTATTTTATAATAATACAAGGCTAATATGCTTAAATTACTAAAAGTTTAATATCTAACAAAAAGTTCAAAATTTAATATATAATTATAGTAGTAATAAAAAAATATTATTCATATTTATTAAAGTATGCCTAAAAGGCATTTTGTGTGACCTTTTTAGCTAAATAAATTTTTTTTAGAAGTCTTGACCTTGTCCATTTAAAAAAAGTTGACTTATATATTTTTTTTCCAAGAAGTATTAACTCATTGTAAGAGTTTAATTTTGTAATCTCAAGAGATGGATTGATGGAGTTTGAATTCCTTACAGAATAGTTGTAAAATGGCCATTAGTGCCACTGATTAATAATAATTTAAAAAAAATCTGACTTAGCACGAATTTGACGTAACCTAAGTCGTAAGCCCGTAAATCCCTATCAGTTAATATGATATACTCTCATCCCTAATTGATATTAAACACCATTTTATAAGTAACTATTATCATAATGGTGTTTTTCATATAAAATTTATTGACAGTAATCATCAATAAGAAGATATTTTTATTAAAAATATATTCAACTTTATAAAGAAGAATTTAAATATTCACTTTGTAAAGAAATGAAAGTTTAATAGGTTTAGCCTTTGATAAAACAATCAATTTGTACCTATGGTAATATAGTTTATGTATTTGCCTCTGGTTGAATGGATTGTGATTTTGCCTCTAACTATACATCTCACATGATTGTATCTAATAAACGTAGTTCTCTGTATCATTTGGTATCGTTTCATAAATTGTTGGTACACGCGGCGTATTTTACTATATGCTGAGTCGATAATAATTTCCTTTTAATGATAAAACCGATTTTCTAGGAATTGTGCATTTAGAAAGGATAATAGAAGCACTTTGAATCCTAGTCAAGTTTCTGGCGAATGAAATGACTTAATTATCTTTGGGAAAAAATGGATTCAAGAGAAGGAGGAATTTGAAAAACACATTGCTAAAAGGAGCATTCTTGCATTTTAATGGACAATTAAAACTCTGTATCTCTAGACAGAGTCTTCAACAAGCAAGAGAAGTAGAAAATGTCAAGCAAAATATTGAGTCAACATCAGTTGAAAAAGCTTCTACATTTGAAGCTTCTACTGCGCATTGCATGAAGACAAGAAGCATGGTGAGAGATTTGAGCAATTGGGAGCAGGAGCGCGAGGAATGGCGCACTCGACTGCAGTTGGCAGAGGCGCGCGCGCCAACGGAGGATCAATTGGCTGCACTCGCGGCCAAGATCGATGCCAACGGCGGTGGGACTGTCTGTAGGGAAGAAGCAAAGACCAACGGCTGCGGTGGTAGACCCCTGGGTAACTACGTTGAGAGCGACCTGTGGAGGAAGCTGGAGATTCTGATTTTCTCAGGCGACGATGAGTACGGTTGGACGTATCGGTTGGAACGATATTTCGAGTTACGAAGTGTTCCGGAGGAGGAGAAGATGCGTGCCACCTTGGTGGCCTTGGAGGGTAGACCACTAGGCTGGTATCATTGGTGGGCTAGGTGCAATCTGGAACCAACTTGGGACGGGTTCAAGCTGGCAGTGGTTCGCAGGTATCAACCGCCAATGGTACAAAATCCTTTTGAGTTGTTGCTGGCACTCAAACAAATAGGGACAATGGTAGAATTTGTGGAGGAGTTTGAGAAATATGTTGGAGCTTTGAAGGCCATTGATCAAGAATTTGCACGAGGAATTTTCATGAATGGCTTGAAAGAGGAAATTCAAGTGGAGGTAAAACTTTATGAATTAAAGTCTCTGTCCGATTTAATTCAAAAGTCTATTATGATTGAGGAGAAAAATCTAGTTTGGACTAAGAAAGGAACCAACACTTTCATTAAACCAACTACAATGTCTAAGGCTAGTTCTTACATTAAGACTGTAACGGTAGATGCTAAGCCTTGGTTAAATAAGAAAGCCGAGGGTGGTACCTTTGCTACTAACCCAGGGGGTGTTCAGATGTGATGAGCCACACCATAGAGAACATAAATGCAGGAATAAGCAGTTTCGTATGATCATTTTGGAAGAAGATGAGGAGGAGGACAGTGATACTGAGTTCCATGAGGTAGAAACTTTCCATTCTCTACAGTTGTCTCTTTGTTCAATGGTTGGGCTGACTTCCACAAATTCTTGGAAGATACAAGGGGTAGTTCAGAACAATTCTGTTTTGATACTCATCGATTGAGCTTGCTGGTAGAAGAGACTCCTTCTTACATTGTGGAATTGGGGGATGGTCATAGGGTGAAATGTAAGGGAAAATGTCCCAAGTTGAGTCTTCATTTGCAAGGAATGGAGATTAAGCAAGACTTTTATTTGTTCACCTTGCAAGGGGTGGATTTGGTGTTGGGTTTGGATTGGCTTTCTAGTTTAGAAGAGGTCAAAACCAATTTTCGCAAGTTGGAGCTTACCGTGTCTATAGATGACAAGTTGATTACTTTGGTTGGTGATCCTACCTTAACTAAGGTTGAATTGTCTTATGAAGCCTTCATGCAAATTTTGAAAGAAGAAGGGGAAAACTTATTAATTCAGTACGATACGACAAAGCAGAAAACAACAGACGTTTCAGTCATACCTAAAGCTGTTTCAGAGGTGCTGCAACAATATTATGAGGTTTTTAAGGATCCTCAAGGTCTCCCACCCGAAAGGAGGTTAGATCATGCAATTCATTTGAAGGAGGGGGTTGAGATACCGAATCTACGACCTTATAAGTATCCACATTATCAAAAAACTGAGATATAATGGTTGGTTTCCGAAATGCTTAAGGCTGGCATGGTAAGACCAAGCATTAGCCCTTACTCTAGTCCTATCATCTTGGTCAAGAAGAAAGATGGTGGTTGGCGTTTTTGCGTGGATTATAGGGCTCTCAACAAAATTAATATCCCTAATAAATTTTCCATCTCTATCATTGAAGAGCTGCTTGATGAACTTGATGGAGCAACAATATTCACTAAGCTTGATTTAAAATCAGGTTATCATCAAATCTGGATAAAGGAAGATGATATAGAGAAGAAGGCTTTGCGAACTCATGAGGGACATTATGAATTCTTGGTGATGCCTTTCGGTCTCACCAATACTCCTTCCACATTCCAAGCCCTCATGAATGAGGTTTTGAAGCCTTTCCTCCGGAGAATTGTCCTGGTCTTTTTGATGACATTTTGGTGTATAGCAAGGATTTGTCAGCTCATCTTGTTCATGTCCCCCAAGTCTTGGCAGTACTGATGCAGAATGGGTTGAAGGCAAATAAGAAAATATGTAGCTTTGGACAGTCTAGTCTTGAGTACTTGGGACATGTGATTTATGGCGAATGGGTGGCAGCTTGTCCTTCCAAGATTGCAGCCATGATTTCTTGGCCTATTCCTACTGATGTGAAGGGTCTTAGAGGTTTTCTTAGAATAACAGGTTATTATAGACGTTTTTTTCAAGGTTATGGTAAATTAGCCAAACCCTTAACGAAGCTTTTGAAGAAAGACAAGTTTTGTTGGACTGAAGAAGCTACAACTGCATTTCAGGCCTTGAAAACAGCCATGGTGGATCTTCCCTCGTTGGCTGTACCGAATTTCAATAAGGTATTTGTAGTGGAAACTGATGCTTCTAGTAAGGGGTTAGGGGCTGTTTTGATGCAGGAAGGTAAACCGCTTGTGATATGATCCTGGTTGTCATGAATCACTTTAAGGATCGTTCTAGGTAGGAAACTTATAGATTTGAACCAAAAACACGTTTTGCTGGAGAACGCAATAACAGGGGCTCCGAAAGTCAAAATCAAACGATTCCAAAACGAGGTGAAAGATGACGTTTCGAAACGCAAGTTAGGCTGTTGAATCACCGAAAACAAGTACGTAACTCAAAATATGATCGCAGGTTACTGAACAC
Source organism: Cicer cuneatum (assembly GCA_037974295.1). Classification (NCBI taxonomy): domain Eukaryota; kingdom Viridiplantae; phylum Streptophyta; class Magnoliopsida; order Fabales; family Fabaceae; genus Cicer; species Cicer cuneatum. Next base: position 21,107,495 of record JBBPBO010000003.1, read on the forward strand.
GAAAATTGGTAGAATTTGAGTAATAGGGTTTGATGTAAAGGAAATTCAAATTACTATTTAACAAACGAACTAAGAAAAGAATGACGCCACAATCTAAGGATTGATAAGCCAAAAGAACGCCACAAGGATTAACAACCTTGATAAGTTCAAAGTGAATTCTTTCAAGAACTCTAGAGAGCAAAGCCTCACAACAATAATGTTAAAAAAAAACCCCTCAATGAGGTTACAAATGCATATTTATAGTAAAGCTATCTCTAAACCTAAATGGGTCATAAGTGACACCATTCTCTCGGGCCATATTGGACTTACATCATATTTTTTTTCTAAATTAAACTAAATGTAAGGAAGTAAAGTAACTTCACTTACACATAACATAAACTAAATCTATAATAAAACTATTACAATTCCAAATCAAAGCAAACTAAGAATTATTACAACCAAATTAAAATAAATAAAGTTCATCTTAATTTAATAAAATATGGATCATTTTCATACTCTTGAGGTTCTTATCATTCTCTCCTTCTTGAAGAAGTTCGACCACGAATTTAAGCTCCATTATGTCGTACATGAAGAAATAATCCAAATAAACCACGAGCTCATCATATCCACCGAGGTCAAATGGAAATTTGGAAAAGTCACCAAATGTGATAAGTCGGTGAAACACATTTCCATCTTGAACAATTAACATCTAATCACGTTTATGGTAAAGGTAAGAAATTCTATAGATGGGGATAAAGTTATACCTTTTGAAGTTGACATTCATGACCAAATTTACCTTCTTTGGATTGAAATTTGTGGCAAACGATATGTTACTCTGTATTTGCAAAGGCTTCAAAGCAAGTTGAATCTCATGGATATTCTCTTTATCACAAAAAAATGGTGACTCAATAATTTCCTTGCAAGCATGCTATTAAGGATCCTTTTAATAACCACCTTCAAGCACTAACATTGCTTCATTCACCACACTCTCTTGTTTAAAGAGACTTTCAATTTTACCATCATCTTTCTCTTTGCTTTCAATGTCAATATGTTGATGACATTCCTCCTTTAGAGGCACTTCTTCAAGCACTTGCAATAGAGAATTATCAAAGTTAGACAAATAGTTGGAGTCAATTTCTTCCCATTTGTCTCTCAAATGTTTCTCCTCTTCTTATTTATTTTCTTTGATTTTCTCTTTCTCTCTCAAGGCTAGCTTCTCTACTTTTCTTGCCTATTTTGCATATCCATTTTTGTACAGATATTTCACATACTCCGGATCGAATACAAAATCTCGAATATATTGATGATATGATATACTTCTTTTTTATTCTTGATCCTCATTTTGATATTCTACATGTCTTTTCTCTTTTGCATACCTCATATCATCACCATGATTTTCTTGATCCTCTAGCTGCTCAGTTCCGACATGTAAATCTTCAGTATGCTCCCTCAACATCTTTTGCATTTGAGCAATTATAGCCTCCACTAACAATATGTTGTTTCCCCCCCGAGGAGGGCTATCATCACCACCTATTCCTGCCATATTTTAAACAAAAAGAAAACAAACAAAAGTGAAAGAACAGGACCTCACCACACAGCTCACGTGTTTACACTCTTGAATTTGTCATTCGTGTTTCACTCAATTTCGGCTTTTTCAATAATGAATCTCTCTTTCATTTTTCCACTCAATTGCTCTCTTCATGTTCTTAATTGAATCAGCGAGAACCTCAATATTTTGAACCAAAAAATTGGTACAAAGAACTTAACTTTACAAAAAGCAATAGCAATGTGATTGAAAAAAAATTACTTTTAGGAATTTTGTCAAACAGGTAGTGTGCGCTACTATTTTTTTTTAAGTAGCAGCAACACACAAATCAAGTAAGAACAAGAATTCAAATAAAGGCAACACGACTAGCAATTTATGTTTTAAAAAACATGCATAAATAGAATTTTCCTCAATTCCAAACCTAGAGACAAGCTCTGGTACCAAATGATATGATCCTGGTTGTCATGAATCACCTTAAGGATCGTTTTAGGTAGGAAACTTATAGATTTGAACCAAAAACACGTTTTGCTGGAGAACGCAATAACCGGGGCTCCGAAAGTCAGAATCAGACGATTCCAAAACGAGGTGAAAGATGCATTCCGAAACGCAAGTTAGGCTGTTGAATCACCGAAAACAAGTATGTAGAACTCAAGATATGATCGCAGGTTACTGAACACGAAAATTGGTAGAATTTGAGTAATAGGGTTTGATGTAAAGGAAATTCAAATTACTATTTAACAAACGAACTAAGAAAAGAATGGCGCCACAATCTAAGGATTGATAAGCCAAAAGAACGCCACAAGGATTAACAACCTTGATAAGTTCAAAGTGAATTCTTTCAAGAACTCTAGAGAGCAAAGCCTCACAACAATAATGTTAAAAAAAAAACCCCTCAATAAGGTTACAAATGTATATTTATAGTAAAGCTATCTCTAAACCTAAATGGGTCATAAGTGACACCATTCTCTCGGGCCATATTGGACTTACATCATATTTTTTCTTTCTAAATTAAATTAAATGTAAGGAAGTAAAGTAACTTCACTTACACATAACATAAACTAAATCTATAATAAAACTATTACAATTCCAAATCAAAGCAAACTAAGAATTATTACAACCAAATTAAAATAAATAAAGTTCATCTTAATTTAATAAAATATGGATCATCTTCATACTCTTGAGGTTCTTATCATCTTAGGTGCTTTGCTGGCCGTAAGCTCAAGACATGGTTGAATTGGTTGCATTGGGCTGAGTTCTGGTTTAACAGTAACTACAATATCTCGGCTGGAATGACACCTTTTAAAGGTTTATATGGAAGAGAGCCCCCATTGCTGATTAAGAGCTGCACCATTACATCAAAGTTAGATGACGTCAATCAGTTAGGTCAATAACATGATGATTTACTTGCTGACTTGCGACAGAATTTACTGAAATCTCAAGATCAGATGAGGGCACAAGCAAATAAGCACCGGCGGTTGGTGAATTTTGATGTTAGGGAGTGGGCTTTCTTAAAACTTCAGCCTTACAAATTAAAGTCCTTGGCTGATAAACCATATGCTAAATTGGCTCCTAAGTATTATGGTCCTTTTTAGATTCTAAGCCGCGTTGGGGAGGTGGCTTACAAGTGAGATCTACCTCTTGAAACTAAATTTCATCTGGTGTTCCACGTTTCATTGCTTAAGAAGGCTTTGAAACCTCAACATACACCTCAGACCTTGCCACCAATGTTATCGGAGGAGCTGGAATTGGCTGTGCAGGCAGAAGATATACTGCAATGGAGGACTAATGTTGGAGGCAATATGGAGGTTTTGGTGAAATGGGCTCAATTGCCATCCTGTGATAACTCTTGGGAGCGAGCTTCCAAGATGTTGGAGGGTTTTTCTTCTTTTCCCCTTGAGGACAAGGTAGTTCTTTTAGGGGGTATTGATAGGATTGCTAGTCAAGCAGAGGATTGATAGTCGAGCAGAGGATTGATAGTCAAGCAGAGGATTCTGTTAGCTTTGTTATTTTAGTTAGTTCTGTTATGTTAGTCTGTTAGGTGCCAGCTGTAAATCCTAACTGAATTAGTTAGGATGGCTAATATAAATAACATAAACTAGGTCTTCAATAGGTAGGCAGTTAGATAGTTAGTTGGTTGGGACTGAATTGCAGGACAATTCAGTTAGTTCTTTATAACTGCAATCTCTATTCATTTTTCTCAGTTTCGATAATACAATCTTGAGTTTTCTTCATAATTTCATTCAGTTCTCATATACCAGTTCTATCACAATGCTCTAGTTCAAATTTCAAGATAAATACTAAATACCAAAAGTATTAGCAAGACAATAAAATCACATGGAATCTCATATTCGTCTTGAATGATAAATCAATGCCTTTACAAAATGATAAAGGCAGCCGATTAAATTTGAATTTTGTAGCATCCATGCATGTTAGTACTCTGTTGTACAAGTTATACTCAATATGTTCTATGTAATACAAACAACGGTCACAAGATGTCAAATGTTAACGACATTATTTTGAAGACTAAAAGTTATGCTCTCATTTACTTGCAACAGTAACAAACAATGTTGCAAAAAATCGCACCGAAGTATTCCAATGCACCAAGAGCAAGAAATAAAAATAAGTCAAAGGAACCTTTCCTAAAAAAGATATCTTCACAAAGTCAGAAAAGAGTCAAGTGAACTTAAACTTCTTATCCTCTTTTGAGAAGAGTTGTCTGACTATTTTTCATCATATCTTATCTTTGTACTCTAGCCTATTAGTTGTTGTTGTTCTCAAGAGCTTGATAGTACTAAGCTAGAAACTTGATAAAGTTGTTTCCAAGAGCTTAAATGTACTAAGCTAGAAACAAGGAAATTTGTACTCAAGAGTTTGAATGTACTAAACTAGAAAATTGAGTAACATTGTTCCTCAAGATTTTGACTGTACTAAGTTAGAAGCTTGAAAATATTAAATTAGTTTGATTTAGTGGAAAATCCTTCAAGTGAAAAGGTCTAAAGGTAACTACTATAAAACTTGTAATTAAATTATCTTTACTTTTTTTAGTTATATTAATGCTAAAAACGCGTTGTTGACTTTGTTCGCTCATTTCCAGTTTATGATTATAAGTATGATGATTACGTTTTTTGAATTGAATTATTTTTATTCTAACCATGTTTCAAAATCTTCAATATCCAAAACTAAATTTTTCAACATTTGAAACTGATGAGCAGTATTACCGTATGCAAAATTTTAAAACAACTATGATTTCAACAAAACTTTATATTTGAGCTCTTGGGTTGGTTAGTGTTTGATTGGTGTCTGAAAAATATTTTTTGGAGATTCGATGAAATTATTTTATATAGTAATAATTTATATGCAATGCATTATTTTATCTGGTAATAATTTATATGCAATGCGGAAAAATTATTGATAAATAATTTTACCAGACATAAGTTACGATTAGAACTAACGATCATTGGAGTTGCGTTGAGATATAGATAGTTTGGGGGAAAAATAGTGATTTGGCATAAATTAAAACCGTTAAAATACTTAGATATTTTCTTACAACCTAGTAAGAAATTAGTGGATGAGAAATATTCTTCCTCCTTGTTTTTGCCTTGCCTAATATATATACGAGTGAAACACAAACATTCCTTCCCCTGTCTTTGGAAGTTGCAGCCAATACTCCCTCATTCCTCTTATCTCAAAAACATTTCTTTTTCATTTTCTTCTCTTCTACAAGTGGTTTTGAGGAAACACCAAACCTCACTACTACGTAGATCAAAGGAGGAGTATTGAGGGTCTAGGATCTTAAAGCAAGCTTGAGGATTTGTGTGAGAGTGAGGTACCATTTCTCTTTTCCTCTACATGGTTGTGAGGCCTTTTCATTTGGAGGTAGGATTTTTGCATAAAAATAAATCTTGTTAGTTTTTTTTGTTTCTTTAATTCTTGCTTTATAAAAATGATAGATTCATGTCTTGTAATGATTAATCTTAAAGAAAAATTGTATTTGGAGATAGTTGAAACAAATCCTAAAAAATGTCAAAGTTGTGTAGAAAAAAGTTTTCTTTAGGCAATGTTTAATGTTGTTATTGAAAATGTCTTAAAATGTATTTGAATTTATGAATAAAAAGTGTTGTTGAAGAAGAAAAATTTCTTCCCCTAAAAACCTCCAATGGCCGAACCCTTGCTCTAGGTTTAGGTTTTGGAAATTTCAAAATTTTCCTTTTATAAATAGGAATGAGATTTTGATTTGAAAAAGAAAAATTAGCTTGAAGTTTTTTTGTCAAAATTTTTTATGGAGTTTAAGGATTTTAAAAATGTTGGATAATTTTTGGAGATGTCACCTTTTTGAAAAATTGTAAAATGAATTCAGATCATAGACACTAAATTAGTAGTGGGAAGAACTCTTATATTTATGTATACGTGTTTAAAGATGGTTTACAGAAACCAGTAGGTCATGATCATTTTTCTAGAAATACGTTTGAAAATAAAGCTAGTGTAGTACTTCCAATTTTGTCCGATTATTTAAAAATAATTCAAAAAAGTAATAATATATTTAATACTTATTATTATTAAGGAAGGAAAAATAGAGAAGAAAATGTAGAGCATGAGTCACACACATTACCACCTCCGTCATCCTTCACAAATCCCTTGCGACCGCCATCAACTTTGATTTCCGACGAACCACCACAAGCATTACCGTTAAAGCGTCCATACTGGCATCTCACACTACTATCACAACCTCTGCCGTCGCTCCACCACCGCGATCACCGTCGAACTACCGTTACAGCCTCCACCGAGCCACTATTATCAACTGAAACTTCCGGCGAGAGGAACCATCACAATGTTTAACTATCTTTCGTGGTCATTTTTCTTTGGTATTCATTCTCTCTACCATTTTTCCTCCCTCTTATTATTTTCCTTTAAAAAAAGAAGCATCTTTCCTTATTTCTTTGCAGATACACAACCGACCCCCTCCCTTTTGTTTTCTTTATCATTTTTAGATTGATTTAGGGTTTTCCTTACCTTTTTTCATTTATAATATCTTATTTATTTTTTTTTCATTTATAATATCTTATTTATTTTTATCTTGTCAAAACTTTGTTTATTTTTTAAAGGGCTTGTTACTGATACTAAATAGGCCAACTTCCACACTCAGGCCCACTCGTTAATTTTTTTTTTTACTTTATTCATTTATTTAAACTTGGAGTTTATCTTTCTTGTTAAAAAAATAATTGTTAAAATAAAAAACTAAACAAAAATAATAAAATTATTTTTAAATAGATTAATTAGATGTGACATATTTTTTAATCTTTGAATTTTTTAAGATACAAGTTGTACAATGTGATAGTCTTAAAACTCATATTTCAAAATAATTATTCAAATCAAACAAACTCATTTTCTTTTGTCAAAACATTTTTTTAATAACAAAATAAATTTTTCTTTTAAAAGCAATTAACACATCCACATTTTCTACTCAAGAACTACGGAGCTTGAATTTCTCCATCGCACAAGGAGTTACGTAGGAGCAAGATCACATTCTTGTCAACCACAATAACAAAAATTTCTATTTTTTCCTCTCTTTTTAAACACACTTTTATTTCAAAATCACATTTATAAATAATGATTTATATTTATATTTAATAATAAGGAGAAATAAATATATTTAAGTTAATATTAATTTTGCACAATTAATTATAGGTAACCGTATTGTAACGAATGTCGTAGAATGTTAATACCTTCCCTGCGCATAATCGACTTTCGAACTCAAAATTTGGTTTCATTTTTTATTTTTAAGGGTTTCCTAATATTTTCCCTATTTTAAAATAAATTTTGGTGGCGACTCTATTAAATTCGAGAAACACTCGAAATTTTGTTTAGCATGAAAATAAATTTTGGTTAGCATAAATTTTGAATATCTCACCTAGTGTTTGATCCTGTTGAGGTTATTATCACTCCAAATAGTTTACCTATTATTGTTGGCAATATTCCAAAATAGGATCATTGGCTCTAGGAACCGCGTTTAGAACCATATAATCACCTTGGTGAGAGGTTCACTACATAACCCAATAGATCGTTTCATCATAAGAATATCCATATAAACCGAAAAAATACCTCACACATTCAAAACTTTATATATATATATATATATGTATATGTATTATTCTACGTAGTTTCATTCATATCTCATGATATTTTTTCTTTCTCAAAGGAAAAATAAAACATAATGGGATTTTGCATCAATTTTCAGGATTTTTGGGGAAACATAATGGAATCGAAAAAAAGAAAAACTTTACTTTTAAAGTTCAAGCAGCCTGATTTGAAAAGTTTAAGGGACATCAACAATCAAATGAAAACCATACAACGTGAGAGCTTCTTTAACAAATATGGGAATATTTGAGCACAATTGATAAGGTGTTGAAAATTGACATAAGAAAGTTGGCAAGTAAAAAAGAGAGAAAAGAGCTACAAGCGAAGTTAGAAAAAGTCTCCCAAGAGAACGAGAACTTACGATCATAAAACACATGTAAGAGTCGGTTTATAGAGAGAAACAACAAGAGGTTGAAAATTGAAAAGGAAAATAAACATGACATATAAGATTGTTTGAGAGGTGCAAATGAAGAATTAGATGTCCGAAAGCGAGAAGGGAATGAAGCTATTGAAGAGGCCTATATGTGGAAAGAATTGTGGAAAAAATCAACAAGCTCTGAGAGGAATATAAAAAAGAAGTTTGAAGATTTAAAGAAAAAACTTAAAGAGATGGTAGTTAAGTACGAGAGTCAAGTAAAAAAATGAGCGGCAACGCAAGGAAGAAATTGAAGAACTAATCTCAAAATATCAAGAAGCACTAAGAATAGAGATGGAGACTTCTAGTGAGTTGAAGAAATACATTGATTATCAAGAAAATATCTATAATGACTTAAAGGATGAAACCATATATTGGGAGGATCGTTTTATGATGTTGATGTGTTAAGATAAAATCTCAATTAATTGTTTTGATGTAAATAAACAACGATTAATAAAAGACTCTAATTATCATTCTAAATAAATGTGTTATTTAACATGTGCTTTCTTTAAATCAATTAAAATCAGTTTAACGAAAGCAAAAAAAAAAAAAAAACTGCCAGAAACCAAGAACTTTCTTGATATTTTTCTAGCAAACCAAGAACGTTCTCCATGTTTTTCATTTCATCAAGAAAGTTCAAGTCAAATTTTAATACAAGGAAAGATCCTGCAATTCTCGAATGAATTTCCAGTACATATTAAGCTGTCATGGACCTCCTCAAAGCTTATAAAAGGAACTCTAGAGCTTAATGAAAAACAAGACATTCAAGTGCTAAGAAAAATCATCAATCACTTACATTCATATATGAAAGTCTCACAAAAGAAATCAGTAACTTTCACTCACGAATCTATTGTTATTAGCTTATTGAAATCTTTTGTAAAGAATCTAAACCTCAAAAAAGTGTTGAGATTAATCAGATTCTGTCAAACACTTTAAATCATTATTGTGTAAACTCAAGACTATAAGAGTTGTTTATAGCTTGAGTAGTTTGTTAGAAAGTTCTTTTATGGTTAAAAGGTGAAGTGTAAAATCCTCTCAAGAATGATAGGTGACCTGATTGAACTCCTTTCTGGCTGGAAAGGATTGTAGTTTGTAACAGATCAAGGTTGATCTGAGCTAGGTGGTGTAAAACCAAGAAGGTTTTCATTTGAACATTTAGTGGAAAATCTCACGATTGTGAGGACTGGATGTAACCCGGGTTGGGTGAACTAGGATATATCGTTGCGTGATATCTCTTCCCTATCTCTATTTACTTTTAGTCTTTCGATTATTAAAGTTAAATAGATAAGTAATTTATGTTTTTTTAACTAACCAAGAACGTTCTCCGTTTTCTGTTTTCACAACCAAGATCAATCTTGAGTTATTTTCTTAAGTTTTCAACAGGGAATTTTTAAATAGGAAAATTTACAATTCAAACCCATATCCTTGTAAATTGACATTGCTACTTCAATTGCTATTAGAGCTCGATCTCTAAAAATCAAACACCTAAGCAGTGCTAGAGAAATGATCTAGAAGAAAAAAAATGTCAAAAGCCAAATACATTGTTGAAGGAAGATCTTCAAACCGACCACCTTATTTTGATGGAACAGATTACTACTTCTGGAAAAACAAGATGCAACTGTTTCTGAAATCACAAGATATAAGAATATGGAGTATCATAACTGATGGTGATTACATCTCAAGAGTAAATCAAGATGATCCAACATCAGATGAAAAAAGGGAAACTGACTGGACAACTGAAGATAAAACTAAGGTACTCCTAAACTTTAAAGCTCAATTGTTTTTATCTTGTGCTTTAAGCAGGGAAGAAAGTGAAAGAATTGATGAATGCAACATTGCTAAAGAAGTATGAGACACATTACAAACCCATCATTAGGGAACAAGCCATGTAAAAGAAACCAAAATTTACATAGGCATAAGAAAGTTTGAACTCTTTGAGATGAATGAAGGTGAAAAATTGATGAGATGTACTCAAGATTTACAACCATTGTAAATGAAATGTGCTCCTTAGGGAAAACATACTCGGTACAAGATAGAGTTTGAAAGATCATGGGATGTCTTCCAACAATATGAAGACCAATGGTGACAGCTATATGAAGGTGCAAACACGAGAAAGGGGGTTGAATTGTGTTAGCCAAACTTTGAATCTTTTTTTTGTTTTGTTGAATGTTGATGTGATTTACTTGATGAATAAATAATCAGACTTAGCGGTGGAAAATAACAGCATAAGAACACAACAATTTATCCTGGTTCATCATTAACTTGGCTACATCCAGTCCCTTCATCCTGAAGGCTTTAATCCACTAATTCAAATCTTTGAATTACAGCACCTGACCCTCCAAGCAAGTCTTCTCAAACAGCCTGACAACCCCAGACTTTTGAGGAACGAAAACAACACCTTGACTCTATAAGTCAAGTCTTCTCCTACCAATCTGACAACCCTAGATTGAATAAGGAATCTACACCACTACCGGGGTTGATTACAAGGTTTGGAACTCTGCAAAGTTGCTTCTGGAAAGCTGATTGCTGCACTGAATTTCTCTCTCGAAAACACTTAGAAAATTTTGCTTTTGCACTCAAGTGATTCTCTCTTTTGAACTCTCGGATTGTGTTGAATATGAAACTTGAGTTCTTGTGTTTTTCTATGCTTGATGCTGCTGCCTGAAGCCTCCTTATATAGTTGCAAATTGAGCTTTGTCCAAGCTTAAATTCGAAATAAATCTTGCTCAGATTTCCTTCGAAAATACTGTTGGCCAATTGTGTTTCACTTAAATTAAAATCGTATCTTTTTAACTTCATATTGCACTTGAAAATTCTGTTGACTAATCTTGTTTCTTTTAATTTCAAACCACATATTTTTAAGCTTCAGATTGCATTCAAATTTCTTCAAGTCTTCAGTGATTTTTTGAATCAAATCCCCTTAATACTTTGATCAAATTTCTATCAAAATTTAATCAAGTCTTCTTCGAATTTTAATCAAGTCTTCACTGATTTGCATCATGATTTAAATTCTGGACCGTATGATCTTCTGATCTCGGCCAACTCTAGACCATGTAATCTTATTTGTACCAATTATGTGATCCTTTGATCTCGGCTTACTCTGGACCATGTGATCTGATTTGTACAATTTTGTGATCCTCTGATCTCAGCCAATTCTGGACCATGTGATCTGCTCTGTACCATTATGTGATCTGGACCATGATACTTTAATCTAAACCATTGATCTTTTCTACTGGACCATTTATCTTCTAGTCTGGACCATTGACCTTTTAATCTGGACATTTATCCTCTAATATGGACCAAGTCTGGATTAAGCCTGGATTGAGTCAGAATTAAATCTGGACTAAGTCTTATGTTCTGGACAATTATATCTTCTGATATGGACCAAGTCTGGATCAAGTTTTATGTTCTGGACCATTATATTTGCTGCTCTGGACCAAGTCTGGATTAAGTCTGGACTGATTCTTATATTCACAACCATGCTATCTTCTGGTCAGGATTAAGTCTGGACTAAGTCTGACTTATGTTTCCTTCTGGTTTGGACCAAGTCTCCCTCTGACAAGCTTCCTTTTGGTCTAGACCAGGTCTCCTTCTGATTCTGCTTCCTTCTGATCTGGGCCAAGAAAGATATCCTCTGGTTGATGCTATCCTCTGATGTTTGCCTTTGATGACATCCTCTGATATCCTCTAGAGGTGTATCCTCTGGTGACATCCTCTGGGGGTGTACCCTCTGGATGTATTCTCTAGCCGAAACTTCTGGTGACATTTTTATCCTCTGGTTGCTACCTCTGGACGTATCCTCTGGTGGTGTCATCCTCTGACTTTGCACATCCTCTGATTTGTTCTTCTAAGTCAAAATACAATTTACATAAAATACTTTTGTTAACATCAAACTTTAATTGTAAGAACCAACTTGGTTCCAACACTATAAGCCTAGCAAAAAATCTTGATGTACTCGGACTAGAAGAACTGATTGGAACTTTACGAGCACATGAAGTATTACTACAAGAAGACAAACCAATTAAAAAGGGTAAAGCAATAGCCTTAAAACAGAAGTTGATAAGAGTCAAGTCACATGTTTTGGATGTAACAAACTACGACATTACAAAGCTTAATGTCCATCAAATAAAAAGCACAAAAAAGATTTCTATTCAAAAAGAAATCAATGATGGCCACATGGGATAATTCAGAAGAATCAAACACAGAAGAAGAAGCCAACATATGCTTGACGGCAAACGCAGAAGAAGATGAGGTAACTAAATCTGAACATTGCTCTCTATGTGAACTAATCGGAAAAGAATTTGATAATTTACTAAATGACTCAAATTTTCTTGTTCTAAGATGTAGCTCTTTAAAAGAACAATTTTATAAAGAAAAAGAAGAAAAAGAGAAAACTCAGACTATGAATGATGAACTTAAAAAAATCATTTAAAATCTGAAAAAATCTCAGTTTAAAAATTATAAAACTGAAAGTCAAGAAAATCAAGAATGTTCTGCTATACAAAAGGAGAACGTTCTCCTTAAAATTGAAGTTGAACTTCTTAAAAATGACTTGTCAAAATTCATTAGAGCTACTGAAATTTTTCAAAAAATCATGTGATCTCAAGTAGGAATTTTGTATAAAGCAGGACTTGGTTTTGATAAAAATAAAAAATGTATGAAAACTTCTTTGTTCCTTAAAGTAAAGAGGATAAATGCAAAACAAAATGTTCATATTGTAATGAAATTGGACATCTAGAATTTGCATGTTATTTTAAAAAGAGAGATGAAAAAAAATCAAGAACAAAAGGATTTTTTTTTTAAAATGGAACGATCTGGAACAAAAATAGAGTTTTCTCTAAACTAGAAAAAGGGATAATGTTTTCCAGGATATTTGAAAAAAGGAGAGCGTTCTGGAATGAAACTTTCTCCAGAAAATTTAACAAAAGGAGAACATTTTGGAATTTTACCAATACTAGTTAAGTCTTAGTTTTTTAAAAATTCTCCAACACTAAAGTGTTCTTATTGTTCCAAAATTGATCACTTTGAATCAACTTGCTATATTAAAAAGAAACCAAATTTTAAAACTAACTCTCAATGACCCAAGACCAAGTGGATACCTAAAGTTAATGCAACAGCTTATGCAGGTTGGATTTCAAAGTGTCAAGAAAAAGCCATGGTTCTTGGACAATGTCTGCTCACGACATATGACAGGAGATAAAAATTGCTTCATGTCATTTGAAAAGAAGGAAGGAGGTTCCGTAACCTTTGGAAACAACAATCAAGCTCAAATCAAAGATAAAGGAACTATTGGTAAGAAAAATTCAACTCAAATATCTTATGTTCAATATGTAGAAGGTTTGAAACATAGTTTTTTAAGAATAAGTCATGTATGTGACAATGGCTTCGAGGTTATTTTCAAACCCAACTTGTTTGAAGTTAGAAAAACTAAATCTGGTGAAATCGTCTTTTCTGGAACTAGAAAGAAAAATCTTTATGTTTTATATCTTGAAGAATTACCTGATGAATCCTGCTTCATGTTCATAAACCAAGATAAATGGATTTGGCACAAGAGGACATGACACATCAGTATGAAAACAATTTCAAAGATTTCAAAATTAGAACTTGTTAAGGACTGCCAAAAATCAATTTTGATAAAGCTAAAGTATTTGAAGCATGTGCTAAAGGAAAACAAGTTAAAAGTAGTTTTCATCCAAAAGATTTTATACCCACAAACAAAATCCTTGAGGTACTTCACATAGATCTTTTTGGTCCTATTAAAACCACAAGTTTAGGGGGAATTAAGTATGGTTTTGTTATTATTGATGATTTTTCACGATACCCTTGGATTTTATTTTTAAAACAAAAAGATGATGCATTTGATGCATTGAAAAACTTTTGCAAAAAAGTACAAAATGAAAAGGATTCCAACATCATTTCTATAAGAAGTGATCATGGAGGAGAATTCATAAATGCCTCTTTTAAAACCTTCTTTGATGAACTTGACATTTCTCATAATCTATCTTGTGCAAGAACTCCTCAACAAAATGGAGTTGTTGAAAGAAAGAACAGAACCTTACAAGAAATGGCAAGAACAATCTTGGAAGAATCTAATGTTGAAAAATATTTTTGGGCTGAAGCTATCAATACTTCTTGCTACATTCTAAACGGTGTATCAATAAGAAAGATTATCAACAAAAACCATATGAAATCTGGAAAAACAGAAAGCCAAACATCTCATATTTTCATTTTTTTGAATGTTATTATTACATTTTAAACAACAAAGAAAACCTTGGAAAGTTTGATGCAAAATCAGACAAAGCTATATTCTTGGGCTACTCAACCGATTCTAAAGGATATCATGTTTTAAATCTCAAAACTAAAATTGTTGAAATCAACATGCATATATTGTTTGATGAATTTGATGATCTTGAGATGAGCAAAAGAAATGATGAAGAAAAAGAACAATCAAAACCAAATCATGTTTTCAAACTTACCAAAGCTCTCTCTGGTTTAAAACAAGCACCGAGAGCTTGGTATGAAAGATTAAGTTCGTTCTTAATCAGAATGGATTTTCCAGAGAAAAATCGACACTACACTTTTTAAGAAAATTGATAAAGATGATTTACTCATCGTTCAAGTGTATGTTGATGATATTATCTTTGGCTCAACCAATGAGAAAATGTGTGATGCTTTTTCAAAACTCATGCAAAGTGAATTTGAAATGAGCATGATGGGAGAGTTAAGATATTTTCTTGGTTTACAAATTAAGCAACATGAAGATGGCATCTTTATTTGTCAAGAAAAATACACAAAAAATCTTTTAAACAAATATAAAATGAATGAAGCCAAAATCATGACTACTCCTTTGCATTCATCTTCTTCATTAGACAAAGATCAAACTGGAAAATATGTTTTTGAAAAAGAATATGGAGGCATGATAGGATCTTTTATTTATTTAACTGCCAGTAGACCCGACATAGTATTTGCAGTAGGGTTATGTGCTAGATTTCAATCTGCACCTAAAGAATCGCATTTAACTGCTGTAAAAAGAATATTTAGATATCTTGTTGGTACGACTGATCTTGGCCTTTGGTATAGAAAAGGCTCTCATTTTGATCTTGTAGCTTACTGCGATGCTGATTACGCTGGGGATAAAACTGAATGAAAAAGCACAAGTGATGCATGTCAATTCGTTAGAGAAGCCTTAATCCGCTGGTCATGCAGAAAGCAAAACACGATTGCATTGTCATCGATTGAAGCTGAATACGTATCAGCAGCAAACTGTTGTTCTCAAGTAATTTGGATAAGAAATAAACTTGAAGACCTTTATGTAAGTTATTCAAACATTCCAATTTACTGTGATAATACTTGTGCAATCAATGTGTCTAAAAATCCTATTCAGTATTCTAGATCTAATCATATTGAAATTAAGCATCATTTTATTCGTGATCATGTTAATAAACAGGATGTTGAATTAATCTTTGTTGAAACTCAAATACAACTTGCTGATATATTTACAAAGTCTCTAGTAGAGAAAAGTTTTAATTTCATTAAAGAAAAATTGGGAATCATTAAAAATCCAATCTGTGTGCATTAGGATTTTTTTCTGCAAAACCAAAAACACTCTTGGTTTTACGATCAATCTCCGTTATCGCGTAACATTCTCCATTTTTCCACTCAAAAATTGAAATTGTGTTGTCTACATAACATTTAATACACATGTCTGCTATTTTGAAAAGTAATCTAACATGCTGACCTTCCCGCCTCCAATTCTCACTCCTTCCAATCAAACAATCCCTTCAACTTCCAGAAAACCTCCAACCGTCTGAAACCATCTTCCAACAACTCTATGATTTTCCTCTTCTTTTTCTCTCTGCTCCTTCATCTTCCAAAATTTCTTTTGCCTCTCTGAAACAAAACCTTTTCCAAAATTCCTAAAAATGGCTAGAACTAAAGTATCCGCGCTTAAAAACACATGCCCTAACTCACCCTCTTCATCATCCCCTTCTTCTTCCTCGCCGTTCCAAAACCGATCACCATCACCGCCGCCCAGACCATTTCCATCATCAGATAAAACCTTCTCCGACTACATGTCTTCATCATGCAGAGTATCTAGCCCCATTGTGCTTCCCCTTCGACCTCTCGCTACCGATCTTCCACCTTTCTTTTCACAACCTCCACCAAATGTTTCTCAAGCTCCTCCTCACTTGAGAAAACCAGTAGAAAAACCCACCAAAGCCCAGCTTCGCTCAATGCGTATTCTCACTGGAATCGGAACCTCCAAAACTAAAAAATCTGATCCCACTGTTTTGATAATTTCTGATAGTGATGAATCTGAAACTGATGCTTCTCCTAAACCCACACAAACATTGTTTCCATCCTACATTTCTCCTTTATCAAAATCCTCTCATAAAAACTGAAGGTGCAAACACGAGAAGGGGGGTTGAATTGTGTTTGACTTAACTTGAATACTTTTCTTGTTTTTATACTTTTAAAACAAAAATGATGTATGAATAAAAACAGAGTTAGCAGCGGATATAAAATAAAAATAAAACTCAGAATTTTTATACTGGTTCACCTTGAAGGATTTCACTAATTCAAACCTTGAATTACAACCGTTCTACTGACCCTCCAAGTCAGTCTTCTCAAACAGTCTAACAATCCTAGACTCTTGAGGAATACAACACCTGTCTTCAGCCAATCTAACAATCCCAGATTGTAGAAGAAATTACAACACTGTGAATCTAATTGCCAAGTAACCTGCTACCCCTACTGACTCCCTCTGATTGTAGACTCTACTTCAACAACTTAGATTTGACACAGTGGAAAGAAAATAACACGAGTACTTGCTTCTTGAAAGCTGGAACTCACAATTGACCTCTCTGAAAATTTGAGTGTTTGCTTTGGAAGTGTATCACTCTTTTGTGATTTTCGATACAAAGTATTCTGCCTTGAGCCTCCTTTTATAGATGCAGATTAGGGCCTCTTCCAAGCTTAATTTCGAGCTGAATCTTGCTGGATTCTCTTGCAAAAATAACTTGACCAATTGGGCTTCATTTAAATAAAAAACATATCTTTTTTAAGCTTCAGATTTCTTTCAAAAAATAACTAGCCAATCAAAACTTTAGTTGCTTCCCGCCACAGCTCATGAATTCCACAATACCTCACTTTTATTTTTGTAACAAATCTTTTTAATACTTTGATTAAAATAAATTAAAATGTCCACTGTTAATCCTCCTAATTAAATCTGGACCATTGGATTCTTCTGCGCTAGTCCACATCTGAACCAAACTAATTGATATGCTGTGATCGTCTGATTTCGGCCATCCTTGGACCACACTTCCTAACCCTCTGATCTTCTGATTTCGGCCATCCTGGACTTGCACCTGATATGCTATAATCCTATGATGTCGGCCGTTGCAAGACCACACATCCTGACCCTCTGATTTCGGCCAACACTGGGCCATGGTCTGATCTTCTGATCTCGGCAAACACTGGGCCAAATAATTAATTCTGAACCATTGATCTGGAAATCTTCCCTCTGATCTGGACCACTTCTGGACTTGGTCTGGATTAAACTGAAATTAAATCTGGACAAATAATATTTCAGTTTGGACATTTTACCTTCTGTTTTGGATCAGTTCTGGAGATCATTTCTTCTGGTATGGACTTAGTTTCATGCCCTAAATCATGCTATCTTATGGTCTGGGTCAGATCTGGATTGATTCTCTTGTTCTTGACTCATTAACTTATCTTCTGGTTGAGTTTGGAACAAGTCTGGGCTGTTTTAATTTCTCACTGGCAAGCCATCTTCTGGTCAGAATAACTTCTGGAATAAATATGATATTTGATTCCTCTTGCTCTGGAACAACTCTCCTTCTGGCAGGCTTTCCTCTGGTATGGTCCAGATCTTCTTCTGACATTTCTTCCATCTGATCTGGGCCAGCAAAGATATCTTCTGGTGATCCTAGAGTATCTTTTGGTAATTCCAGAATTCATTTTCTTGAATCCTTTGATCTTCTCCTTTTGATTACTTCAGTTTCTGGTGGCATTTAATTTAATAAATCAAGGTACCAAATAAGATTACATTGAGTGCTTTTGTAAACATCAAAATCCTAAAACTTAGAACCAACTTGGTTCCAACAATCTCCCCCTTTTTGATTATGACAAAACCTTAACTTATTTTGCTAGCTTGTAACTCGAAGACTTGAATTACTCCCCCTCAGACCAATCTCTCCCCCTAAGTCTGATACTCTCCTTTTCAACTCATTCTCTTTTCACTCTTTCTTTTCTTCTCTTCTCCTCTCCTTTTCAACTTCTTCTTTATTCTCTCTTTCTTTTTCTCTTTTCACATTTCCTCTACTTTTCAACTCCTTCTCTTTTCACTCTTTCTTTTTCTCTCTCCCTGTTTCCTCTCCTTTTCAACTCCTTCTCTCTTTCACTCTTTCTTTTTCTCTCTCCCAGATTCCTCTCCTTTTCTACTTATTTTCTCCTCTTTTCATCTTTTTCTTTTTCGCTCCTCCTTTCTTTTTATCTCTCTTTTTCTACTTGTTTCTCCTTTCTCTCTCTCTCTCCCCCCCTTTTTGTCATCAACCAAAAAGTGGTCCTGCTATTTTTGTATTTTTTTTGTTTTTCTCTTTACAAAGTACAAAAAGTAAAAACAGAAAATAAAAGACAGAAATTAAAATTACAAGAAATTAAAAAACTCCTAAGATGACTACTTGAGCTAGTCAGATATGGAGGTTATGCTGAGATGCTTCTTAATGAACTCAAACCTAACTTCAGGTAATGCCTTGGTGAAGATATCAGCCCATTGATGATCAGTATCCATAAACTGGATGCTTAAAGTCCCTTTTTGAACATGGTCCCTATGAAATGGTGTTTTATTTCAATGTGTTTGGCTCTAGAGTGTAAGATAGGGTTCTTGGTCAGGTTTATGGCTGAAGTGTTATCACAGAATAAAGTGATATTGGTTTCAAAGATGTTATAATCTTCAAGTTGATGTTTCATCCAGAGTAACTGTGAACTGCATCCTGCTGCTGATATATACTCAGCTTCAGTTGTTGACATGGCAATTGTGCTTTGTCTTTTGCTTGACCAAGAGATCAAATTATCACCTAAAAATGTGCAGTTGCCACTTGTACTTTTCCTTTCCAGCTTGTCTCCAGCATAGTCATAATCACAAAAACCTTTGAGTTTGTAGGTGGGGTTTTTCTTGTATAATAAAGTAAGGTTGGTGATTCCTTTAAGGTATCTCAAAATTCGTTTGACAGCAGTTAAATGGGATTCCCTAGGGTCAGCTTGAAATCGGGCACAAACACAAACACTAAACAGAATGTCAGGTATAGAAGCAATTAAATAAAGAAGGGATCCAATCATACCTCTGTATGTTTTCTGGTCTACCTTTTGGCTGGTTTCATCTATCTCAAGTGAGCAGGTTGGGTGCATGGGGGTGGCCATAGGCTTACAGTCACTTATCTTGAACTTTTTAAGATGTTCTTTGGTGTATTTAGATTGATGAATGAGTATACCTGATTTACCTTGATGAATCTGAATTCCCAGGAAGAACTTAAGTTCTCCCATCATGCTCATTTGGAACTCCTTCTGCATTAGGTCAGAAAACTCTTTGCACAAAGTGCCATTAGTGGATCCAAATATGATATCATCAACATAGACTTGGATAATTAGAATATCATTTTTAATGGATTTCCTAAATAGTGTATTATCAATCTGGCCTCTATTAAATTCATTCTTAAGCAGAAAGTTACTAAGTCTGTCATACCATGCCCTTGGTGCTTGTTTTAAACCATATAAAGACTTTTTAAGTTTAAAAACATGGTCTGGAAAATCAGAGTCTTCAAATCCAGGGGGCTGTTTGACATCGACTTCCTCACTTATATAGCCATTTAAGAATGCACTTTTAACATCCATTTGATACAACATTATATCATGATTAGCAGCAAATGATAAAAGAATTCTAATTGCTTCTAACCTGGCCACTGGAGCCAAAGTCTCAGTGTAATCTATACCTTCTTGTTGACTGTATCCTTGAGCTACAAGTCTGGCTTTGTTCCTTACCACTTCACCTTTTTCATTGAGTTTATTCCTGAAAACCCACTTGGTTCCAATAATGTTTTTGTTTGGTCTGGGAACCAGATCCCAAACATCATTCCTTTGGAATTCATTCAGCTCTTCTTGCATTGAAAGTATCCAACCTTCCTCTGCCAAAGCCTCATCAACATTGCTTGGTTCAATTGTTGAGAGTAAACCAAACATACTGGTTTCTCTACTTGATGATCTGGTCTTTAAAGGTTCTGCTGCACTGCCAATAATGAGAGATTTTGGATGTGAAGACTTGTACTTCCATCCATTCTTTCCCTCTGACTTGTTTTCAGAGTCATCATGTTCTTCTTCATCTTGATCTTTCTTAGATTCTGCTTCTGGTTCCTGTGCCTCTGGTTCACCTGCAATTTCCTCATCTTGCTTTGACTTTTCAGAGTCAAGCTGTTTATCATCAAACTTAATGTGGATTGATTCTTCCACAGTGTTAGTTTCTTTGTTAAACACCCTATAAGCTTTTGATCTCTCAGAGTAGCCAATAAAGATACACTTTTGAGATCTAGAATCAAACTTAGCTAGGTTATCTTTAGTGTTCAACATAAAACATATGCAACCAAATTGCTTAAAGTAGGAAATATTGGGTTTCTTACCTTTCCACAGTTCATAAGGAGTTTTATTTAAGATGGACTTGATATAGACTCTATTCTGCATGTAGCAGGCTGTGTTGACAGCTTCTGCCCAAAGGTAGGTGGCAACCTTCATATCATTCAGCATGGTTCTGGCCATCTCTTGTAGTGATCTGTTCTTCCTTTCTACCACTCCATTCTGTTGAGGTGTTCTGGGGGATGAGAAGTTGTGAGAGATGCCATTCTCATCACAGAATTTTTCAAAATACTTGTTCTCGAATTCACCTCCATGATCACTTCTAATGGTTATGATCTTAATGCCCTGTTCATTCATAACTTGTTTACAGAAGGAAATAAATACTCTGTGAGATTCATCTTTGTTCTTTAAAATTTTTACCCAAGTCCACCTTGAGTAATCATCAACAATCACAAAACCATATTTGTTACCACAGAGGGAAGCTGTTTGAACAAGACCAAATAGATCTAAGTGAAGCAGTTCAAGTGGTTGAGAGGTAGAAACACATTTTTAAGTTTTAAAAGATCTTTTAGTTTGTTTACCTCTTTGACATGCTTCACACAGAATCTCAGTTTTGGAACTTACCTTGGGAAGCCCTCTTACCAACTGGAGTTTGCTCAACTCTGATATGAGTCTGGGGTTTGCATGCCCTAGCCTCTTGTGCCAAATCAGATTCTGCTCACTTACAGATAATAGGCATTTAACCTGTTGCTTAGCAAGACTAAAAAGATCAATTTTATAAACATTATCCTCCCTAGTGCCAGTAAATAAAACAGTCCCATCTATTTGACTAACAGCTTTGCAAGTTTTTTGATTAAAGATATCATATTTGCAGTCACTAAATTGACTTATGCTCTGAAGATTATGTTTTAGACCTTTAACAAACAGAACATTTTTAATAGACAAGGGAGAAGAAGTGTTACCAACAGTTCCTGTGCCAATAATCTGACCTTTCTGGTTTCCTCCAAAGGAAACTTTGCCTCCATTCTTCATAGTCAGATCCAGAAACATAGATTTATCTCCTGTCATGTGCTTGGAGCAGCCACTGTCAAGATACCAAGTTTTGTGTTGCTGATCACACCTAGCTTTTCTCTGTCAGAATCAGAGTCAGAGTCAGGCTCAGATTCAGACTTAGCTTCTGTTCGAGCCATTAGGGCCAGTTCTTCTTCTGGCCTGTTTGAGCAGTTTCCTTGATTCTGCTTTGGTGTATAAATCATGTTCCTCTGATGATTCTGGAACATGTTTTGATTCTGGTGATTTTGGTGAATCTGGTGGTTCTGATGAATTTGGTAATTCTGGTGATTTTGGTAATTCTTGATCTGATTTTGGTTCTGGTTCCAGTATTGGTTCTGGTTCCAGTGTTGGTTCTGGTTCCAGTTTCTATGCTTCTGATACTGGTTCCAGTTCTGGTTCCAATTCCTGTTCTGGTTCCAGTTTTGATTCTGGTTTCAGTTCTGGTTCTGATTCCGGTTTTGGTTGAGTTGACCAGACCTTCTTCCATCAGACTCAGATTGCCTTTGTCTTGTTGTAGAAGGAACATAAACCTTCTTCTGCTTGTGCATTGCCAACATCCATTGTCCAGGCACCATTGTTGGTGTCTCCTTCTGGTTGCTCAGAATATCTGCAACATAGACAATTTGATCTTTTGGTACCCAGAACTGATTGGGTCCAGGTTTGTTAGTCTTAACAACTCTCTGATCTTGTTCAGATATTACCATTGGACAAGATAGTTCAGAGTGACCTTTCTTAGCACAAACAATACATAAAACATTAGAATGAACAGCTTTAGTTTCAGTAGTTGTTTCTGTAAAACCAAGACCTCTCTTTCCATAGTTACTATTTCCATAAATCATAGATGCATATTTACTTCTTTCCATTCCATTTGAAATGAAGTTTTGAAAAAATTGCTCATGCACATCAGATTTACAAACAGTTTCAGAAGTGGAACAAATATTACTTTTGAGAGTTTGGTTTTCAGACTTGAGTCTTGCAACTTCAGTTTTAAAATCTTTGTTTTCAGTTGCATACTCAGAATTTCGATTCTTTAAAACTTGGACTTCTTTGGTTAGATTTTTCTTATCTTCCCTAAGAGTTTTCAGTTTTAAAGACATCTTATTATTTGCATTTAACAAGTCTTTTAAAGTTTCAATTAGTTCAGATTTATAGAGATCAGAAAATACCTCAAGATCTTCATCTTCTGATTCTGTTCCAGAGCTTGAGCTGTATCCAGAACTTGAGTTGGTATGAGCCATCAGAGACACAATTGCTTCCTCTGATGTGTTTCCAGACTTGCTTGAATGACTACTTCGTTCATTCTTCCTTCTGCCTGCTTTCCTTCTTGAAATCATACCTTTATGAGGTCCAAAAGCAGACCTGATGTGTGCCTTCATTGCTGTTTCTGCCTCTTCTTCATCAGACGATTCTTCTTCTGATTCTGATACATCCCAGGCTGCCATCAGACCCTTCTTTCTGAATCTGGAACTCTTCTTGTGTTGTTTTCCTTTTTCCAAATTAGGACATTCTGACTTGATATGTCCAGGTTTATTGCATCCATAACAAACAATATTCTTCTTGTCAGATTCTTCCTTTCCTCTGTTGTTATGTTTCTTCTTGAAGCTTCTTCTCTTCCTGTTTTCCCAGATCTTAACCATCTTTTTGGTTAAGTAAGCCATATCATCACAATCACTGTCACTATCCTCTGATTCTGATGCTGCCTTTGCAGCTTTCTTCTGTTTCGACTTCAGAGCCAGATTCTTCTTCTTCTTTGGTTCATCTTCTTCCAGTTCTATTTCATGAGATCTGAGTGAGCTGATCAGGTCTTCAAGTCTTAAGTTATTCAGATCTTTGGCTTGCTAAACTACAGTAACCATTGGTCTCCACTGTTTTGGTAAACTTCTTAGAATCTTCTTGACATGATCTGCTGTTGTGTAGCTTTTCTTCAAGACCTTCAGTCCAGATATCAGAGTCTGGAATCTGCATAACATTCTATCAATGGTTTCATCATCTTCCATCTTGAACATCTCATACTGTTTGACCAGTATGTTAGCCCTAGCTTCTTGAACCTGTTGGGTTCCTTCATAGGTCAGAACCAGACTGTCGAATATGCTCTTTGCTGTTTCTATATATGTACATCTGTCAAATTCCTTGAATGTGATGGCATTGATCATGATGTTTCTGGACTTGTGATGAAGTTTGTGTAATCTGCTCTGATCTGGTTTCATATCATCCATGTCTAGTTTTTTTGTTGGATCTTCTGGATCAGTAGGTGCAGTGTATCCTTTGACTATCATCTTCCATAGTTCAGGATCTTTAGATATGACAAAGCTTCTCATTCTGTCCTTCCAATATTCAAACCTTTCTCCATCAAACAGTGGTGGTCTGTTGATGTTGCCTCCCAATTCTTCTCTGGATTCTGCCATGTTGAACCCCTTGGACCTTTCCTCAAACACTGTTAAGTGCTCAGCCTTGAGACCGAGCTCTGATGCCAATTGAAGGTGCAAACACGAGAAGGGGGGGTTGAATTGTGTTTGACTTAACTTGAATACTTTTCCTGTTTTTATACTTTTAAAACAAAACTGATGTATGAATAAAAATAGAGTTAGCAGCGGATATAAAATAAAAATAAAACTCAGAATTTTTATACTGGTTCACCGTTAACGAGGCTACGTCCAGTCCCTTCACCTTGAAGGATTTCACTAATTCAAACCTTGAATTACAACCGTTCTACTGACCCTCCAAGTCAGTCTTCGCAAACAGTCTAACAATCCTAGACTCTTGAGGAATACAGATTGTAGAACAAATTACAACACTATGAATCTAATTGCCAAGTAACCTGCTACCCCTACTGACTCCCTCAGATTGTAGACTCTACTTCAACAACTTAGATTTGACACAGTGGAAAGAAAATAACACGTGTACTTGCTTCTTGAAAGCTGGAACTCACAATTGACCTCTCTGAAAATTCGAGTGTTTGCTTTGGAAGTGTATGACTCTTTTTTGATTTTTGATACAAAGTATTCTGCCTTGAGCCTCCTTTTATAGATGCAGATTAGGGCCTCTTCCAAGCTTAATTTCGAGCTGAATCTTGCTGAATTCTCTTGCAAAAATAACTTGACCAATTGGGCTTCATTTAAATAAAAAACATATCTTTTTTAAGCTTCAGATTTCTTTCAAAAAATAACTGGCCAATCAAAACTTTAGTTGCTTCCCTCCACAGCTCCTGAATTCCACAATACCTCACTTTTATTTTTGTAACAAATCTTTTTAATACTTTCATTAAAATAAATTAAAATCTCCACCGTTAATCCTCCTGATTAAATCTGGACCATTGGATTCTTCTGCGTTAGTCCACATCTGGACCAAACTAATTGATATGCTGTGATCATCTGATTTCGGCCATCCTGGACTTGCAGCTGATATGCTACAATCCTCTGATCTCGGCCATTGCTAGACCACACATCCTGACCCTCTGATTTCGGCCAACACTGGGCCATGGTCTGATCTTCTGATCTCGGCCAACCCTGGGCCAAATAATTAATTTTGAACCATTGATCTGGAAATCTTCCCTCTGATCTGGACCAATTCTGGACTTGGTCTGGATTAAACTGAAATTAAATCTGGACAAATAATATTTCAGTATGGACATTTTACCTTCTGTTTTGGATCAGTTCTGGATCAATTCTGGAGATCATTTCTTCTGGTCTGGATTTAGTTTCATGACCTGAATCATGCTATCTTATGGTCTGGGTCAGATCTGGATTGATTCTCTTGTTCTGGACTCATTAACTTATCTTCTGGTTGAGTCTGGAACAAGTCTGGGCTGTTTTAATTTCTCACTACCAAGCCATCTTCTGGTCAGAATAACTTTTGGAATAAATATGATATTTGATTCCTCTTAGTCTGGAACAACTCTCCTTCTGGCAGGCTTTCCTCTGGTATGGTCCAGATCTTCTTCTGACATTTCTTCCTTCTGATCTGGGCCAGCAAAGATATCTTATGGTAATTCCAGAATTCATTTTCTAGAATCCTTTGATCTTCTGCTTCTGATTACTTCAGTTTCTGGTGGCATTTAATTTAATAATTCAAGGTACAAAATAAGATTACATTGAGTGCTTTTGTAAACATCAAAATCCTAAAACTTAGAACCAACTTGGTTCCAACACAAACCACTCAAACTGCTCCCTCACAATCTTCTATACCATCTCAAACCACTCCTCCTAACCAAAAATGAAAATCCATTGATGAGATTTTTTCATCTTCCAAACCTGTACCTTCTTCCCCTCTGAAACCTAACCCTAAATCTCAAAACCTAATGGTAAAATCAACCCCTACACTTGATCAGTTTCTAGCCAAAAACAAGCTAAAAAACCCCCAAAAGAAAACCAAAACAATTGCCCCCAAACAGAAACCCAGAGAACGTTCAGCCTCTCCAGAACATTCTCCAACTCCACCAAATGGAAGCGCTCAGCTAGGGGTAAAGCTGTAGCCTCTTCTGTTTCAGCTCCTGCTGAACAACCAACCTAGAATCCAAACTTTCAACCTTCTCCAGTTAGACCTCAAGAATGTTCTCCACCACCATCATTCTCCCTCCCCCAGTCCTACAAAGACACATACCTCCTCTTCTCAACCAATCTCCATCCGAACCTTCTACTTCCATTCTAAACTATTTCCTCTCCAGAGCAACCTCTGCTCTCATCTACCACCACACCAAACCTCCACCGTGTCACCAGCCTTCGTATCCCCCGAAAAAAACTAGCTTATCCATTTTTGGAATAAGCCAATTTTTGGTTTTTACAGACACTCGTAGACCATCTATTACCCATACCAAACCTCCCTCTAATCCCCTTCCTCCAGTAGCCACTTCCTTTGCCTCATTCTCAACCTTATGCATTAAACCTCTCTCCACCCCCAACACCCTCCCCTCTACTCCCAAGGGTGCCACTGCAGAACCATCCAAGCGACAAAAAATTGAGAAGGATCTTAGAGAATGGATGACTACACAGCTTCCCCCTAAGCTTGGAATAGATCATCCTCCTCCTAATCCACCTCCTTTAGTACAATCTGTACCCGATCCTTTGCGATCGTCCTCTTCAGAAGGGTCTTCTGCATCCCTCTCTGTTTGAAGACGTAGTTAGCTTTTTTTTTTTTTTGCTTCTCCCGTTCCTTTTTGCTATGACAAAGGGGGAGGAGAATTAGTTTAGATTTTATTGCTTTTTGTTGCTATGTGAAGTCTCTTTTGTACATTGAACTTCTGTTGAAATTGCTATGTAATCATCCTTATTTATACATTAATGAAATATCTTATATTTTGGATCAAATATCTATAGCATATTATGAGGGGGGAGCTTTTAAGCTCTCTGTGATTAAAGTTAGAATCAAAATTAAAAACTAAATTAAACTGTGTTTGTCATCATAAAAAAGGGAGAAATTGTTAAGACAAAATCTCAATTAATTGTTTTGATGTAAACAAACAAAGATTAATTAAAGACTGTAATTATGATTCTAAATTATGTGTTATTTAACATGTGCTTTTGAGTGTGATAATCCAAGATAGGTACTAAGCAAAAGAAAGCAAAATTGTTTTAAAGAAAAAGCTAAAAATGAACTGCCAAAAACAAAGAATGTTCTGAACAATTTTCTGGAAAAACATAAGAACGTTCTTCACGTTTTTCACTTCATCAAGATTGTTCAAGAGAACTTTTAATGCAAGGAAAGATCATGCTTATTTCGAATGGATTACCAGTACATATACTAGGAATATACAACTTTCATAATAACAAAGGAAGTACTTCAAAAGATCTAAGAAGAAAATATTTGAATCAAGACATAATGATAGAATCGTCAAGATCAATCATTCTCCAGAACATTCTCCAGCTTCTGTTATATAGCTCTGGAACGTTCTCCAGCTTCTGATGCACAGACCAAGAACGTTTTGAGAACTGATACTTTAGCATGATTGTATGACACATATTCTCGTGATCAAGTGATCCTCAAGCACTGTACAGATCAGATGAAAGAGAATACACAACGACTAGAAAGTCTTAAAGTCAAAAAAAGGAAACGTTCAGTCAATAGTCTTACTTTGAAGACTGATTATTTTAATCTAACCCTTGACCAAAGGAACCCCTCCAAACGGTAATATTAAGCTGACATGGGCCTCCTCAAATGTCTATAAAAGGAACCACATAGCTTAATAAAAATCACGACATTCAAGTGCAAAGAAAAATCATCAATCACTCACATTCATACTTAAAAGTCTCACAAGAAATCAGTAACATTCAGTTTCGAGTTCATTGTTAGAAACATATAATGTCAAAATTGTAAATTCGAAAAAATTATATAATGTCAATTGTAAATTCGAAAAAATTATAGAAACAATTTAATTATTAATATTTTATAAAGTAAAAAGAGAATTTGAAATTTTTAAATTTTAAGTGGTATTTAAAATTCTCTAAATTTAAACAATATCTTATGAAATACATTTATTTTGAAAATTCTCTAAATTTATTATCCAAATAAAATAATTTGAATAGAAGGATTTGAGTTCTTTTAAAAGATTATATTCTCTAAAAAACTTCTCGTATCTAAACACAGTTTAATTTTTTTGTTTGTTTTGCGATTGGCATTATTAATAATAAATTTGGTTAATATAATTAATATTTTACAAAAAGTAAAAAACGAATTTGTAATCTCCTTATTATTTCATTTTCCAAATCCTCTCTCAACCAACTTTATATTTTCTTAAATTAAATAAGATTGTTAACAAAGTTAAAAATTTTATAAAACGGAGTTTGTTTTTCTTTACAAAGGTCTTATATTTAAGAATTGAGTATTTAAAAATTTAAAACTATCTGCGTAAAATAATTCATGCACCAAAGACAAATAAACAAAGAAATCTCCCATTTGACATCACTTGATTTTTAGTGACAAAGATGCCTTGGAATCACACTACTTTGGAGAATTTATTTTGTCCGTTATATAACGTTATAACAACCCCACGTTTCCCTGCTAAAGTAAAGTTTCCAACCACAGGCATCTAGCAAATTGATGACAGCCCCCCATTTTTTCGAAAGTACAGTAAAAGTAAAGTAAATAAGAAATTTTATCCGAAACGATAAAAGGAAAAGAGAGAGAAAAAATGATCTTAACTTGTTTGGCATCTGCATTATTGCTCTGCCACAGTTGTGGAATAATGAACGCTTGCTCCATATTTCTCATGTTATGTGTTTCTATATGGTCCAAGCATATTTTTGTGTTTCTATACGTCATACTCGAATACGGCATATATTAAATGTGGATTTTAAAAAAAAATAAAAGTCGAACTTCAATTCACTCTAAACATATCTATTGTGTGACATGTACGGTTCCAAAGATGTGAGGTAGGAAAAATATATTAGACAAGCAAAAAATTAAATAAAAAATAGTAAGCTGTATTGCGTAACAATCTACAAATTTTTTCACACTAGTAATTTTATTTTTACTTGGTTTTTAAGAAAATATACTAATTATTTTGGTACACAAACTTTTAAAATAAAGATATATTATAACGAAATAAGAAAACAACTTACCAAGAATACACTATATTTTTGTTACCAAAAATTATATTTTTACTTAAATTTATTCAGCGCTGAGACAAATTTAGAAAACAAGCAACGAAAGCTGATTCAGTTAAAAAAATTATAAGGACATGAATTCCAATTTTATTGTGCGAGAATCTCATTAATTAATAGAAATTAATTTTGTTATCTTTGTAGGAGTATTATTTTTTTTTTGACATTTTGTTAGGGAAGCAAAAGGATGAACGTATGTGTAGGGATGTGGGGGCAAATGCTTCAACTAAGATGTATGGACAAAGAAGTTTGTTAGAGAATATGGGATTCAAATCCCCTCTTTCATTCTTTTCTCTTGAACTCTATTGCAATATTCAAGCGATTAGATTAATCTAAGAGCTGACCTACTAACATGGAAAAATTAAGCTTTCATTCTTTTCTCTTGAACTCTATTGCAATATTCAAGCCATTAGATTAATCCAAGAGCCGACCTACTAACATGAAAAAATTAAGGCTTAATGATAGTTTTGATCAATCTATTTTCATCAATTCATGAAATCAGTAATCTATTTTAAAAGTTAATAGTTTTGATTTCTCCATCATATTTTTAAACTAAAAAAAATGATTATTTGACATATTTTAAATGATATAGTATAAAAAATTTTGTGATATAGAATAATCTAAATATATTAATTATTCATATGACAGTAATTAAATTACTAAAATAAAATATTTTTTAAGTTTGAATTTTAAAATATTTTACGGTGATTTTATGTATATTAATCGTTCAAACATTTACGTATTATATGTCACAAATTAAAAACAGTATATTAATCGTTCAAACATTTACATATTATATGTCACAAATTAAAAACAACGGCAATCACATGAGAGAGGGAGATGATATAATCGAGAAGGAAAGTAGGAGCAAGACAAATTGAAAATGAGAGGAAAGGTGTGAACCAGCATATAAAAAGTGAGAGAGGTTGAGATTATTGTTTGAAATCTATATGTGTATATATAAAATAATAAAAGAAGATAGGTGTTGTGTTGTGGCAAAAATCAGTCCTCTGAAAGTGAATTTTAATCGGCCATCAGATATAAATATAAAATAAAATAGAGTTTTGTATCTTGCACTCTTCCATCTATATTTATCACCTTCAACTTAAATGAAAATACAATTTTGTTCTTTTAACTATTTATAAAAATTTCAAATTTTTTTATCTTCCATTTTTTCACTCTTTCTTTTGAACATTTAGAGAAATTACCGTAACTTTTGAATCTTTTCAAATTATCAAAACAAAAAAGTGAGTGATACTTGAATATTTAAAACTATCGAAACACAAATTTTTCAAAATTTCTAACTGTCGAGCGATATGAAACTTTCGAAATGGAAAATTTTCATAATTTCGAAACTTTCGAAATATAAATTTTTTAGATTTTCGAAAGTTTCAAAATGAAAATTTTCGAAACCTTCTAAAATTGGAGATTTTCGCAACTTTCCAAATTTGTAAACTTTAGAAACTTTCTAAATTTTTAAAATGCATCCTTATTTCGAAAAATTGATTTTTAAAAATTTCAAATATTTGCTTATTTCAAAACTTTGAAATTTTCAAAAATATCAATTTCAAAAATTTGAAACTTCCAAAACTTATTTTAAATGGTTAAAAATACAAAATTGTATTTTCATGTGGGTTGGAGGTGATAAGTAGATGTGGGAGGTGTAGGGTAGAAAACTCAAGAAAATATCCGATTTGCCATAACATTTACATAATCATGTAAAGGCCAATCCAACAATTATCTATGCATAAAGAAAACTTTAAATTATAGTTTTCTACCTGCACCCTCATATCTGTCACCCCCAATCTACATGAAAATATAAATTTACCATTTTAATTTTTTTACCACTCATTTTTTCATCCATTCTTTCGAACATTTAGAAAATTCACCATAACTTTCGAATCTTTCCAAATTTTTGAAATAAAAAAGTAACTGATACTCGAATATTTTAAACTTTCGAAACACAAAATTTCTAGATTTTTGAAATTTTCAAACAATTCGATAATTTCAAAATAGAAAATTTCAGAATTTCGAAAGTTTCGAGCAATTTGAAATAGAAAAATTTCAGATTTTTTGAAACTTTCCAAAAATTTGAAAGTTTCGAAACAATAAAATCATCGAAGGTTTTAGAAATTAAATTTTTGAATTAAGTATTATATTTCGAATGTTTCGAAATTTTTAGTTTTGTTGAAAGTTTCGAAATGTAATATAATTTTTTTAAAAATAGATAAATTTTTTATTTTAAATATTGTATTTATAATATAAGTATTAATTCAATTTAGTATATTTTTTTAAATCAGGTATGAGTAGAGTTGAAGTTCCCGCTACAATACCCACTATAGATTCTACAGATAAATTCACGACTGATCAGGTTATCTTAATGATAATTGATTTTATAAGTTTTAGTTTTTGATGTATAGACATATATGAATGTTTTATTTGAAATATATTTTGTAGATATTTTACTCTCGAGAAGCTGTATTCGAATGGGTAAAAACTATTGGAAGGAAAAATAAAATAATAATTGTTACCATTCGATCTGATAAAGCTACCAAAAAGAGAGGAAGAAAATGCAAATTAATTTTGCAATGCGAAAGAGGTGGAAGATATAAATCAAAATCAACAGTAACTTGTTCTCACAAGGAAAGCTGTCCATTCAAACTTCGATGTATACCGTTGAGTATCAGTGAAGGATAGAAAATTAGTGTTCGTTGAGGAACACACAATCACGATTTAGCGGATACTTTAGATGACCATTTATATTTGGGGCGTTTAAATGAAGAGGAAAGAAAATTCGTTAATGACATGACAAAATATAAGCTTGCACCAAGATTCATTTTGAATAGTTTGAAGAGAAATAAAGAGAATCTCACAATTTCCGCTCAAATATATAAAGCAAGGAATACTTATTGATCATCTTTGAGAGGTTCGTACACATAAGTGCAACATCTCTTGAAGTTAATACAAAACAAAAATTATGTGCATTGGACAAGAAGATGAGAGGATTCAGATATTCTAAGAGACATATTTTGGATGCATCCTGATTGTATAAAGTTGTTGAACACGTTTCATTTTGTTTTGATATGTGATAGCACATACAAAACAAATAGATACTAGTTTGAAATTTTCTGTTGCATTTGCTTACTTGAAACAAGAGCGACAAGATAACTTCATCTGGACATTTGAAAAGGTAAGACAGTTGTTCGTATATGAGAATTTAATTTCTAAAGTTATTGTGATGGATAAAGATCTTGCCATGATGAATGCTATTGGTGTTGGATTACCATGTGCTTGTGAGTTGGCAAATTTGCAGATATGTGATAATGTTATCCCTTTAGATAACATTCATGTTTTTTTTGGAGAAAATTAAACATGAAGCATGAATTGGAGGATGAAGAATCTTTATCAGAATATGGCTTTTTAGAAGAGTCGGAGGCAATGAAAGCATACATGAAGACACAAGATATTGTTGGTCAAAGGATATTCAGGGTAAAGGTGCATGAACTTGTATTTCCACATAGAACAACAATGCATCCACCACCTAATAAAGTGAAAACCAAGGGAGCTACTAAAAGGAGAAAATAATTTGATGCTCCCTGTGATCCTTCATATTGGGATTATGTTGATGCGTCTCATGGATCTCCAAAGCAACCATCTCAAGAATCTGCAAAACAACCATATCAAGAATTTGCAAAGCAACCATCTCAACATTATGCAAATCAATCATCACAATGTTCTGCAAGGCAACCATCTCAAGAATCTACAAAGCAACCATCTAAGATATATTTTCCTACTTTTATTCATCAATATATGGAGGATATAATAGATATTGTGCCTAATGGAAATTGTGGTTATCGCGTAGTTGCAACATTATTTGGTTTGAACGAAGAATCTTGGCGTTTAGTTCGAACACAGTTGGATAAAGAGATCAATCTACATCAAGATCTTTATTCCAATGTTTTTGATAACAATGTTGAAACAATGCATAACTCATTGAAGATTTCTAGTTTGGGTGCTCAAGAAAAAGATAAGTGGATAACTTTACCAATGTTGGGTTACGTGATAGCAACAAGATATAATGTCGTATTGTTGTCATTGTCTCGTAATTTGAATATGGCATTCTTTCCACTGAATAAATCACCATCAAAGAATTATTCTCTTAATACTTTAATAGCATTTGGATTTGTCAATGAAAGTCATTGGGTACAGATAATATTTATGATTGATAGTACTGTTTAATATTATCTAGTTCAGATAAATTAATGTTTAATATTTTCTTGTTCCGATAAAATTGAAGTCTGATTGTCTTTTGTCACCTACCTCATATAAATGGAGAGACTTTTGTAGTGATTGTGCGAAGACATGGGAAATAGCTTATGCAGGGCGTGTTAAGCATTGGGAACACATTGATTCATCATTTATCAAATCATCTTGTATTTCATTAAATGAAGATTAGAATATATGTGTGAAGTTTTCAAACAATTGTATTTCTTTTTTGGTATCAAGTTAAAGTTGATCTTTTAATCATTTACTTATAGCATATATAACACAAAATATTGATATTAGAAAAGAAATTCGTTATACAAAATTTTCATAATGGAAAATATATTCATAATGGAAAATATATTCATCATACATAACACAATCTATTAATCGTCTCCCGAGAAAATGCAGAGTAACTCACTTAATATTTTTGAACATCACCGTCTGGATTTACCATATGTATGGCCCTACGTAAAAGCTCAGATGCTCTATGGTTTCGTGCCGAAGATGGACCAGCTTGTGCAGAAGATGATGGAACATGTGGATCAACATGTGCAATAGTAGGCGGACTAGCAGGTGGAGCATCATAGAAGATTAGAGGATGTGAAACATTTACGTACCATGCATAATAGTTCGTAGTGACCTCTCTAAGAAACGTCGCTAGAGGAGATATCCTCTGAAAGGTCGCTATACACACTCACATAGTATTCTGTCACTCCCAATCTACGCTATCTAACATTCGAGGCACATCACGTGGAATGCTCTGAATACGACCAAATTGTCGAAGACATCGCTCTGGTAGATATGAGACTGAAAATCCACCCCAACGAAGGTATCCGAAGAACATCGAAGTTGCTACAAAAGGATGATTAGCTCGATCATCATCGTATGGTGTTAACAATACATCCTCGAGCAACATAGAATCAAGTCTCTGCCGGTATGTCATAAGTCCATCTTCAACTGTGTGTTTTGCAGTCCACCTATGGACTCTTGGAATATGTGCAGGAACCGTTCCACTATCGCCCCGCTTACAGATCCTAGGAAAGTGCTCGTAAATCCAGCACTGCACCAAAAATAAAAGAGAATTTAGTAAATTAAGAACACAACTTAATATGAGTCGTATACCTATAATAGGGTCATGTAACCTCCCAATTGTCTAGTGTCGTGAACAACTCCATCTCCCAGGTTGTCATATAGCACAACCAATGCAATGTTAACCCATGCATAGTCCTGACAACGATCTAAATAAACAAACAAACTAATGTATTTCGCCTCCACACAAGTGTGTGTCTTGTCGGTGAAAATAGTGCTGCCAACTAAATGCAAGAGGTACGTTCTAACAGCACACTCAAACATGTTAGTTTGACTGAGACGTTTATATAAATCGCGCAACCATTGCGGTCTATATTATGCACATTTGTTATAATTTATCTCAACAACTGCATCCTCCTAAGTTGCTCCCAGAAGCTCCTGTGCAACTCTTGTAGCATTATTAGTGTTCATATTTATTGGTGCTTCAAAAAAACTACAACAGAGTGGAATGTGAAGAAGAGTTGTGACGTCGTCTAGTGTGATAGTCATCTCTCCAAATGACATATGAAACGAGCTAGTCTCTCTATACCACTTTCTACAAAGGCAGATATCCAATGTTGTGCAATATCCATCTGGTATAGGTACTTAAACAAACTGTTTCAACTTCAAACCAAGCGTGATCACCTTCAACGGGCCACAATCCTACGAGTAATTGAAAAACATAACATAAAATCATTTACTAAATTTCATTGAAAAAATATACTAAATATAATATATGTGTATTCTTAATTAAAAAATTGATTAATTAAAATATACCTCTCCTTCCCATATCCTACGAGCCACATGGTGTTCATACTGTCAACACAGATGTTACTAATAGTCATCTAGGGAATCCAGACTGCTGAACCTGCTCTACGATGTTTTGAATACCCTATTCAGGCTTATGAACCTACTCTTTGACGTTTTGAACATCTTGTTCAGGCTCCTGAACATACTCCTCTCAAATTCCTCGTAATCCATCTGCTCAGTCTCATAAGCATCCTCT
Source organism: Cicer cuneatum (assembly GCA_037974295.1). Lineage (NCBI taxonomy): Eukaryota > Viridiplantae > Streptophyta > Magnoliopsida > Fabales > Fabaceae > Cicer > Cicer cuneatum. The sequence goes on from JBBPBO010000003.1 coordinate 21,143,203, forward strand.
TGAACATAGACGACGTCCACGAAAATGCTGACGAGGTGGGTGGGTTGTTTCATTCCTCTGTCTATATGATGCTGTAGGTGGAACTATATCGGCTCTATCGCCCCTACCACCTCTATCGCTGCCAACGCCTCTGGCGATAGTATGAATAATTTCCCCAAATTCACCTCTGGTTCTAGGCACTGCAAAATTAAGTTAACATAACTATTATATCAATAATTAAAAAATAGGAAAATTACAAAAATTTGGAAATTTTCAAAACTTTCGAATATTTGAAATATTCAAAAGTTTCAAAAATTCTGAAAATTTGTCATTTTGAAAGTTTCGAAAAATCTAAAATTTTTCTATTTTGAAAGTTTCGAATTGTTCGAAAGTTTTGAAATTCTGAAAATTTTCTATTTCGAAAGCTTCGAATTGTTCGAATGTGTCAAAATTGTGGAAATTTTCTATTTCGAAACATTGAAATATTCGAGTAACACTTACTTTTTGATTTCGAAGATTTAGAAAGATTTGAAAGTTTGGGTGATTTATCTAAATGTTTGAAAGAGGGAGCGAAAAAATGAGAGCTAAAAAAATTTGAGGTTTTTATAAATATTTAAAAGGGAAAAATTGTATTTTCATATAAGTTGGAGGTGACAGGTTTAGGTGAGGGGTAGAAAACTTTAAATTAATGTCTTTTTCGTTTTGTTTAGGCCAGACTCAGATCACCCTAGTCCAACTCGTAGCTGTTTTGGATTTAGCTGAGACCAATTCAATCCATTTCTTGAGTAAGCATCGATGGTTCTCGAATTAGGACGTAATAGGATAAGCATAAAAGATTTGAGGTGAGGGGACCACCAGAACCCACCTATACCTCATCTCACAATAAAACCACATGATAACAGTCACCATTCATCGACAGAGATATGTATTTGGAGTCCAACGGTGATCTAGAAATTACGGATCATCCAACTCATAAAACATATTTCTTCTAGAAGTCTTTGTGGATGTCCTACAAATTTTAACCTACAATCTCTCACTTTAAGGCAAAAGTTGACTTCATCATACATACATTCACCACCGCACGGAGAAACAACAATCGTCTTCGCCACCGCTGAAGCAACCATCTTCTATTCTCCACTAAAAAAATCCAAGCCTAGTCCGAATCACATTTATTGTTAGATTAATTTATTAAAAAATATTTAAGTAATATACTTCAAAAAAATTCACCAAAAAAACACATAATTAAAAAATGAATTAAGAAACGTTGCGTAAAAATTAAATTAAATTTAAAAGGAAAACCATAAGAAAAGTACAAACAAAATTGATGTAGTGTTGATATTTGAAGTTAGTGAATAGTTTGAAGGTGCAAACACGAGAAGGGGGGTTGAATTATGTTTGACTTAACTTGAATACTTTTCCTATTTTTATACTTTTAAAACAAAACTTGATGTATAATTAAAAATAGAGTTAGCAGCGGATAAAAGTAAAAATAAAACTCACAGTTTTTATACTGGTTCACCGATAACGAGGCTACGTCTAGTCCCTTCACCTTGAAGGATTTCACTAATTCAAACCTTGAATTACAACCTTGCTACTGACCCTCCAAGTCAGTCTTCTCAAACAGTCTAACAATCCTAGACTTCTTTGAGGAATGCAGCTCCTGTCTTGAGCCAATCTGACAATCCCAGATTGTAGAAGAAATCACAACACTATAAATCTAATTGCCAAGTAACCTGCTACCCCTTCTGACTCCCTCAGATTGTAGACTCTACTTCAACAACTTAGATTTAACACACAACACTATGAATCTAATTGCCAAGTAACCTGCTACCCCTACTGACTCCCTCAGCTTGTAGACTCTACTTCAACAACTTAGATTTGACACAGTGGAAGGAAAATAACACGAGTACTTGCTTCTTGAAAGCTGGAACTCACAATTGACTTCTATGAAAATTTGGGTGTTTGCTTTGGAAGTGTATGACTCTTTTGTGATTTTCGATGCTTGAGTATTCTGCCTTGAGCCTCCTTTTATAGATGCAGATTAGGGCCTCTTCAATTGCTTAAATTCGAGTTGAATCTTGCTGGATTCTCTGTAAAAATAACTTGACCAATTGGGCTTCATATAAATAAAAAACATATCTTCAGATTTCCTTTCAAAATAACTGGCCAATTAAATCTGTTGGTTCCTTCCCGCCACAGCTCCTGAATTCCACAACACCTCACATTATTTTTGTAATAAATCTTTTTAATCCTTTGATCAAAACAAAATGAAATTCTCCACCGTATAAATTTCCTGATTAAATCTGGACCATTGGATCTTCATGCGCCAGTCCACATCTGGACCATACTGATTGTTATGCTGTGATCCTCTGATTTCGGCCTTCCCTGGACCACACTTCCTGACCCTCTGATATTCTGATTTTGGCTATCTTGGATGCGCACCTGATATGCTATAATCCTCTGAATTCGGCCTTTGCTGGACTATACATTATGTCCCTGTGATTTCGGCCAACACTGGGCCATGGTCTGATTTTCTGATCTGGACCATCACTGGACCAAATAATTAATTCCGAACCACTGATCTGGAAATCTTCCCTCTGATCTGGACTAATTCTGGACTTTGGTCTGGATTAAATTGAAATTAAATCTGGACAATAAATATTTCAGTCTGGACATTTTACCTTTGATTTTAGATCAGGTCTGGATCATTCTGGAAATCATTTCTTCTTGTCTTGACTTAGTTTCATGCCCTGAATCATGCTCTCTTATTGTTTGGGTCAAATCCAGATTGATTCTCTTGTTTTGGACTCATAAACTTAGCTTCTGGTTGAGCCTGGAACAAGTCTGGGAAGTTTAATATTTCACTGCCAGGCCATCTTCTGGTCACAATAACTTCTGGTATAAATTTGATATTTGATTCCTCTTGGTCTGGATCAACTCTCCCTCTGGCAGGCTTTCCTCTGGTATGATCCATGTTTCCTTCTGATTTTTCTTCCTTCTGTTCTGGGCCAGAAAACATATCTTCTGGTGATGTTTTGACATCCTAGAACATCTTCTGGAAATTCCAGAATTCATTTTCCTTTGATCTTCTGCTTCTGATTTCTTCATATTCTGATTGTATTTAATTTACTAATTCAAGGTACCAAATAAGATTACATTGAGTGCTTTTGTAACCATCAAAATCCTAAGTACTTAGAACCAACTTGGTTCCAACATAGTTCACATAAAATAAAATAATAGAACAAAGTAGATTTACATATACCCATCACGGCAGTTCAATGTTTTTTTACGCAAAACTCAATTCATTTGGGATATTCCTTTATCCAAATGATATTAGGATAATGCAAACTTAGCTAAACGAGGAGTAGAAACATTAACACTTCTTCTAATATACTTTGACATAAAAAATGAAAACTACTAGTAATCCTAAGACAATAAGCTAACAACAAGCCAAAATAGCAGTGATTATTGTAAAATCTCTGCAACTCACGTCTGACATTAAGAGAATCACCACTTCACCTTAACTTGATTGAAATCCAAATTCAACATAAATTAAAAAGCTAACCTCAAGTCCTTAATTTCAACAATATCAAAATTAGATAAGGCTTCAATATTAAAGGTGATTGTCGCCAACACAAACCCACCCCTGTCTCTAATAATAGTGCCAATTCCCCACATATTATTCATTGGACCAATAACATCAACATTAACCTTATAAGACGACCTTGAAGAGGGAACAAGTAGTAGGAAAAATGAGAACTTGAGTAAGAGTTATTGTAGTATGAGCATTCAAAATAGACTTATGCTCCTCAACAATGCTCCAAGCTTTCTGAAAAATAACATCAATATGAGTAGATTTCCTTTCAATACAAAACTTGTTGCGAGCATGCCAAAGGACAAAACATAAATAGTGACCTTTGGGGGGAGTGTAGTATAACAGTAGTAATCCAAGAGGTGAAAGGAGTAAAAAGGGTCTCAAAGTGAACAAACAAATGACAATGGAACCAAACCTATTTCACCCACTTGCACTCCTTGAAGACATGATCAATATCCTCATTAGGAGGAATGTACCGTGCACCCCCCCACCTTGACCTCTCACCCCCCCATTTTATGTGAAATGACAATATTGTCCTTTTTACTAACTTATAAACCATTCTCAAAAAAATTACCACTCATGTTTTCACCCCTCCATTCGAAATATTCAAAGCTTCGAAATATAAAAAGTATGTAATTTATACGAAGGTTTCATCAAACTCTCGAAGGTTTCAACAAACTCTCGAATGTTTACATCAAAATTTCTAGAATTCATCAAAACTTATGAAAGTTTCGAAAATAATTAAAAGTTTCAACCAATTTCATAAGTTTCGTTGAAGCTGAAAGTTTCGAATACACTAAAAAAGTTTCATTGAAGCTGAAAGTTTTGAAAGAAATTCAAAAGTTTCAATGAAGCTGAAAGTTTCGAAAGCAAATTCGAAAAATAATTAATTTTGTATTTTAAATATTGTATTCATAGTATTATTATTAATTAAATTGAGTAAACTTTTTGAAATCAAGCATGAGTAGAGTTGAGGTTCTTGCTACAACGGCGACTATAGATTCTATAGATAAATTCATCACTGATCATATATTTTTACCGATAATTAATTTTAGAAGTTTTAGTTTTAATGTATTGACATATATTGATGTTTTATTTGAAATATATGTTGTAGATATTTCCCTCTTGAGAAGCTGTATTTGAATGGGCAAAAAAAATTGGAATGCAAATTGGAATTTTAATTGTTACCGTTCGATCAGATAAAGCAACTGGAAAGAGAGGCAGAAAAGACAAATTCATTTTGGGATGCGAAAGAAGTGGAAGATATACATCAAAATCAACAGTAACCTGTTCTCACAAGGAAAACTGTCTGTTTAAACTCAGATGTATACGGTCGAGTTTGGGTGAAGGATGGAAAATTAGTGTTCGTTGTGGAACACACAACCACAATTTAGCCAATACTTTAGACGACCATTCATATTTGGGGCGTCTAAATGAAGAGGAGAAAAAATTTGTCAATGGCATGACATAGTATAAGCTTGCACCAAGGTTCATTTTGAATGCTTTGAAAGAGAAAAATAAAGATAATGTCACAATTTCCACTCAAATATATAATGCAAGGAGTACTTATCGATCATCTTTGAGAGGTTCGTACACAGAAATGCAACATCTGTTCAAGTTAATACAAAATGAAAATTATGTGCACTGGACAAGAAGACGGGATAATTCGGTTGCATTTGCCTATTTGGATCAAGAGCGACAAGATAACTTCATCTAGCGATTTGAAAAGGTAAGACAATTGTTCGTATCTGAAAACTTAATTTCTAAAGTTATTGTGACGAATAGATATATTTCCATGATGAATGCTATTGGTGTTGTATTTCCTACTTCAATTCATTTGCTGTGTCGTTTTCATATTGAAAAAAATGTTGGGGCAAGATGCAAACAATATTTGAGTAAGGATAGACAAGATGAAGTAATGGATTTATGAAAAAAGTTTGTATTTTTGGCTAGTGTGGAGAAGTATGATCATCACTTGCAATACTTTGAGCTAGTGTGTGCCGATATTATTCTTTTTGTTGATTATGTTAAAGATTCATGGTTAACACCTTATAAAGAAATTTTTTTCATGGCTTGGACGAACAGAGTGATGCATTTAGGGAACACAACGACCAAGAGGTATTTTTAAATAATGATTTGTATTGTTTTAGAAAAATGATTTAGTAATTTATGTGATTTGTTTTAATTTGTGTTATTTAAATTTTTTGTAGAGCTGAGTCTGCTCATTAGAGATTGAAAAACATGTAGACTAGTAAGGGAGACTTGTGTAAAAGTTGGGATGCTGTGAATATGATGTTGAAGAACCAATTGTGTAGCCTTAAATCAACTTTTCAGAAACCTATTCTCGATGTGGAGCATGGGTATAATTCACCATTCTATCAGAGATTACATCATTGTGTATCAAGGAAATGTTTTGAAATGATTGACAAACAATTGAAGAGGGTAAAGATTGTAGGTACTGACAAAACAAAATGTGGTTGCTCAATCAGAACAACTCTTGGATTACCATGTGCTTGTGAGTTGGCAAAAATTGTAGATGTCTGGTAATGTTATTCCTTTAGATAGCATTCATATTTTTTGGAGAAAATTAAGCATTGAGCAAGAATTGGAGGATGAAGAATCTTTATCAGATTATGACTTTTCAGAAGAGTTGGAAGCAATGAAGGCATACATGAAGAAACAAGATATTATTGGTCAAAGGATTTCAGGGCAAAGGTGCGTGAACTTGTATTTCCACATACGACAACAATGCTTCCACCACCTGATAAAGTGAAAACCAAATGAGGTACTAAAAAGAGAAAATAATTTGATAGTCCTCGTGATCCATTATATTGGGAGTATGTCGATGCATCTCATGGATCTCCAAATCAATCATCACAACGTTCTGCAAGTCAATCATCACAGCGTTTTGCAAGTCAATCATCACAGCGTTCTGCAAGGCAATCATCTAAGATACATTTTCCTACATTTATTCATCCGTATATCGAGGACATAATAGATGTTGAGCTTGATGGAAATTGTGGGTATCGCGTAGTTGGAGCTTTGTTAGGTTGGACCAAAGAATCTTGGCCTTTAGTTCGAACACAATTGGAGAAAGAGATCAATTTACATAAAGACCTTTATTCCAAAGTTTTTCGATGACAGCGTTGAAATCGTGCGGAACTCATTGATCATTTCTTGATTGGGTGCTAAAGGAAAAGATAAATGGATGACTGTACCAGATTTGGGTTACGTGATTGCAACAAGATATAATGTCATATTGGTATCGTTGTCTCGTAATATGAATATGACATTCTCTCCGCTGAATAAAGGACCATCGAAAGATTATTCTCTTAATCATTTAATAGCAATTGGATTCGTCAATGAAAGTCATTGGGTATAGGTAAGTTTTATGATTGATAGTAATGTTTAACAATAATATTTTCTTGTTTAGATAAATTAATGTTTACTATTTTATTGTTCAGATCAAATTAAAGTCTGATTGTCCTTTGCCACCTACCTCACAAAAATGGAAATACTTTTGTAGTGATTGTGCAAAGACATGGCAAATAACTTATGTAGGACATATTAAGCATTGGGAACACATTGATGCATCATTTGACAAATCATCTTGTATTTCATTAAGTCAAGCTTAGATTATATGTTTGAACTTTTAGACATTTAATTATTATAAAGTTGAATGTACTTATAATTTACTTATGGTTATATGGTAACAAGTTGAACTTTAATCATTTACTTATATGAAATAGATATAAAAAAAATAGATATTAATATTAAAATAGAAATTCATTATATAAAGTATTCATAATACAAAATATATTTATACAACTAAATCACAACACACAATCACTTCGTCTCCTGGGAACATTCTGCTTAACTTAGTTAATATGTCATGAACTTCACCAAATGGAGCTACAATCTGTAATCCCCTACGTATAAGCTCATATGCTATACGGCCTCGTTCCGATGATGGACCAGTATGTGCAGAAGATGATGGAATATGGGGATCATGTGCAACAGTAGGTGACTTGAAATGTCACGCGGAATGCACTGAATATGACCAAACTGTCGAAAACATCGTTCTTGCAGATATGGAATTGAAACTCCTCCCCATCGAAGGTATCCGAAGAACATCGAAGTTGCTACAAAAGGATGATTAGCTCGATCATCATCGTATGGTGTTAACAATACATCCTCGAGCAACATAGAGTCAAGTCTCTGCCGGTATGTCATAAGTCCATCTTCAACTGCGTGTTTTGCAGTCCACCTACGTGCTCTTGGAAGATGCGCAGGAACCATTCCACTATCACCCCGCTTACAGATCCTAGGAAAGTACTCGTAAATCCAGCACTGCACCAATTAATAAAAGACGAATTAATAAATAAATAAATAACACAACTAAATAATTAAATAAATAACACAACTAAATAAATAAACTTAATATAAATAAATAAATTCGAATACCTATAATAGGGTCATGTAACCCCCCAACTGTCTAGTGTGATGAACGGCTCCATCTCCCAGGTTGTCATATAGCACCACCAGTGCAGCAGCACCCCATGCATAATCCCGACAACGATCTAAATCAACAAACAAACTAATGTATTTTGCCTCCACACGAGTGTGTGTTTTTTCGGCAAAAATGGTGCTGCCAACTAAATGCAATAGATATGTTCTAGCAGCACACTCATACATGTTAGTTTGAATTAAACATTGATATAATCGCGCAACCACTGCAACCTATACTGTGCACATTTGTTGTAGTTAACCTCAGCAGTAGCTTCCTCCCAAGTCGCTCCCAGTAACTTATGTGCAGCTCTCATAACTTTATTAGTATTCATATTAACTGGTGCATCAAAAAAGTTACCGCGTGGTTTGATGTGAAGGAGAGTGGCGACGTCCTCTAACGTGATGGTCATCTCTCTGAATGGCAAATGAAACGAGCTAGTCTCTCTATGCCACCATTCCACAAAGGCGGATATCAGACCAGCATCAACCACAGTCAAGTAAGCAGAAGACAAATGTAACAGCCCAGATTCTTGAGTCCAATGTTGTATAGCTTTTGGTACAGGAACTTCCGTAAACCTTTTCAGCTTCAAACCATGAGTAACACCTTTAACCATCCATGATCTTACAAGTAATTAAATAAAGAACATATCGATAAATACTTATTCTTAATTAATGAAATAATGTACTGGGTATAAAAAATAGTTATACTTAGTTAAAAAATTAATTAATTAAAATTTACCTCTCCTTCCCATATCTTACGAGCCACATGGTGTTCATATTGTGTCAACACAGATGTCACCAGTGGTTCTCTAGGGAATCCAGACTGTTGATCCTGCTCTTCTATATTCTGGTCAACCTCATCATCACCAACCTCATATTCAGATTCCTCAGGCTCCATCGGTGAAGGCTCATACTCCATCTGTGCAGGCTCATCTTCTTGAACATCCTCAGGCTCAGGGTCATCCTACTAAACATCCTCATCTCTAACATCGCGTCTACAACGATTGACTTCATTTCGTCGTCTGTGTGATGCTGTATGCGGAATTCTATCCGCTCTGCCACCGCCATCACCTCCCATAACACCTCTGGCAATAGTGAAAATAATTTGCCCAAACACATCTCTGGTTCTAGACACTGCAAAATTTAATTAATATAATTGTTATATCAATAATTGAAAAAAAATGAAAAAAAAAATTTGAATGTTTTGAAATTTTCGAGAATCAATTTCGAAACTTTCACTCCATGTAAAACTTCTGAAACCTTCGAAAGTTTGGATGAATACCAAAGTTTCGAAGGTTTAAAATCTGGAAAAAAAACTCAGTTCTGCACCAAACCTTCGAATGTTTGGATGAATACCAAAGTTTCGAATGTTTAAAATCTGGAAAAAACTCATATCTGCATCAAATCTTCGAAAGTTTGGATGAATGCCAAAGTTTCGAAGTTTTAAAATCTGGAAAAAACTCAGATCTGCACCAAACCTTTGAAAGTTTGGATGAGGTAAAAAAATGAATATATCAGAGTAATGATGAAAGTTTCGAATGGAAGAGGTAAAAAAATGAATGGTAATTTTTTTGAGAAGAATTTATAGTTAGTAAAAAGGGCAATATTGTCATTTCACATAGAGTGGGGGGTGAGAGGTCAAGGTGGGGAGGTGCACGGTACATTCCTCCCTCATTAGCCATCCCACATATTGTAATAGCTCGTAATTTTGTATTATTGACTAATCCAATACAAAATTAAAGAAGGTTGAATAATTTCCAAACTATGCTTGAAACTGATTCTGTTTTGCCAATTCTTCCATATTAATCGATTAATATTGCTAAATAATTCGATGAATCCTATTTTTTTTAATAAACTAATCAATTAGGCCTTTAATATTAATTGATTACCTAGATGTATTAACTCAACAATCGAATTAAAATTGTTCGACTATGTTAGGGTTTCCTTTTTCCACCAAAGATCATTTCTTAAATGATTGGCCAAGTATGGAAATGATGGCGATTCAATGTGAGATAGCTTTAGGAGATTTTGCTACTATGTCCAAATATGGTGCTTCGGTTATGAATCTTCCTGGATCGATGTTGGAACCAAGTTGGTTTTATACTTAGAGTTTTGATAATAACAAAAGTATCTTGTGAGAACAATATATTTCACTGAGTATGAAAGAAGATTCGTGTAATTGAAGAAAATCTAAAATAAGATTTGATTCAGATTTATAATTGAACAAAATATTCGACCAAATTAAAAAGAAGATATGGTCAAGATTTGAAGAAGATTTGATCAAGATTTATCTACAACAAAATATGAACATAATAAATCTAAAGAATTACAAACTCATTCTGAACAAAATCAATTTAAAGAATTTACAAGCTCAATATGAACAATATATGAACATAATCAAGCTGAAGAATTTACAAACTCAATCTAAACAAAATACGAATAAAATCAATCTAGAAGAACTGCTCAAATTGGATTCAGAAATAAAGAATTGGCTAAAGAACATATTATCGAAAAACATCTTGTTCAAAATTATTTTTGAATAAGATCATTGTAGACCAAACTAGGAATAAACCTACAATTCAGAATTAAACAAGGACAAAATTGTTGTTCTAATTTTAACTTTAAGTAGATACTCAGGGATGAAGAAGACGATCATCGGAAATTAGAAAAGAGTTGAAGAACTCATAAGCTCAAAATTTCAAATTAATTTTAGATTTCAAAGAGAGAAACATTTGTTCAATTAGAAATATTTTCTAAGTGTTTTTCTCTTAGAGCGTGAGAGTTATTATTATTATTATTATTATTATCAGCTTTGTTCAAAGCAAACACTTAAAGTTCCTATCTTTTTTATCTAACTTGTTAGTGGTTTAGTTCCTTCTGCAATCTGGGGTTGTTAGGATGTTAGGAGAAGACTTGACTTGTAGGGTCAAGGTGGTTAGTTCCTCAAATGTCTGGGGTTGTCAAGCTGGGAAGACTGGCTTGAACGCTCAGATCTTTGTAATTCAAGATATTTGAATTAGTAGATTAAATCCTTCTAAATAAGGGGACTGAATGTTGTTGGAACCAAGTTGGTTCTAAGTACTTAGGAATTTGATGTTTACAAAAGCACTCAATGTAATCTTATTTTGTACCTTGAATTATTAAATTCCACCAGAAATTGAAGTAATTAGAAGCAGAAGATCAAAGGATTCCAGAAAGTGAATTCTGGAATTACCAGAAGATACTCCAGGATCACCAAAAGATATCTTTTCTAGCCCAGATCAGAAGGAAGAAATGTTAGAAGAAAACCTGAACCATACCAGAGGAAATCCTGCCAGAAGGAGAGTTGTTCCAGACCAAGGGGAATCAAATATCAGATTTATTCCAGAAGTTATTCTGACCAGAAGTTGGCCTGGCAGTGAGAAATTAAAACACCCTAGACTTGTTCCAGACTCAACAAGAAGATAAGTTAATGAGTCCAGAACAAGAGAATCAATCCATAATTGACCCAGACCATAAGATAGCATGATTAAGGGCATGAAACTAAGTCCAGATCAAAAGAAATGATTTCCAGAATTGATTCAGACCTGATCCAAAATCAAAGGTAAAATGTCCAGACTGAAATATTACTTGTCCAAATTTAAATTCAATTTAATCCAGACCAAGTCCAGAATTGGTCCAGATTAGAGGGAAGATTTCCAGATCAATAGTTCAGAATTAATTATTTGGTCCAGTAATGGTCCAGATCAGAAGATCAGACCATGGCCCAGTGTTGGCCGAAATCAGAGGGTCAGGATGTGTGGTCCAGCAATGGCCGAGATCAGAGGATTATAGCATATCAAGTGCAAGTCCAAAATGGCCGAAATCAGAAGATCAGAAGGTTAGGAAGTGTGAACCAGGGATGGCCGAAATCAGATGATCACAGCATATCAATTAGTATGGTCCAGATGTGGAGTAGCGCAGGAAGATCAAATGGTCCAGATTTAATCATGAGGATTAACGGTGGAGATTTTAATTTAATTTGATTAAAGTATTAAAAAGATTTGTTACAAAAATAAAGTGAAGTATTGTGGAATTCAAGAGCTGTGGCAGGAAGCAATTAAAAGTTTTGATTGGCCAGTTATTTTTTGAAAGAAATCTGAGGCTTAAAAAGATATGTTTTTTATTGAAATGAAGCCCAATTGGTCAAGTTATTTTTGCAAGAGAATCCAGTAAGATTCAGCTCGAATTTAAGCATTGGAAGAGGCCCTAATCTGCATCTATAAAAGGAGGCTCAAGGCAGAATACTCATCATCGAAAATCACAAAAGAGTCATACACTTCCAAAGCAAACACTCAAGTTTTCAAAGAGGTCAATTGTGAGTTCCAGCTTTCACGAAGCAAGTACTCGTGTTATTTTCTTTCCACTGTGTCAAATCTAAGTTGTTGAAGTAGAGTCTACAATCTGAGGGAGTCAGTAGGGGTAGCAGGTTACTTGGCAATTAGATTCATAGTGTTGTGTGTTAAATCTAAGTTGTTGAAGTAGAGTCTACAATTTGAGGGAGTCAGAAGGGGTAGCAGGTTACTTGGCAATTAGATTCATAGTGTTGTGATTTCTTCTACAATCTGGGATTGTCAGAGTGGCTGAAGACAGGAGCTGCATTCCTCAAAGAAGTCTAGGATTGTTAGACTGTTTGAGAAGACTGACTTGGAGGGTCAGTATAAAGGTTGTAATTCAAGGTTTGAATTAGTGAAATCCTTCAAGGTGAAGGGACTGGACATAGCCTCGTTAACGGTGAACCAGTATAAAAACTGTGAGTTTTATTTTTACTTTTTATCCGCTGCTAACTCTGTTTTTAATTATACATCAAGTTTTGTTTTAAAAGTATAAAAACAGGAAAAGTATTCAAGTTAAGTCAAACACAATTCAACCCCCCATTCTCGTGTTTGCACCTTCAAATGTAGCCAAGTTAGTGGTGAATCAAGATAAATTTATGTGTCCAATTATTTATGTTTTTATTATTTGCTGCCTCTGAATCCGATTTCTTCTTATCTATATAATTCATAAAAACCAACCAACATTCATCAAATTAGCAAAAAGTTGTTAACTTTGTCAAACACAATTCAATCCCCTTATCGTGTTTGGACCTTCAATCAATTATGATTTGCAAATGGATTAGGTGCAATTGGTGGAAATATTCCTATCAATTGTGAAGCGGCTCTAAATTTAATGAAGCGATTGATTTTCATATCGGAAAACATGTTGTGCAATTTCAAGGTAAGGAACATCCCTTAATTTGTTATCATTCTGCATGTTTTGATCCAAAATTTGTTGATAGTTCATTTATTGTACATTATGCACGTGAAGATAATGCACGGTTTGGCTTTAAGGCTACAACATTTAGAGGGCGTTGTTGATTCATTCATTATAAATTGAAGAAACTTATCTATTGGCGCAATAAATAATGTTTCAGTTATGAATAGTGGGATGGGTGAAGCTTGTGATTTGACTTAGAAGGATGGCGTGGCTAGTGCAATTGTAAGTGATATGACTAAGAATGACGATGCTCAAAGAAAATCTTTTGCAAAAGTCCTACGTAATGCTTGTGATATTATTGTTGATCACCTTCCAAATCCAAGTTTAAAGGGAGATAACGTTGCAATTAAAATTCCCGAGGAGGAATATAAAGTAAGTTTGGAGGAATATTGCAAATATGGTCTTCATGGAAAATTAATTTATATAAGGGAGACTTGACATTTAAATTTGATGATTTGGGTGCTAAGTTAGTTAAGTTGTGGAACTCGTTAGAAAGATGGGCCTTATTTCTTTAAGGTAAGGATTTTATGAATTTGGATTCTCATCTATTGAGATTCGAGGTGTTCTTGTGGTGGTTTCATGTAATTTTAAATGTGGTTTGCTCAAATTGTTTATTTGGTCTCTAGATTTCAACCCTAATAATCATAAGCAAACAATTGTTCAATGTTCTATTCTTGAGTTTGCCTCAAGAATATTAGTGTCCGAAGATTCTCTTTATGATTGCTAATAGTCTTGGAGCTCCTATCATTTTGGATGCTATTACAAGTGAATGTTCATTTGATAGATCTTTTGGTCATTTTACTAGAGTTTTAATAGATATTGACTTGTTTGCCAAAATTAGAAATAAAGTCTGGGTTGCAAATATAGTCCCAAACCCAGTGTCACTATCAGAGCGGAAATTCCCAAAATAAAATACGTTAACACAAGGCATATATCAAGAGTCTTCAAGACAAGATGACTTCAGCCACCCTAATGGTACTAATCATCACCTGCAGCTTACAACTTGTATGCGTCCACCGCAAACGCCAAAATAAACAACGAAAGGGTGAGTTTCGAAATTATGTAAAAGTATAAGATAAACGAGGAGAACACACAAATAGTCAAATTAATACAAACATGAGAAATGTAACACCCCGAGTTTAAAACACAGCGGGTGCATTTTTTTTTTCAAATGAATATTTAAAATGAGTTTTCCAAATTAATTCGAAAAGAATTAAAATAATTACTTAATTCTGGAAATTTAATAATAAACAATAAAACATTTTTGAAAGATAATAATATCATAATATTCCCAAAAGTCAATATCAGAGTGCGGAATTAAATAGTACAACAATTGTTTTTCAAAATAAAAACAAAATACATATCCAGCTCAAATCCTAATACATCAAGTCTAACTGATCATGCACTAAAGCTACAGTAGCACGGGTTTCCCCCGCATCCCAAACAAGTCATCTCCGAATCTGCCGCTCACCTCGACGTGACCTCCTCCTCCTCATCATACAGCGAGGGGTCAGTCTCCTCAGAAGTCAGATCAATACATAGTCTCGGCCACTTCGGCGGAGCCGGAATCTCATAACAATCGTCAGAGATCCTAGACGGGCCCAGAATCTCAGCTGCTACTAGCTTCGGCTCATCAGTCTTCCCTTCTGCCTCGGACTCATGTACAACTCCTCCAGTCACCGGGTTGGGAGTCACCACTCCTACAGTGGCCTCCGTCTCAACCCTTCCAACGGACTCCTCAGCATCATCGAAAATTCTGTGCGCCTCCAATACCAGACGGGAAGGCACGGGAAAATCTATACTCGCATGAGTGCGCTCCACAAAAACCTCCACGCCGTCAGTCCTGCTCGTCCGCCCTAACCACCCTGTGTAAGTCGCCCTACTTGAGATGGGGTCAAATACCCAAGCAGTGCGCGAATAGCGATCAAGGAAGTTCAATGACGTTTCCGTCGTTCGGGTACCCACGGGTGGCATGGGTTTAGGTAACATCTGAGGGCAAAGCCCAAAGTCCACAATATAATAGCAAGGGTCACCGACCGAAATTAACAATTAATCACATAGCATATATTTCACAGCAACAATTATGTCTATGGTATAACATATGATGATGAGGAAAACAGCAGTCAATTATTTTGAAATATGTGGTAAGTACAAACAACACCTCAGCATAACACAATCACTAAATCAGAATTTTCAGATTCTGGACAGTACTCACACACATTCAATTTTCACTCATCATATACTCAAACGTGACCCACCGGTCAATCCCTCAATGCAATATGTATATGCTTATGTATACAGTTTTCTTGGAATCACCAAGGAGTAGTCGCTCAACAGACCAGCACATTATGTTTGACTTAACGGCCCTCAAGACCAAGGTGCAATCGCTCAACAGATCAGCACCAGTGCAGATGCTCAACAGTCCAGCACTCGTGCAGTTGCTCAATAGACCAGCACGTTTGACATATACCAAGGTACAATCGCTCAACAGATCAGTACCTAGTGCAGACGCTCAACAGTCCAACACTCGTGCAATCGCTCAACAGATCAGCACGTGGCTGCGCATTTCAGGGTACAGACGCTCAACAGTCCAGTACCAGTGCAGACGCTCAACAGTCCAGCACTTATATACCAAAGTACAATCGCTCAACAGATCAGTACCTAGTGCAGACGCTCAACAGTCCAGCACTCGTGCAATCGCTCAACAGATCAGCACGTGGTTGCGCATTACTTTGTGGCCCATCGCGGGTACCACTTGACTATGCAATGCATGAATATGCAGTGTTTCACTTCTCTAGAAACAGAATGCAAATTCAGAAAATTCATGCTTTTCATCATGTTTTAAATATCTCAGCACAGTCAGAATTAACATCATCACAATCATGATTAAACAGTCAATTAATCATTAATACTTTGTAATGTTTTCCCAAACTCTTAAAATTCAAATACAGAGTTTAAAAACTGAGGATTTCTGGAATTTTATGAATCTGTATTCAAATACAGCTCTGTATTCGAATACAGAAGCCAAAAATGGTGCAGAATTACACTCTGTATTCGAATACAGCCCTCTGGTATTCGTATACAGAGGAAGTCTTAGTGCACACAACCTCATCTTTCACTACATCTCTTCAACTTCAAAACATCACCAAACATTCCATTTTAATTCACCACAACAATCCCAACATTCCCCAAACACTCAGGGTTTACAAAACACTCTTAAAAACTTGGAATTTCTGGAAACTCGAATCTGTATTCGAATACAGATTCCTTGTATTCGAATACAGAAGCATGAAACTGCAATTATAACATTCTGTATTCGATTACATTATGCCTGTAGTCGAATACAGAAGACAAAACCTTGAAAAATTCAATATTTTCTTTCAGATCCTTAAAGGTTTCAACACTTCATCCTTTACTCTTCAAAATATTCCAAGAACTCCTTTTAAAGCTTTCTCAAACATCAGAACAAGACTAATGTTCTCAACCAAAACAGAAATCAACACACAGCAGCAAAACACCAACAGAGTGCATTTTTGCATTTTAAAAAAAACTATTTTCAAAACAGTTTTATGAACATGTATTTTAACCATCTTTAAAATAACATGCAAAACATTTCCAGCTTTCCCACACAAGTAAAACAGTATGAATGCATTCAACCAACAACAACCATCACAGAATCATCACATATCAACAAAAATGCATTTTCTTCATTTTTCAAGATGTCATTTCAAAAAACAGTTTTTCTTTCAAAACAAAAATGAAATAACATGTATTTGCAGCCCTAATGCAACTAGAAAGTTGGAAGGTACCCTTACCCTTGCTGCGTGTCTGCTACTTCTCACGTCTCTGTTTTCGTTCCCGTTTCTGCGCCAAAATCCGGTGAAACTGCTGTCTGAGTTTGCTGCTATAAAACTGGGTTCCCTAGCTCCGTAATGGTGTGGGGAACAACTTTAATACTGAGGGTTTTCTGGTTTGGTGTTTGTATTTCCAGTTAATGGAACTTTTAAGGAACTCTGTCTTTGGTGTTTTGAAATCGTGAAACTGTTTTTCAGAAAACAGGAGGCAGAAATGGGAGAAGAGGTTACTGTTACATGCAACACTATTACATGCAAAATGGGAGGATGTGAAGTTCTGCTCTTTCTCTTCCTCTTCACGCGTTCTTATAGAGCTTACTCAAGTGCTGCCTTATCAAAATAATGATAATATAATGGTGGATTTTCCAGCTGGATTTTTTTTCAGCACTTAATCCTTTTGCAATTAGCCACTACTCCTTAATTAATGGTCCGATTAATTTAATTACTCGAAATTAAATTAATTAAGTCTTCATCCAATAATTTTAATTCATCTTCCAAGATAAATATTTATATATATATTTACTCAAAACATACATATATTAAATATTTTACAAAAATTCCCAAAATACCCTTGACATTAATTTCATAAATTAATTCTTAATTTTAAGGGTCTTACAAGAAATACTCAAGAACATTATATCAATGTTAATCTAAATCAATCACAATAAAATAGTTACAATGATGAAATGTATGCATGTCCTATACTTTATACTTCTTCATCATTTGGTACCATTCTACTATAAAGTACTTGGTTAGGAGGCCTGATACTATATCAATACAAGAGTGGGCGGAAAATTCATGAATGGCCAAGTCCTCATAGGTCCCCTCAACTCAACCCGAGACACATATACGCGACGATCGGGGTACTCTTGTGTTGCACGGTAACTCCCGGCCTTAGGGAATAACCCACTAATCCACTTAGGAATACCCCTAAGGTCTATGTGTCTTACCTTACGGTTTGACTGTAGCCCTCGATGATCAGGCTCATTCAATTGTACTTCCCCGAATCACTAGGTTTGTCAGACCCTCCCTATATGATGAAAAAATAATGCTCACTCCAAAACCTACAACACTTATTTCATACTTACTCGATTGTCACCACTCAATAAATTTCAATTTGAATTCACAATATTCATCAGAATTTACATCATATATATATATAGCCAATCACAATAAAATCCCAATATTTGGTTTACACCATTCACAAAGCACAATCCAATTTTATCAATCACAGAATAAGAAATCAAACAGGCGGTGCATTCAAGTAATATCACAATTTCAATCAAGTAAACAAGAGCATGTTGGAACCAAGTTGGTTCTTTCAATTAAAGTTTTGATGTTAACAAAAGTATTTTATGAAAATCATATTTTGACTTAGAAGAAGTGTAAAAAATATGAGGATGACATCAGCAGAAGATACCTTCAGAAGATATGGTTTGAAGATATCACCAGAGGATACATCTAGAGGATACCAGAGGATGTCATCAAAGGATACCTCCAGAGGATACCAGGGGATCCCATCAGAAGCAAGAACTAGAGGAGGTCATCAGAAGATACCAGAGGATACCTCTAGAGGATACCAAAAGATACCTCTAGAGGATCCCATCAGAAGCAAGAATCAGAGGAGGTCATCAAAGGCAAAAATCAGAGGATATCATCAATCAAAGGATATTATTCTTGCCCCATATCATAAGGAAGCAGAGTCTAGAAAGAGACTTGGACCAGACTAGAAGGAAGCATGTCTAGAAGGAGACTTGGTCAGACAAGAAGGAAACAGAGTTCAGAAGATAACTCAGTCCAGAACAGAAGACATGTTCCATGTTGGAACCAAGTTGGTTCTAAGTACTTAGGATTTTGATGTTTACAAAAGCACTCCATGTAATCTTATTTTGTACTTAGAATTACTATATTAAATGCCACCAGAAGATGAAGTTACCAGAGGCAGAAGAAGAAGTCACCAGAGGACAAAGAAGAATTACGAGAGGATAAAATCATACCAGAGGATACACCTCCACAATGTACAAGATAATGCATCTAGAAGGTACCAGAGGATGCATCTTGAAGGCACCAGAGGATACACCAGGATGTCAAAACTCCATAAGAAGATATCTTTCCTGGCCCAGATCAGAAGGAAGCAGAGTCCAGAAGGACACCTGGACCAGACCAGAAGGAAGCCTGCCAGAGGGAGAATTTTTCCAGACCAGAAGGAATCATAAGTCAGACTTAGTCCAGAATTTATTCTCACCAGAAGATAGCCTGGTCGTGAAATGATAATCAGTCCAGACTTGATTAGGACTTAATCAGAGCATAAATTAATTGATCCAGAATAAGAGATTTAATCGAGATTTGGCCCAGACCAGAAGATAGCATGCTTTAGAGTATGAAACTAAGTCCAGACCAAAAGAAATAATTGTCCAGATTTAATCCAGACCTGATCCAGATTAGAAGGTAAATGTCTAGATTAAAATATCATGTCCAGATTTAATTTCAGTTCAATCAAGATTCAGTCCAAAATTGGTCCAGATCAGAGGGAAAATGTTCAAATCAATGGTCCAGATTTAAGTATCATGGCCCAGTGTTGGTCGAGATCAGAGGGAAAATGTTCAAATCAATGGTCCAGATTTAAGTATCATGGCCCAGTGTTGGTCGAGATCAGAAGATCAAACCATATGACCCAGTGTTGGCCGAGATCAGAAGATCAGATCATATGGTCCAGTGATTGGCCAAAATCAGAATGTGTGGTCCAGTGTTGGCCGAAATCAGAGGATCACAGCAGATCATTTTGTATGGTCCAGATGTGGACGAGATTAGAAGATCAAACGGTCCAGATTTATTCATGATGATAATCAGTAGAGACTTGATTAAATTTGATCAAAGTATTAAAAGGATTTGATACAAAAATAAATTGAAGTCGTATGGGAGTTCAGAAGCTATTGGCGGGAAGAAAGATTTGATCCAGAATTAATTAAAGACAGGATTGGCCAAAGTTATTTTCGAATGCATATCTGGAGCTAAAAAGATATGATTTTTATTTAAGTGAAACTGGATTGGCCAAGGTTTTTTTGCAAGAGTATCTTGCAAGATACAGCTCAAACTTAACCATGGAAGCAACCCTAATTCTTCATCTATAAAAGGAGGCTCAAGGCAGAAGACTCAACATCGAAAAATCTTGAGAGTCATACACTTCCAAAAGCAAAATACTTGAGTTTTAAGTGAGGTCAATTGTGAGTATCAACTTTCCAGAAGCAAGTACTCTAAGTTTTCTTTCCCTTGTGTTAGATCTAATTTGTTGAAGTAGAGTCTACAATCTGAGGGAGTCAGAAGGATTAGCAGATTACTTAGCAATTAGATTCAAGGTTCTTTTCCTCAAAAGTCTAGGATTGTTTGACTGTTTGAGAAGACTGACTTGGAGGGTCAATGGTATTGTTGTAATTCAAGGTTTTTGAATTAGTGAAATCCTTCAAAGTGAAGGGACTAGACGTAGCCTAGTTAACGGTGAACCAGTATAAAATTTTGTGTTTTATATTTACTTTATATCCGCTGCTAACTCTATTTTATTCATACATCAGGTTTTGTTATAAAACTGCAAAAACAGAAAAAGTATTCAAGTTAGTCAAACACAATTCAACCCCCTTCTCATGTTTGCACCGTCAATTGGCATAAGAGCTTGGTCTCAAGGCTGAGCACTTAACTAGTGTTTGAGGAAATGTCCAAGGGGTCAACAACATGGCAGAATCCAAAGATGATTTGAGAGGCAACATCAACAGACCACCACTGTTTGATGGAGACAGGTTTGAGTATTGGAAGGACAGAATGAGAAGTTTCTTCATATCTCAAGATCCTGATTTATGGAAGCTGGTAGTTAAAGGATACACTACACCTACTGTTCCAGGAGATCCAACTAAAGAACTGGACATGGAAGATATGAAACCAGACTAGAGCAAATTATACAAACTGCATCACAAGTCCAGAACCATCATGATCAGTGCCATCACATTCAAGGAATTTGATAGATGCACAAATAAAGAAAAGCAAAGAGCATATTTGACAGTCTGGTTCTGACCTATGAAGGAAGCCAACAAGTTTAAGAAGCAAGGGCCAATATACTGGTCAAACATTATGAGATTATCAAGATGGAAGATGATGAAGACATTGATGGAATGTTCTGTAGATTCCAGACTCTGATATCTTGACTGAAGGTCTTGAAGAAAAGCTACACAACAGCAGATCATGTCTAGAAGATTCTAAGAAGCTTACCAACCATGTGGAGACCAATGGTTACTGCAGTTCAGCAAGCCAGAGATCTGAATAACTTAAGACTTGAAGATCTGATCAGCTCACTCAAGTCTCATGAAATAGAACTGGAAGCAGATGAACCAAAGAAGAAGAAGAATCTGACCCTGAAGTCGAAACAGAAGAAAGCTGCAAGGGCAGCACCAAAATCAGAGGATAGCGACAGTGACTGTAATGATATGGCTTACTTAACCAAACAGATGGTTAAGATCTGGGAAAACAGAAAGAGGAGAAGCTCCAAGAAGAAACATAACAGCAAAGGAAAGGAAGAATCTAACAAGAAGAGCATCATCTGTTATGGATGCAATGAACCTGAACATATCAAGTCAGAATGTCCAAATCTGGAAAAAGGCAAACAGCATAAGAAGAGTTCCAAATTCAAAAAGAAGGGTCTGATGGCAGCCTGGGATGCATCAGAATCAGAAGAAGAATCCTCTGATGAAGAAGAGGCAGAAACAACAATGATAGCACACATCAGGTCTGCCTCTAGACTTCATAAAGGCCCAATTTCAGGAACGAAAGCAGGCAGAAGGAAGAATGATCAAAGCAGTTAATCAGGCAAGTTTGGAAGCACATCAGGGGAAGCAATTATGGCTCTGTTGGCTCATACCAACTCAAGTTCTGGATACAGCTCAGGCTTTGGAACAGATTTAGAAGATGAAGACAATAAGGTATTTTCTGATCTCACAAAATCTGAATTAATCGATGTTGTAAAAGACTTTTTAAATGCAAACAATAAGATGTCTTTAAAACTAAAAAATCTTAGGGAAGATAAGAAAAATCTGAGCAAAGAAATCCAAGTTTTAAAGAATCAAAATTCTGAGTATGCAACTGAAAACAAGGATTTTAAATTGAAGTTGCAAGACTCAAATCTGAAAACCAAACTCTCAAAAGTAATATTTGTTCCACTTCCAAAACTATTTGTGAATCTAATATGCATGAGCAATTTTTTCAAAACTTTATTTCTAATGGAATGGAAAGAAGTAAATATGCATCTATGATTTATGGAAATAGTAACATTGAAAAGAGAGGTCTTGGTTTTACAGAAACTATTGCTGAAACTAAAACTGTTCATTCTGATGTTTTATGCATTATTTGTGCTAAGAATGGTCACTTTGAATTATCTTGTCCAATGGTAAAATCTGAACAAGATCAGAGAGTTGTTAAAACTAAAAAACCTGGACCCAATCAGTTCTGGGTACCAAAAGATCAAATTGTCTATGTTGCAGATATTCTAAGCAACCAGAAGGAGACACCAATAGTGGATCCTAGACAATGGACGTTGGCAATGCACAAGCAGAAGAAGGTTTATGTTCTTGCTGCAAAAAGACAGAGGCAATCTGAGTCTCATTGAAGAAGGTCTGGTCAACTCAACCAGAACCAGAATCAAAACTGGAACTAGAATCAGAACAACAACTAGAGCCAGAATCAGAATAGGAACTAGTATCGAAGGTACATGAACTGAAACCAGAATTAGAACAGGAACCAGTATCAGAGGTACAGGAACCGGAACCAGAATTAGTACTGGAACTAGAACCAGAACCAGAACAGGTATTAGTATCAAAGGTTCAAGTATGATCATCAGAATTACTCTAACCAGAACAGGAATCATAAAAATCACCAGATTCATCAGAACCACCAGAATCACCAGATTCATCAGAACCACCAAAATCACCAGATTCATCCAAATCACCAGAATCACCAGAATCATCAAGGTTATCAAAATCATCAGATTCACCAAAGTTACCAGAACCAAAACATGTTCAAGAATTATCAGAGGAACATGTTTTATCAACCAAAGTAGAATCAGGAGAACACTCCAATCAGATTGATCAAAACTGCAAACCTGGATGGGAATTCAAATTTCTTCATCCAGACCCACTAATCAAAGAACATTCAAAAGTCAGAATCTGAAAACCAGAAAAGAAGAAACAAAAGGGTTTTCAGAGGGAAAATGAAACTGTGACATACAGGTGATATGTTTTGTGTTAAGTTTATGTTTACTGTGATACCAAAAGCTTGATCTTAAAAACCAAAGTTAGATAAGTACTTGCAGGAACTAGGTGATCCAAATAATCTGAATAAGTTTAGGTGAAACATAAAACTAGTTCAATGGTTTCAAAAAATCAAGCAGAAACGACCAGAAGCAGAATTAATGGTTTGGTTGTATTTAGTTCAAATATTAATTATGACAAACTGCTTGATCTTGACAAATCAAAGCAAGATAAAGATAGTGCAAGTTCACCAGAACCAAAGGGAGCAGAAGCAGAAGAAATAGAAGTACCTGGAAAGGTAGAGGATACAAGCAAGTCAACAACACATGACAAATCTTCTAAAGATAAATCTGATCAAGTCAAAAACAGCCAAGATAAGTCAGAAGAGAAATCTGGATATTATCAGAATTAGAAGCTGTTACAGATTTACCAAAATCAGAAGCTGTTGCAGATTTACCAGAATCAGAAGCTGTTACAGATTTACCAGAACCAGAAGTTGATGCAGACCAACCAATGTTGATGAAGCGCTGGCAGAGGAAGGTTGGATACTTGCAATGCAAGAAGAGCTGAATGAATTTCAAAGGAATGATGTTTGGGATCTGGTATCCAGACCAAACAAAAACATTATTGGAACCAAATGGGTGTTCAAGAATAAACTCAATGAAAAAGGAAAAGTGGTAAGGAACAAAGCCAGACTTGTAGCTCAAGGATACAGTCAGCAGGAAGATATTGATTACACTGAGACTTTTGCTCCAGTGGCCAGGTTAGAAGCAATTAGAATTCTTTTATCAGTTGCTGCTAATCATGATATAATTTTGTATCAAATGGATGTTAAAAGTGCATTCTTAAATGGCTATATAAGTGAGGAAGTCTATGTCAAACAGCCCCCTGCATTTGAAAATTCTGATTTTCCAAACCATGTGTTTAAACTTAAAAATCTTTATATGGTTTAAAACAAGCACCAAGGGCATGGTATGACAGACTTAGTAACTTTCTGCTTAAGAATGAATTTGATAGAGGCCAGATTGATAATACTCTATTTAGGAAATCCATTAAAAATGATATTTTGATTATTCAAGTTTATGTTGATGATATCATCTTTGGTTCCACTAATGGCACTTTGTGCAAGGAGTTTTCTGACCTAATGCAGAAAAAGTTCCAAATGAGCATGATGGAAGAACTTAAGTTCTTCATGGGAATTCATATTCACCAAGGTAAATCAGGTATACTCATTCACCAATCTAAATACACTAAAGAACTTCTCAAAAAGTTCAAGATGAGTGACTGTAAGCCTATGGCCACCCCCATGCACTCAACCTGCTCACTTGAGAAAGATGAAACCAGCCAAAAGGTAGACCAGAAAACATACAGAGGTATGATTGGATCCCTTCTTTACCTAACTGCTTCTAGACCTGACATTTTGTTTAGAGTTTGTGTCTGTGCCCGTTTTCAAGCTGACCCTAGGGAATCCTATTTAACTGCTGTCAAAAGAATCTTGAGATACCTTGAAGGAACCACCAACCTTACCTTGTTATACAAGAAAACCCCCACCTACAAACTAAGAGGTTTTTGTGATTCTGACTATGTTGGAGACAAGTTGGAAAGGAAAAGCACAAGTGGCAACTGCACATTCTTTGGTGATAATTTGATATCTTGTCCAAGCAAAAGACAAAGCACCATTGCCATGTTAACAGCTGAAGCTGAGTATATATCAGCAGCAGGATGCAGCTCACAGTTAATTTGGATGAAACATCAACTTGAAGATTACAACATCTTCGAAACCAATATCTCATTGTTCTGTGATAACAGTTCAGCCATAAACCTAACCAAGAACCCTATCTTACACTCTAGAGCCAAACACATTGAAATAAAACGCCATTTCATTAGGGACCATGTTCAAAAAGGGACTTTAAGCATCCAGTTTGTGGACACTGATCATCAATGGGCTGACATCTTCACCAAAGCATTACCTGAAGATAGGTTCGAGTTCATCAAGAAGCATCTCAACATTATCTCCATATCTGACTAGCTCAAGTAGTCTTCTTAGGAGCTTTTAATTTTCTTGTAATTTTAATTTTTTGTTTTTAATTTCTGTACTTTGTAAAGAGAAAAACAAAAATAAAAAAATAGTAGGACCTCTTTTTGGCTGAAGACAAAAAGAGGGAGAGAGAGAGAGAGAGAGAAAGGAGAAATAAGTAGAAAATGAGAGATAAAATGAAAGGAGGAGCGAAAAAGAAAGAGATGAAAAGAGAAGGAGTTGAAAAGGAGAAGAAACAAGGAGAGAGAAAAATAAAGAGAGAAAAAGAAAGAGTGAAAAGAGAAGGAGTTGAAAAGGAGAAGAAACAGGGAGAGAGAAAAATAAAACAGAAAGAGATGAAAAGAGAAGGAGTTGAAAAGGAGAGGAGAAGAGAAGAAAAGAAAAAGTGATTTAAGACGGAGTTGAATAGGAGAAGATAAAATCATTATTAAAATTAAGGGGAGAAATTGGTCTGAGGGGGAGTATTTCAAGTACTTCAGGTTATAAGCTAACAAAATAAGTTAAGGTTTTGTCATCATCAAAAATGGGGAGATTGTTGGAACCAAGTTGGTTCTAAGTACTTAGGATTTTGATGTTTACAAAAGCACTCCATGTAATCTTATTTTGTACTGAGAATTATTATATTAAATGCCACCAGAAAATGAAGTTACCAGAGGCAAAAGAAGAAGTCACCAGAGGCAGAAGAAGAAGTCACCAGAGGCAGAAGATGAATTACTAGAGGATAAAATCAGACCAGCGGATACACCTCGAGAATGTACCAGATAATGCATCCAGAAGGTACCAGAGGATGCATCCTGAAGGCACTAGGGGATACCCCAAGATGTCAAAACTCCATCAGAAGATATCTTTCTTGGCCCAGATCAGAAGGAGGCAGAGTCCAGAAGGAGACCTGGACCAGACCAGAAGGAAGCCCGCCAGAGGGAGAATTGTTCCAGACCAGAAGGAATCATAAGTCAGACTTAGCCCAGAATTTATTCTCACCAAAAGATAGCCTGGTCGTGAAATGATAATCAGTCCAGACTTGATCTAGACTTAATCAGAGCATAAATTAATTGATCCAGAACAAGAGATTTAATCCAGATTTGGCCCAGACCAGTAGATAGCATGGTTCAGAGTATGAAACTAAGTCCAGACCAGAAGAAATGATTGTCCAGATTTAATCCAGACCTGATCCAGATTAGAAGGTAAATATCTAGATTAAAATATCATGTCGAGATTTAATTTCAGTTCAATCCAGACTCAATCCAGAATTGGTCCAGATCAGAGGGAAAATGTTCATATCAATGGTCCAGATTTAAGCATCATGGCCCAGTGTTGGCCAAGATAAGAAGATCAGACCATATGGCCCAGTGTTGGCCGAGATTAGAAGATTAGATCATATGGTCTAGTGATTGGCTGAAATCAGAAGATCATAATGTGTGGTCCAGTGTTGGCCGAAATCAAAGGATCACAATAAATCATTTTGTATGGTCCAGATGTGGACGAGATTAGAAGATCAAACGGTCCAGATTTAATCATGATGATAATCAGTGGAGACTTGATTAAATTTGATCTAACTATTAAAAGGATTTTATACAAAAATAAATTGAAGTCGTATGGGAGTTCAAAAGCTATTGGTGGGAAGAAAGATTTGATCCAGAATTAATTAAAGACAGGATTGACCAAATTTATTTTCGAATGCATATCTCGATCTAAAAAGATATGTTTTTTATTTAAGTGAAACCCGATAGGCTGAGGTATTTTTGCAAAAGAATTTGGCAAGATACAGCTCGAACTTAAGCATGGAAGCAACCCTAATTCTTCATCTATAAAAGGAGGCTTAAGGCAGAAGACTCAGCATCGAAAATACTTGAGAGTCATACACTTCCAAAAGCAAAATACTTGAGTTTTAAGTGAGGTCAATTGTGAGTATCAACTTTCCAGAAGCAAGTACTCTAAGTTTTCTTTCCCTTGTGTTAGATCTAAGTTGTTGAAGTAGAGTCTACAATCTGAGGGAGTCAGAAGGATTAGCATATTACTTAGCAATTAGATTCAAGGATCTTTTGCTCAAAAGTCTAGGATTGTTAGACTGTTTGAGAATACTGACTTGGAGGGTCAGTGGTATTATTGTAATTTAAGGTTTTTGAATTAGTGAAATCCTTCAAAGTGAAGGGACTGTACGTAGCCTAGTTAACAGTGAACCAGTATAAAATTATGTGTTTTATATTTACTTTATATCTGCTGCTAACTCTGTTTTATTCATACATCAGGTTTTGTTATAAAACTGCAAAAATAGAAAAAGTATTCAAGTTAGTCAAACACAATTCAACCCCCCTTCTCGTGTTTGCACCTTCATTCTAGACTTGGTCCATAATAGAAGACATGTTCCAGACTTGGTCCATAACAGAAGATAACATGGTCCAAAATAGATCACATGGTTCAGATATGAAGATCACAAGTCCAAATCAAAATATCACATAGTCCAGATAAGAAGGTTACAATGTCCAGATTAGGAAACAAAATGGTACACATCAGATCACATGGTCCAGACTTTGTGCCGATCAGCAGATGATAATGTTTCACCAAGTGTACTGAGTCGTTGCAAGTAATAATTAAAACGGTAGTACCGAGTGTCGAACTCAAGGATTGCGTTTTACTATCGAATTATATTTAATTACTGAAATTGAACAAAAAGTTTCTGGATTGAGTAGAATAATATTTGAAATAACAACAATAATAAAATTGAACTTTAATAATGAGAAAAATGTCAGGAATGAGTTTCACTTTGAGTCCACCTTTGGTTTCGAATTTGATCTGGTTTCACTAATCCCTAACAATTAGAGTTTAGTTACTCATTACAGAGATTAAAGAGATAGAGGTTAAAGAAGAATTACAAGAAAGATTCATGAATGATTCTTGATAAAACTCCTTCGATGGTGTAGAACAAAGGTTTCTGAGCTTCTCTGCTAGGGCACAAGTTTCTCAGCTTCCCAATTGACCAAAAGATCCCTAAAAAATCATAAAAACTCAGTTTTATGCATTTTGCAGCGCGCCATGCGCGGGACTTGCGCTTCAGGCGCATTTAAACAGAACCAGCAGCGCAATAAATGCGCTTCAGGCGCATGCTTTGAGCTTCAGGCGCACAACATCTTCTGTCTGAAGTATACTGCATATTTTTAATCCTTTGAATCCGAATTTGGTTCCGGTGTCTTCATGAAAGTTGTAGCTATGAATATTAGTTTTCATTTGCACTTAGTTTGACTCCAATTGGACATCTAAAACGCCAGATATCACTTATATACTCCACATAGGTCATGTTGATTTCTCACCAGAATTCAGCACTGCTCTAAAACAAATAAACGACGCAAAACTTCAAAAAATATCTACTTAATCAACGAAATAAGAACATAAGCATTTTATTAAATCCAAGAACTAGAATCAACAAAATATATCAAATAACTCATTAAATTAACTAATGGTTGAAGATAAATAAGACTAAAAACAATTAAAAATATGCATATGATGAAGAGTTATCAGCAGATCATACGGTCCAGAATTTAAATCATAATGCAGATCAATGAAGACTTGATTTAAAATTCGAAGAAGACTTGATTGAATTTTGATAGAAATTTGATCAAAGTATTAAGGGGATTTGATTCAAAAAATCACTGAAGACATGAAGGAAATTCGAATGAAATCTGAAACTAAAAGATATGATATGAAATTAAGAGAAACAAGATTGGTCAACAAAATTTTCAAATGAAATCTGAAGCTAAAAGATACACTTTGAAATTAAGAGAAACATGATTGGCCAACAGAATTTTCAAAGGAAATATGAGCAGGATTTATCTCGAATTTAAGCTTGGACAAAGCCTTAATTGCAGCTATAAAAGGAGGCTTCAGGCAGCAACATTAGGCATAAAAAATACAAGAACTCAAGCTTCATATTCAACATAATCCTAGAGTTCAAAAGAGAGAATCACTTGAGTGCAAAAGCAATATTTTCTAAGTGTTTTTGAGAGAGAAAATCAGTGCAACAGTCTGCTTTCCAGAAGCAACAAAATAGTGTGAAAGTCATTGCAACAATCAGCTTTCTAGAAGCAACTTTGCAGAGTTCCAAACCCTTGTAATCAAACCCGTTAGAGGTGTAGATTCCTTCTTCAATTTGGGGTTGTCAGATTGGTAGGAGAAGACTTGACTTGTAAAGTCAAGGTGCTGTTATCGTTCCTCAAAAGTCTGGGGTTGTCAGACTGTTTGGGAAGACTGACTTGGAGGGTCAGATGTTGTAATTCAAAGTGTTTTGAATTAGTGGATTAAAGCCTTCAAAGTGATGGGACTGGATGTAACCAAGTTAATGGTGAACCAGGATAAATCGTTGTGTTCTTATGTTGTTATTATCCGCTGCTAAGTCTGATTATTTATTCATTGAGTAATTCACATCAACATTCAACAAAACAGCAAAAAGAATTCAAGTTTGACAAACACAATTCAACCCCCTTCTCGTGTTTGCACCTTCAGAGCACTCAAGTACATATCATCCATACAATAACAATCAACACAAGGTTTCATAAAATCAAACAATATGCAATCTTGGTATAAATTCACGGCAATTCTATAGGTTGCCAAAATATATTTTCGTCCTCACTATTACCATTCATATATTATTAATAATTATTATTACTCAATATAGCTCGACCGTACGTAGTAAGCCCCGAGTGAATATCTGGGAATTTCAGTATTCTCGTTCATCTCATGTTATTTTATACTCATAAAATCAAACCTCATCTCACTGCTTACCTCGATTGAAGATTTCACCAACCGAATTCGATCTGCTAACGTGTCGCGTCCTCTTCGACTGTCGTCTCTAATTGTTTGTGAGGGAAGCAATACAACCACCAAATACAAATAAATTATTTACTAAAAATAAATAAATTATCTAGTATTTTCAATACAACTCAAAAATATATTTAATACTATACATACTTATAATTATATTAACATAAACACATATTTTACTTAAAAAGAAATCATATAATGTTAAATAATTATAATATATATGTATATATATATATATATTATATATATATATATATATTAATATAATTCTGATATTAAACGAGTAAACAATATATCACATGTAATGCCACTAATAATTTACAACTCAACAACTCAGTGTACAATTTTAAATTATAATTAAAATGAATTAATATCTTTGGATGTTAAACAAATTTAGACTTTTTAAAATAAGACAAAATTATAATTATAGGAAAAATAGCTAGAATACCTTTTATATTGAGTTAAAATAGAATGAGTTATTGTTGTACAAAGATGTATCGTTGTATTTCATTCTTACCATCAGTTATTCAATTTGATATTTGGCATGACACACTAAATTTCGTTCAAAACTCATTACTCTTGAGATCAAAGTTTCATTTTATAAATAGTTGATATTCAAACAGAATATAAATAAATAAAATAATAATTTTAATCATGATTGTTTTTATAAAAAAAATCAACTAAACAGGAAAAGGCGATAAATTAGATGATCGGAAAACAAAACTCAAATAACAATGGCATAGGCAGTGGTGTTAGCAAATAATTTAAAAATGGCAAGAAACTAACCGGGTGAAATGAAAGATCCTGTAAAGAGATAATATATGCTTGATTTGTTAATCCGATAGTAGTAGCCGACAAAATCACGACCGAGAGACAACGATCAGTGTGTGGGGCTATGACTGTGGCTAGCTTGTTGGAGGAATTGGAAATAGAATACAAAAAAACCAAAAAAATGTTCGGCGGCAGATATATGTAACAATGCCTTTCTTTTAGCTATATATATATATATATACATAGGGTTACTAGGTTAGTAACAATGCCTCGTAAGTTCTCTGAATATGAAAGGTACCGTGTAATTGAAAGGTGTTTCATTTATTTAATTTCTTTTATTTATTTATAATTACTATCTTTATATGGTTTTAAGAAAAAACAAACAAAATATTTTTATTATTAATAGTTTAGATATATTATTAAGGCAAACACGAAGAAATTATCATTTATATCAAACACACATATAATAATAATAATGTAGTATTATATTTATAAAATATAGTAATAAGAAATTGGGGTGTTACACTTGGGCAACTGCTAGAAAAAGGATATTCAATGAAGATGGAGCATGGGAAAATGAAGATGTTTCATAGTTCAAAGAGACTGATTTTGAAGGCACCACTCTCAAAGAATATAACATTCAACATTGAAATTCAAATTAGTGAAAGTTAGTGTTTGGCTGCTGAAGTCGGAAGTGAAAATTGTTTATGACATCAAAGATTTGGTCATTTGAACTTTAGGAGTCTCCGGATGATGCAGGGTAGGTACATGGTGCAACGAATTCCAGAAATTTAGATACCAAAGGAGATATGTGAGGAATGCTGCCGAGCCAAGCAACATGGGAATTAATTCAAATATGAAGTGCCAACTCGATCCTCAAAGAAGATGGAGGTAATATTTTCTGATGTTTGTGGTCCATTTGTAGAAATGTCAATAGGTGGCAACAATTATTTTGTATCATTCATTGATGATTTCACAAGGAAAATCTGGATCTATCTAATTAAAAGAAAAGGTGAAGTGCTTGATGTGTTTAAAGGCTTCAAACTAGTTGTAGAAAAACAAAGTGGTTGTGATCTTAAAGTGATTAGGACAAATGGAAGAGGTGAATACAAATCTCATGAGTTTTGTGTAAAAGAGGGAATGATCAATGAAGTGAGTGCACGATATACACCACAACACAATAGGGCTGCAGAAAGGAGAAACAGAACCATCTTAAACATGGCAAGGAGTACGCTAAAGGGAAAGAAAATGCCTCACAAGTTTTGGGGAGAAGTAGTGTGAACTACTGTCTACATATTGAATAGGTGCCCAACCAAAAGCCTTGGTACAAAGATACCTGAAGAAGCCTGGTCTAGAAGGAGACCAAATGTGAGTCATCTAAACCCTAAACCATCAACCTTACCTTGTTATACAAGAAAACCCCCCACCTACAAACTCAAAGGTTTTTGTGATTCTGACTATGCTGGAGACAAGTTGGAAAGGAAAAGTACCAGTGGCAACTGCACATTCTTAGGTGATAACTTGATCTCTTGGTCAAGTAAAAGACAAAGCACCATTGCCATGTCAACAGCAGAAGCTGAGTATATATGAGCAGCAGGATGCAGTTCACAGTTACTCTGGATGAAACACCAACTTGAAGATTACAACATCTTTGAAAACAATATCCCTTTGTTCTGTGATAACACTTCAGCCATAAACCTAACCAAGAACCCTATCTTACACTCTAGAGCCAAACACATTGAAATAAAACACCATTTCATTAGGGACCATGCTCAAAAAGGGACTTTGAGCATCCCGTTTGTGGACACTGATCATCAATGGGCTGATATCTTCACCAAGGCATTACCAGAAGATAGGTTTGAGTTCATTAAGAAGCATCTCAGTATGACCTCCATATCTGACTAGCTCAAGTAGTCATCTTAGGAGTTTTTAAAATTTCTTGCAATTTTATTTTATTCAATTTTTACTTTCTGTAATTTGTAAAGAGAAAAAAAAATACAAAAATAGTAGGACCACTTTTTGGCTGATGACAAAAAGGGGGAGAAAGAGAGAGAGAGAAAAAAAAGGAGAAATAAGTAGAAAAGGAGAGATAAAAAGAAAGAAGGAGAGAAAAAGAAAGAAAGAAAACAAAAGGAGTTGAAAATGAGAGGAAACAGGGAGAGAGAAAAACAAAGAAAGAAAAAGAAAGAGTGAAAACAGAAGGAGTTGAAAAGGAGAGGAATCAGGGAGAGAGAAAAAGAAAGAGTGAAAAGAGAAGGAGTTCAAAAGGAGAGGAGAAGAGAAGAAAAGAAAGAGAGAACAAAGAAGGAGTTGAAAAGGAGAGTATCAGACTTAGGGGGAGAGATTGGTCTGAGGGGGAGTAATTCAAAGTTTTCGAGTCATAAGTTAGCAAAATAAGTTAAGGTTTTGTCATCATCAAAAAGGGGGAGATTGTTGGAACCAAGTTGGTTCTAAGTACTTAGGATTTTGATGCTTACAAATGTACTCAATGTAAACTTATTTTGTACTTTGAATTATTAAGTTAAATGCCCCAGAAACAGAAGGAAACACAAGCAGAGATCAAAGGAAAATGAATTCTGGAATTTCCAGAAGATGTTCCAGGATGTCAAAACATCACCAGAGGATATGTTTGGTGGCCCATAACAGAAGGAAGAAAAATCATAATGAAACATGGATCATACCATTGGAAAGCCTGCCAGAAGGAGAGTTGTTCCAGACAAACAGGAGTCAAATATCAATTTTATTCCAGAAGTTATTCTGACCAGAAGATGGCCTGGCAATGAAAAATTACACAGTCCAGACTTGTTCCAGAGTTGACCAGAAGGTATGTTTTTGAGTCTAGAACAAAAGGATCAATTCAGATTTGGCCCAGATCATAAGATAGCATGATTCAGGGCATGGAACTAAGTCCAGACCAAAAGAAATGAGTTCCAGAATCAATCCAGACCTGGTCCAAAATTAAAGGTAAAATGTCCAGACTGAAATATTTTTTGTTCAAGTTAATTTCAGTTTGTTCCAGACCAAAGTCCAGAATCTGTCCAGATCAGAGTAAAAATTTCCAGATCAATGGTTCAGAAATAATTATTTAGTCTAGTGATAGTCCAGATCAGAAAATCAGACCATGGCCCAGTGGTGGCCGAAATCAGAGGGTCAGACTGTGCGCGTCCAGGAATGGCTGAAATCAGAGGATCACATAATATCAAATAGGCTGGTCCAGATGTGGACTATCGCATGAAGATCCAATGGTGCAGATTTGATCATGAGGATTAAAGAATCTGAGAAAAATGCTCAAAACAGAAGCGGAGCAAAATGTTCAAAACAGATCAGTGAGCAAAAGGCTTAAAACAGAATCTGAGCAAAATACTCCAGAATATTTTCAAAACAGATTAATCGAAATATACTGCAGAAGTAAAGCATCAGTGAAGTTCTAAAGTTCAACTATAAATAGAGACTTAATGCTGAAGAATATAGTATCGAAAATCACAAAAGAGTCATACACTTCCAAAGCAACCACTCTCAAATTTTCATATAAGTCAATTGTGAGTTTTAGCTTTCAAGAAGCAAGTACTCGGTTATTTTCTTTCCACTGTGGCAAATCTAGGTTGTTGAAGTAGAGTCTACAATCTGAGGGAGTCAGTAGAGGTAGGAGGTTACTTGGCAATTAGATAGGGTTGTATCTAAGTTGTTGAAGTAGAGTCTACAAACTGAAGGATTCAGAAAGGGTAGCAAGGTACTTAGCAATTAGATTCATAGTGTTGTGAATTCTTCTACAATCTGGGGTGTCAGATTGGCTGAAGAACAGGAGTTGTTTTTCCTCAAAGAAGTCTAGGATTGTTAGACTATTTGAGAAGACTGACTTGGAGGGTCAGTAGCAAGGTTGTAATTCAAGGTTGAATTAGTGAAATCCTTCAAGGCGAAGGGACTGGACGTAGCCTTGTTAACGGTGAACCAGTATAAAATCTGTGAGTTTTTATTTTTATTTTTATCCGCTGCTAACTCTGTTTTAATTATACATCAAGTTTTGTTCCGAAAGTATTAAAATAGGAAAAGTATTAAAGTTAAGTCAAACACAATTCAACCCCCCCCCCCTTATCGTGTTTGCACCTTCAATGGCTTAGCAGACGGTGTTGCTGGGATGTGAGTCAATTGGGGCTTATAAACTCTATGATCCAAACAAAGGGAGAATAGTTATAAGTAGAGACATACTGGTGGATGAGTCTAAAGGATGGGACTAGAAGATGGGTGCCACAACCAGCTCAAGCAGTGTAGTAGCAATTGAGTTGGATGATGATCAAGTGCCAGGACCAGCAGCACTGCCAGCTCCAGATGCAGTGAGACGTTATGGGACAATCATACAACCTTCAGTAAGATTGAATCACTTTGAAGTAGCATCTGATTCAACAATCAATGCAGATGGAGAGCTGATACATTTTACATTGCTAGCTAAATCAGAATCAGTCAGTGATGATGAGGCCTTAAGTGATCCAAATTGGAGACTAGCAATGGAAGAAGAGCTCAATGCCATAGAAAGGAACAAGACCTGGGTGTTGATGACTTTACCAATGCGTAGAAGACCAATTGATGTGAAGTGGATCTATAAAATCAAAATGAGGCCTAATGAAGAGATTGTCAAGTACAAAGCCAGACTTGCAACAAATGGATTCCTACAAAGACCTGGACTAGACTATGATGAAGTATATGCACTAGTGGCTAGAATTGAGACTGTAAGGCTTGTAGTATCAATGGCCAGTTATAAAGGTTGGTCTATGCATCAACTAGATGTGAAGTTAACATTCCTCAATGGACCATTGGAAGAAGAAGTGTATGTGAGACAGCCATTAGGATATGAGATAAAAGGCAAAGAAGACAATGTATACAATCTAAGAAAAGCATTATATGGATTGAAGCAAACTCGTAGGGCCTGGAACAAGAGAATTGACAAATTTCTCCTTGAATAGTAGTTTGAAAAATGTGTGAATGAGCATATAGTCTATGTCAAGAGGGCAACAACACTACCTACACTACTAATATGTCTCTATATTGATGACTTATTAGTGATTGGTTGTGATGAAGCAGAAATTCATCAGTTCAAGGCCATAACGAAAGAAGAATTTGATATGACAAATCTGGGAATATTGTCCTATTTCCTTGGGATCGAGTTTGTTACCATTGAGAATGGGGTATTCATGCACCAGAAAAGATATGCTACTGATGTATTGAATAGGTTTAACATGCAAGACTGCAATGGCACAAGCATCCCTGCAAAAGTAAGGCTGGTACTATCAAAAGAAGGAGATGAAGAGCTGGTTGATTCTACAATGTTCGAACAGATGGTAGGATCATTGAGGTATTTGTGTATTACAAGACCTGCCATAGCTTATAGTGTTGGATTAATTAGTAGATACATGGAATAACCTAGATTACCTCACTAATTGGCAACAAAGAAGATATTGAGATATATCAAAGAAACAAGAGAATTTGGCCTGTTATATCCTAGAAGTTCAAATCAAAGTGAAGCTGAATTGATTGGATATACTGATGCTGATTGATGTGGAGACAAAGGATGATAAAAAAGCACCACAGACTATGTATTCATGATAAATAAGACACCAATTTCATGGCATTCAAAGAGGCAAAGCATAATAGCATTGTCCACATGTGAAGTTGAGTATGTGGCTGCATCAATGGGAGCTTGTCAAGCTCTATGGTTGGTAGGGCTAATGGCTGAGTTGGGCCTGAGAAGTGAAGAACCGGTGAATATAATGATTGACAACAAATCTGCAATAGACTTAGCCAAGCATCCAATTGCTTATGGAAGAAGCAAGCATATTGAAACCCAATTTCATTTCCCAAGAGACCAAGTGATCAAAGAAAAATTAAAGTTGGAGCATTGCAGCACAAATGATCAGAAAGCATACATATTCACCAAGTCATTGAAGAGGGTGAAGTTTCAAGAGATGAAGAGCAAGCTTGGAGTAACATCCTTAAAGTCATTTTGAATTAGAGAGATTATTAAATATGTAATTCATAAATGATAATTAGAGGAATTTTAAAATAGTTATGGAGGTTAGAGGTAGTTAAGGAAGTTAAGAAGTTAGTTTTGATGTAACTGTGGAAATTGTTTAATATAAAAGCTAATGTTGGCTATGTTGCTTGCACAACAAGTAATAAAACAAGTTGATTTTTTCAATCAATTTTCTTCTTTAGTTCCAAATTCTCTCAACTCAATAATCAAAAATTAAAATGTTCTAACAAGTTTGAAGGATACTATGAATAACATAACCATATTAGGTGGCTGTTCAGAAAATAAGACTATCATCTAAATAAAGATGAGATAAAATTAGAACTCCTATAGCAATCTGCAATCTGTATACTATTAAGAGTATTATGATCATAAGCTCTTGAGAGTAGACATAAAAAACTCCAGCAAACAAATAAAGAGGTAAGGTGATAGAGGATTCCTCTTTCTTAGTCCTCCTTTGTGGGTACAAGATTAACACGGGCTACCACTCAAAAGGATTGAGAAAAAGACACAAGATACAATTCATTATCAAAGAGATCCAATGCTGAGAAAATTCCATACTGGCCAACACTGCATTAATGAAAGACCATTCAATCTTGTGTAGATTATCTAGTTTATTAGAATGGTGCAACGCTGTACCAATGATAATTGGACATGATTCTAGTGAAAATAACTATCGAGATTTTTAAGATATTATTGTCGCTTAAAAATTGTCGTAGTATACCTATTTAATCCAATATAGGAATTTCTCAATTATATTGAATAATGTGGTTATTAAATGAATTTGTCACTTATAGTTATTTTTGTGTGGTTTTCCATATGTTCCCTATATCATAGACGCGTCAAAACTAAATATGGGTACCTCTCTCGGTATCAGATACTAAATGTCACTTATATTTTTATTAGGTACTTATTAGCATTTTCTTGTTTTATGTATAAATATCATATCATTGAGAGAAAATTATGGTCACAACCAAATACAAATTATTTGGGAACACATATAAAAATATTGTTCCACTAAACACACACTTAGAACAAATCTAGTATATGCATTCCCAAATTCCTCTATGTCACAGGATCATGTCAAGCTTGACTCTAACATCATATGTGAAAGCAGAAAGTTACTTTAGAAAGTTGACCCATCAATTAAAGTGAAGGTGATCATTGCACATATTTGGAAACAATACAACTACACAATTACCTGTAGAAAGAGATGGATGGTAAAGAAAAAGCTACCGAAACAATTTATGGGAACTAGGAAAAGTCTTACAATGACCTTTCAAGGTGGTTGTTGTCTATGCAAAATTTGTTCCAAGAACTATTGTGGAAATGGAAGTATCACCTGCATATTCTAATAATACTCTATTATGGGGTTCAACAATTTTAAAACGACTATTTTAGGCTTTCCCTCCATGCATCTCTAGGTTCAAATTTTGTAAACCATTTGACTTAGTTTATGGAACTTGGTTATATGGCAAGTACAGGGGGACTCTATTGCTAGCCATTGCACATGATGGGAACAAAAATACAATTCACATTGTTTATGCACTTGTGGAAGGTGAGACAGGGGGTGCTTGGAGCTTCTTTTTGAAAAATATGAGAAGGTATGTCACACCTCAAGTCAACATTTGTTTGATTTCAAATAGGCACAAATCCATTAAAAATGCTTATAATAATTCAAATAATGGTTGACATGATCCTCTATCAACATGTGTACTGCATCCGATACATTGCACAAAATTACATGAGAGAGTTCAAGGACAAGGAACTTCAAAAAAAAAGTCGTTTGTATAGATAATGATCTAATTCTTCTTAGTATACTTTCCACTTATCACTTTATAGTACTTGATGATTTTTACCTCATTTATAACAAGATATGCATTAAGTGAGCCATCATTTAAATATTACCGCCATGTAATCAAGATGGCAAATATAGAAGCTTTAAGATTAGTCGATAATATCCCCCCAGAACAATGGACTATGGCGTATTTTCAAGGTTGACGATGGGGACACATGACAACAAACATTGTCGAGTCAATAAACACAATGCTCAAGGATACTTACAATCTCTTAATCACTGTTTTGGTCTAATCAACTTATTATAGATTGAGAGTTTTATATGCAGAAAGGGGACAACAACATCTGACATCATTAGCTTCTGGTCGAGTATACACAGACGATTGTATGGACAAGATTAAATATTAAGTTGATAAGTCTAACACTCACCAAGTCATGTGATTCGGCCGAAATTGTTATTCTTTCATGGTGCATGAAACAGTAAACCCAAGAGAGGTGCGACCAATTGGTCATTTCGAAATAAGGATAAGAATAGACTAGGTCGTCCGTTAGGGGCCTATGGCCTGGTCTAGTCTGACCTGTTTTATAAGAAGGCTAGGTTCAAGCTATTTTTAAAGCCTATTTATTTAAATAGGTCAGACTCAGGCTTATAAAAAAGCCTATTAGACCTGACAGTGGCCTATATATATAGATATATTATTATTATTTATTAATATTACTGTTTCTTATTTTAAAGTATATATATTTTATTATTTATTAATGTTATTTTTTATTATTATTTATTAATATTATTGTTTCCTATTTTAAAGCCTATAATTAGGCTATTTTCATATTATTTTATTATATTAGATTTGATTATAATTTTATTAGTTTTCCTTGTATATAAATGTCTAGTTTAGCCTATTCAAAAAAAAATGTAAAATATAACATTTAAATGTTTTAATGTGAATAAGACTTTTAAATAGGTTTTCAGGTCAGACAAGACTTTTGAAAAGTCCAGGCTAGACCGAAAAAAAGGCCTATGATAGGTCGTAGGCATAAAAAATTAATCGTAGATCATGCTCAGACCTTTCAAAACCTGGCCTGACCTGGCCTATTCCCACCCTTATTTCGAAGTCAACATTCAATGAAAATTGTGTGATTGTGGAAAATTTCATTCTATACATGTGTCTTGTTCACATGTCATAGCTGCATGTTCTTATGCTCGTCAAAACTATTTAGTGCATTTGTCTGACGTGTACAAGGTTGTTAATGTATTCAACATCTACAAAGAAGAGTTTCCACCTATATCTAATTAAGGATATTGGCTACATATGAAAGTGAAAAATTGTATCACAATCCTGAAATGCAGAGAATTAAAAGATATCGTCCAAATAATAGTCGTATTAGAAATGAAATGGACGTTAGAGAGAAAATGCGGACTATTTTGTTACGAACAACTCTAGTCAATCTACATAATTTTTGTAAAAATTGTGTTGTTATTTTATTATGAATGAATTTTAAAGAATTATATTAATTAATTAATTATATATATATTTTGTTAAGTTAAAAAAATTGGATATAAGAATCCTTTTTCAAAAGACAACTTCTTTAATTAAGAAAAAAAAATCTGAAGTTATCATTGTAAATTTGGAATTACTTAACGAAGTCGTCGTTTATAAAGATAACTTGTAACTAATTAAAAAAAAAAGAGTAATTTGATATATAATTTTTAAAAAGGAATAATTTAGTAATTTTTTCAAAATTGAGTTGAAAAAAACAACATTGAGGGCTCCCCTTTTTTATAAGACACTAACCTAATCCTTCCTTTTCTTTTCCAATCATATGCGGGCCTACTTGTTTTTCCCTTCCGTTTCTTCATTTCTTTCTACGACCTTCTCAACTCAATAAATACTATAATAATAATAATAATAATAATAATAATAATAATAATAATAATAATAATAATAATAATAATAATAATAATAATAATAATAATAATAATAATAATAATAATATAATTATATGTAATATTATATAATATATAATATATACACCCCTTATGTATTCTTTTTCCTCTTTTCACCATCAGAAATAGATAATTAAATTATAAATTTATATAGTAAAATATAACTGAATTAGAAATGATCCAAAAGCATCTCTAAAAATTACATAAATTAGAGTATATTAAGTACACATTATTTAACTATTTTAAAAATATATATTATATGATTATGTTTTCTTCTATTTTTTGTTGTTGTTGTGTGTGCGTCTAAATATTGTCATAACTCTTAGAAGTAAGATTAATCACATTTGAACTAGAATTTGCTTATCATTTTGAGTAATTACAATTAATATATTAGGAGTTTAGCCTTAATGTAAGTAGTTATTCTATTTTAATTGAAGTTGCATTTAAGTCTGTTTTTAGAAAGTATTATGTTGGGTGAAGTATACTATCTTTTTGAGTAATTACAATTAATATATTAGGAGTATAATTCTAGACCTAAAATTCAGAACCCTTGCCACCACTTACTCATATTCTACTATCATCCATCATTGAAAACTAGTAGAGCTACTTTTATGAAGGATTTTTTCCCTAAAGGAAAGGAACTTACAAACAAGCTGAAGTAGGAGTTGCCATATGTGTTGCATAAGCTTGTGTTTCTCATTTTGATTCACCATTTATGTAATACTTCTAGCTGTAATGTTTATTTCAATGTTTCATTCCAATTCCATGTTTGACTCAAAGCTCATTACGAGCTAAACTACTTGAAGTTAAGGATTAATGCAGTGTTATATGATGTTTATGGTTTAATATGTTTATGCAAGTTGTTTTAGTGGATATTTGAATATAATATTTAATTCTATAGAACAAAAGAGATAAAGAATCTGAAACATGATTAGACGTGAACATGAACTCAATAATGACTTTAGCACATTTGAAAAATATGATATTTATGTTGAAAACTATGATGTCACTTTATTCATAATGCTATAGCATCTTTATACCATAAACTGAACTTATCTCTGATTTATATGCTTCACTCATTTCCATAATACCATTTCTAGTCATTTATTTGCTCGTTTAAACTTACATTTTAAACCAAATATACTTTAAGCTGTTAATCAAATATGTTCTCTTTTTATTTTCAAAATAAACAAGTTGTTTGTTTAGAAAAATGTTAGAAATTAGTAATATACTCAATCATAAGAACAATATTTTATTATACTATTTATTTTTGATTGTGTTCAGTTGCACAATTAACTTACACAACAATTGTGCCCAAAATCTTATGGTCATACAGGACTTTCTTTGTCATTGAATACTATACACTCCATTAAAATGTTTTAATCAATTTATCTTTTGAAAGGTCAATGTGAAAGGATATTGTTATTAAATTCTTATAATATTTTCATATATGCAATTTTAATCTACTTGAGTTAAATAAATTGAAGTAAGATAAAAAAAATGATTGATGCTAGAGTGAATATATTTTGCTTTGAAATTACCGATGATTTTTTTTCCAACTGTTACATTGAGTTTCTTTAATTATGTGTTATATGTCTATAATTACTATTTGTTTTTGTTTTCGATTAAGAAAATCTAGAGTGAGGGGATAAGGCCTCAGTTCAAGTTATGGGATACTTTTGGACTCATTGAGTACTTTTAAATAGATTTATATTTGTCTTAATCCAATAATACCAGCAGGAATTGAACCCACAACATTTAAATTTAATTTTTTTCTTTTATTAGACTGATCCATCGGAGTTATAACTATTTGTTTATTTTTTTTTTCCAATTGGAGTTCTAATTAAACATCACTAATTTTGATTGATGATTGAGACTCGTAAAGACTATAAAACATATCAAATGATTTTAGATTTTTTTAAAATTTTTCATGAATGATCTATATGATATAAACTTTCAATTCAACGGTAAATTTTGTAAAATTTGTATCCGTTAAAACATTGTTGAGCGGTGTAACA
The DNA here is from genome assembly GCA_037974295.1 of Cicer cuneatum. Classification (NCBI taxonomy): domain Eukaryota; kingdom Viridiplantae; phylum Streptophyta; class Magnoliopsida; order Fabales; family Fabaceae; genus Cicer; species Cicer cuneatum. The sequence continues at coordinate 21,186,110 of JBBPBO010000003.1, forward strand.
TTGATATAACGTTACATTCATATTGTTTTTATATAGGACACATTGATGATGATATTTTTATATAAGATCCAGAGGAACTCTTATCAAGCATTATATCAAAATAGATTGTTCATATCAGAAGTCTCATTTTAAATAACACAAATGTTCCTTTATCTAGTGTATCAATACTCATTTTTCAATCATCCCTTCGTCTTCTCCAACCAACCATCATCTACCATGTCTGCATAAATACATAGGCATAGTTGTTGCTTAGAACCATCTAAAAAAACATTTTTTTACTAACAAAACGACATTCATTTTCATTCAAACTCGCAGAATACATCCAAATGATAATAAATCAACAAATGAATTTATTTATATCCTCTTTGAACAAGATCCTCTGGGACGTCGCTTAAAAATCTTAATAAATCTGGACAAAATTTTATGGAAGTCAAGTTTGTGAATTTGGACTTGCCAATATAAAAGATATTGATAAAAGAGCAAACTAGACCGTATGTGCATGTGATATTCATGAGTGTTCTCGAAATTACGCCACAATCTCGTATAAGCAACTCAACATAATTACCATATAAATGATTTCATTAAGTGTATATCGCAATCCATACACCACCCATAATAGTTATCAAAATTACTAAAAGCTTTAAAGCTTATTCTTTCAACAATGAAGTATAACACTTGTCACACCATATGAGTAGATAAAAATAATACTTCTCATTGTGAATTTCAAATCAACTTAACTGTCATTCCCTTTGATGTTTATTCAGTGGCATACAACACTGAAAATTAGTCAAATTTATGTTTGACCTCACAATTTAATAGTTACTTTTTAGAATTATAATCATACAATTGTCTCATAAATAAGGAAGACACAATTTTTTTTCCATTAAAGAATATTGACTAATACGTCTCGTTATTAATATTTCATATATTATCAAGTCTCGATTAATAAACTCGACCTCCATGATAAGTTACAAAGGTCTGCTTCAATTTTGAAGTTACGCTATCTTCATTGGTCATATCTCCTCAAAGACAATATATCTATTTATATATTTATATTTGAATTGTACTTTTACTCTTTCTATTTTATCGTACTCACAAAAATAATTATTCCATTCTAAAATCAAAATTTTTTGTCATGTGTATCCCAACCAAGATTTTGACCTTAAAAATAGTGAATTATTGCCCCAATTTTAGATTTAAAGAGAAAATATCATTTTTAGGACAAAAAATCATCAGGTCTTAGCCTAAATATCACGACATTTAGAGGTAACAAATATGAGTTGGACCAAAACTTCAACAAATATGACAATTGAAGGATACAAACATTCACTTTTAAAATAAAAAAATTATTTTCGCAAGTGTTATAAAATAAAAAGACCAAAAGTGAATTAAATCTAAAATTGTTCTCTCTTGAATTAAATTTAATTATCATCGCAGGAACACTCTAATACAATGAATATATCCGTTTTGTGCAATACTATCCTCCCAAAACACTTTCACTAAAAATGAAATTCCAACACTTTATAAGTTTGCTTGTGAAATCATCTCAATCATGTATAAAGATAAATCTAGTTGAAGATTTCTTCCCAAATGAACAATATCCCATTAACATGGTGCATTACAAAACATTACAAACTTGCTACTCGTTTTTCTATGAAGAGTTTACTTCATACCTCTCCTATTATACTCTTATATCCCAAATTTTCATCAAACTATCCATTTTATTCTATTTATAAATTTAAAAAAAATAAAAAACAAGAGTTACATGCAAACTATATAAAATATTTTCTGGAACATTAAATTTAAAAACAAAAAACTATTGAAAAATTTACTTTAAATTTATCAAAATACAAATGTGCGTAAAAATTTAAATTTTGAATTTTTCAAAACAATTGTGTTTTAATAAATTCAAAGGAACATTTTTATCTTTTAAAAAACTCAAAAATTGAGTATTTCTCTTTTTCTTATAAAAGAAACAACAAAATAGTTTTAAATGACAAACATTTTAGGAAATTTTTCTAGAACTTTAAAATAAATTTTAAAAACTCTTAGAAAAATTAAGTTAATTTTTTTTTCTAGAATGCAAACGTGTTTTGAAAAATTTAAAGTTTAAATTTTCTGAAATACATTTATGTTCTAGAAAATTTAAACTTTGAGTTTGTTGGAACACATTTATGTTTCGACAAACTTAAATTGGGTTCTTCAAAATACATTTAAGATGAGATGGTATATTACCACCAAAAACAGACACATAATTGCAAAATCTTATGTTCGAACATGATGTCCAAACTAATAATATCGGTATTTTACCTGTTGAGCAATATAATGTTAGATAAATTTTATTTTTCTATTAGTGAGATAAACTAAATTTGGGAGGCTAGGGGCCATGAGCCTAATAAGAAAAGAAGTTATTGTTTTTTTATATTTCCTTGGGCCTTTTTTTTTATACTAGTAGATAAAATAATTTTATTATGAGATCTTTTACGAGTTTTCTACCTCCCACCCTTCAGTTGTATGTGCCACTCCTCAAGACACATGAAAATACAACGGTATACATCGGAGTTTGAATGAACAGTTTTTCCTGTGAGAACAAGTTACTGTTGATTTAGATTTATATCTTCCACTTGTTTTGCATCCCAAAATTAATTTGTCTTTTCTTCCTCTCTTTCCAGTAGCTATATCAAATCTAATGGTAACAATTACTATTCCATTTTGTCTTCCAATAGTTTTTGCCCATTTGAATATAGCTTCTCAAGAGAAAAATATCTACAAAATATATTTCAAATAAAACATCAATATATGGCTATACATTAAAAACCAAAACTTATAATATCAATTATCATTAAGATTACTTGATCAGTCTTGAATTTACCTGTAGAATCTATGGTTGGTGGTGTAGTAGGAACATCACTCTCAACTCTACTCATACCATATTTAAAAAATATATTAAATTTAATTAATACTTATATTATAAATACAATATTTAAAATAAAAAATTTAACTATTTTTAAATAAAATTATATTACATTTCGAAACTTTCAGGTAAACTGAAAAATTTCGAAACTCTCAAAATGTAATCTTTATTTAAAAAAATTGGTTTCTAAAAAGTTCAAAAATTCGCTGATTTCAAAAATTTGAAACTTCTGAAACAAACAATTTCGAAAATTGTGTTTTAATAAATTCAAAGGAACATTTTTATCTTTTAAAAAACTCAAAAATTGAGTATTTCTCTTTTTCTTATAAAAGAAACAACAAAATAGTTTTAAATGACAAACATTTTAGGAAATTTTTCTAGAACTTTAAAATAAATTTTAAAAACTCTTAGAAAAATTAAGTTAATTTTTTTTTCTAGAATGCAAACGTGTTTTGAAAAATTTAAAGTTTAAATTTTCTGAAATACATTTATGTTCTAGAAAATTTAAACTTTGAGTTTGTTGGAACACATTTATGTTTCGACAAACTTAAATTGGGTTCTTCAAAATACATTTAAGATGAGATGGTATATTACCACCAAAAACAGACACATAATTGCAAAATCTTATGTTCGAACATGATGTCCAAACTAATAATATCGGTATTTTACCTGTTGAGCAATATAATGTTAGATAAATTTTATTTTTCTATTAGTGAGATAAACTAAATTTGGGAGGCTAGGGGCCATGAGCCTAATAAGAAAAGAAGTTATTGTTTTTTTATATTTCCTTGGGCCTTTTTTTTTATACTAGTAGATAAAATAATTTTATTATGAGATCTTTTACGAGTTTTCTACCTCCCACCCTTCAGTTGTATGTGCCACTCCTCAAGACACATGAAAATACAACGGTATACATCGGAGTTTGAATGAACAGTTTTTCCTGTGAGAACAAGTTACTGTTGATTTAGATTTATATCTTCCACTTGTTTTGCATCCCAAAATTAATTTGTCTTTTCTTCCTCTCTTTCCAGTAGCTATATCAAATCTAATGGTAACAATTACTATTCCATTTTGTCTTCCAATAGTTTTTGCCCATTTGAATATAGCTTCTCAAGAGAAAAATATCTACAAAATATATTTCAAATAAAACATCAATATATGGCTATACATTAAAAACCAAAACTTATAATATCAATTATCATTAAGATTACTTGATCAGTCTTGAATTTACCTGTAGAATCTATGGTTGGTGGTGTAGTAGGAACATCACTCTCAACTCTACTCATACCATATTTAAAAAATATATTAAATTTAATTAATACTTATATTATAAATACAATATTTAAAATAAAAAATTTAACTATTTTTAAATAAAATTATATTACATTTCGAAACTTTCAGGTAAACTGAAAAATTTCGAAACTCTCAAAATGTAATCTTTATTTAAAAAAATTGGTTTCTAAAAAGTTCAAAAATTCGCTGATTTCAAAAATTTGAAACTTCTGAAACAAACAATTTCGAAAATTTTCAAACTTCCGAAATTATCAATTTCGAAACTTATTTTAAATGTGAAAGTCTCAAAAACACTTTTTACATTTCAAAAATTTTAACTACACAAAAGTTTCAAAAATTAACTCACCTATTATTTCGAAAGTTTGACAATCAATCAAAGTTTAGAAATTTTTGAAAAATTAATTATTAAATTTTTGAATTTGTGAAGTGAAAAAGTGGGAGGTAAATTTTTTTCAAATTTTAATATATAATTAAAAGGGTAAAATTTTCTTTTCATATGCCTTAGAGGAGTGGCAAGTATAGATGGGGGGTGGGCAGGTAAGAACTTTATCCTTTGTATGTGAATATGTTTTGAGGTCTAACCCAAATGTTAATATGTTTTGAGAATTAACCAATCGACTACCCTTACTTTGAGCTTTGGTCAATAAAACACTTATTTTGGGCTTGGGAAGTGAACTGCGTTTCCGAACATGGAATGTTATATTCCATACCTCACAATTATAATGCTACCCCCACAAATATTTTAAAAATTCAACTTTGTTTCTAATTTTAAAAAGTAAAAACTAAAAAAATTATCCTACAACTATCAAGATTGTGTTTCAAAAATTTCTTATTAAATTTTCCGGAACTGTATTTTAAAATAAGTTTGTTGAAACAATTTTTTCAAGTATCCAAAAAGTGTTTCTCTGTTGGATTTTTATTTTGTTTTGTATTTTTTTTTAAAGATTATGGAGTATAATTTTCCTAAACTTGTGAACTTAAGGCAAGAAACACATTAGAGCCTTACGAACAATGTTTATAGAAAAATTCTTTTCCAACTCTTGGTGACAATAAGTTTTGTATATTCATATATATTAGGCATGTTTGTTATATATTTTTTAAAAAGTGATTTTATTTTTATATGTTAAAAAATATTCTTTGGATATTTTTTTTATTTAATATTTTAATATGATAAAAGTTAGGGATGTTTGTGGTGCGGTTTAGATCAGTTTTGAAACAAAAAACCCATCCGATCCAAAGATAAAATTACATGTGATTCCGTTAGGATGATAAGTTTTTTAAAAAATCTGAACCAATCCAATTCAATTTCAAGTAGTTTAATCTAGATCGATTTTTAGATATCCAAATTATCATTGTAAAAAAAAATTAATATTTACATTATAAAAATATGATAAAATAGTAGATTTGATGCAAAATATAACATATAATATTGTTAAATTTAACATTACGAAATAACAATGATTGATTATTTTTGAAAAACATGAAATAGCAACAAATTTGAATAAATTAAACTAAGTATTGTTTGGAAGAAAATTAAAAACCATCAAATAATATACTTGCAATATATCATACTAATAAAAAATAAATAAGTATTAACATTTATGATCGCGGTTTGGTTCAGTTTTTTTAAAAAAATCCGAAATCTGATTAACTTATATTAGAGCGTTGACTTTTCAACAAAGCGTTGACTATAAATCAGAGTTAGACGATAAGATGCTTGACATGATTCATTAGAGGAAAACAATCACTTTCTTGGCACACTTAATGAAGGCCGAATAGTCACATGCTTGTTGTAGTCGGTAGAGCCAAACTAATCAGAGCATTGCTTGCAATAATAGAATCATCAGAGGCGCGTTTCAGAGCTCGTTCATCCGACTTATAATATGAAAATCAAAGATGAGTCTTAGTGTTCGTTTAACTTAGTCCAAACATCAGAGGATGCAGCGTAAATTTATTCAAAATAATCTGATCTAGGAACTGCACACTTAAACAGAACATTAGTGCTTTAAATTGTTCCCACAAAATAATTTTGTTATCATCAAAACAAATAAGAGTCATAGTTCTTCAAACTAACTTGGTCCTAACAATTATTATTTATGTAAATCAATCAAGTTGCTTTATTCACTTGAATTGATAAAAGTATTTGAAATATAATATTCTTTAATGAGAGTTAGAATCCTAGAAATAGAATTTGTGTCAATTCATACACAGATTGGAACTGATGTAAATCAGCTCGATAGTGGCAATAACTCTTTCATCCATAAGAGGCACCTGAAGAGTTGTAAGATTACTTGCAAACCTCAACGACAATTTGCTAAATGTTTAGAAGAGTAGAGAGGTTTCTAGTAGTGATATGCAAGAGAGGCATAAGAAGAACACTCAAAGTTGGAAGAGGCATAGTAAATAATACTTCTATGCTATTGTTTAATAATGGATTAAGTTCTTGACTGTACTAAGGAAAAATCTCCCTATAAGGGGAACACTAGATGTAGCAATTGTTTGTGGTGAACTAGTATAAAAATACTTGTGTCTCTTCTCTATCTCTACTCTGTATTTAATCTAAGTTCTTTATGATTCAACTTTATTTTACCTAGATCATTTTATAATCATAAGTTGAATTTTTTGATAAACAACATATCCATTTATTTAAGTTTTCCAACACCTTCATTTAGAGGATATGTGTTTCTTTTGTAGCTAGAAATTTATATGTTTTACTCCAAAGGTTCTATAAAAGAATCATCAGAGGTATCTAAGTTAGACTTAGAGGAAGATGATACATTGATGGTGTTTGTTGTTTCTTGGTTGGATGGTGCAAAGTTAGGTGAGATTTCAAGTATGGTTTTAGGTTCATCTGAGGTAATAGCAAGGGTTTGTTAGAAGATTCGGGTCGGGTTTGGTTAGAAGGTTCAGAGGTTGTAGGAGCAGAGAATTCAAGCATATCAGATTTACTATTAACATAAGTAGAGGCATAATCAATAGTAGGAGCTACCACCTTTTGTTTTCTTTTTCTCCTCTTTTCATATTCGTGTCAAGCTCTTAGTAGAGGAAGGCAAACAGGGGAGACTTAATGACTTGAGTGGTGTATCCTAATGTACTCTTGGATGACCTTCTTGTTATCCTCTTCAAAGATTAGAGCATAAGGGTCTCCAACATTGAAAGGAATTTCTTGAGATCAACTTGTCTAACTAGTGAGCTTTTTTATTTCATTGTCTAGCTTTATGTTGTCCTTTGCAAAAATAAACCTAATCTTGGTGACATTATTGATATTGAACACAAGAGAAGTAGAGAAAACCATTAACTCATATCTTGTTGGCCTTCCCACTTCTTCCAAATACTTGATTGATGAAGTCCTCTTTAGTATGGCATTGATAAGTCTTGAGTAGGGGATGGTTTTAATCTTGCCAAACCTAGAATTAATGAAAGATCCCTGTGTCTAGGTTTCAGGTCAATGGTCTTGGTGTTAACTTTGGGGTCCTCAAGCAATTCTTTGTTAATTTTGGTGACTCTAACCCTTTGATCATAACCACTCTCCATGATCCTTCAATCATTCAAGCAATTGGTGATGGCATAAATTTTTTGTTGAGTGACTTTGATTGGAAGCCCTAGAACCATATTGGAAATTTCACCAATTTTGTTTGCATCAGCAAACCTCTAGAACTCGTTAACAAGAACGTCAATGACGTTCGATTATTCTAGGTTGAAGTAATTAGACAACCCCACACTAGCAAAGTCTTCAATGAAGTTGAACCCATTCTCTGCGATATTGGCAAAGACGATTTGGAGTTCACTGAGGATGCGAGTTGAATAACGTTGCATGCCATGGTAGGCGAAGGTAGAGTGGAATTTAAAGCCATTTAATCAAGAAAAATTTTTTGAACAAATTTTGAAAAGGTTTCTAGGTGAAAAAGTGTGGGAAATAAAGTGAAGGTAGTGAGCGAATAATGAATTTATATTAAAATATTTAAATTTCTAAAAACTGAAACGGATAAAAATTAACATGCTCGTATAATAATCACACTATGACATGTGTCAGATTGCTAAGTGATTTCATATTTCAAAAATACAGATCAAATAATAAATTGAATTTTAATCCGCTAGAGGCAAAGGGAAAAACTCAATTTATTAGAGGTAGAGCATAAGTGTTTAACCATGACAAACTGTTTTACCAGAGGTAAACCATACTTTCTTTCATAGGGAAAACAAGGTTTGTTCTGGACAGAGACACAGACATACAAAATAAAAATATCACTCCTTTAAGAATTGAATTTTAAAATATTTCTTTTAAAAAGGAATTTATCTTCAGCAAAAGGTTTTTTTATAAATATTTGCTTACTGATTGTCAGTGTCCATAATTGTAATGTCTAAAATATCCTTATGAACATAGTCCCTAATAAAACATGTACTTAATCTCTATATGTTTTGCCCTTCAATGTAAAATAGGATTTTTTGTTAAATAGATAATAGAAGTATTATCAGAAATGATAAGAATGTTACTCTCATTTATTGATGCTTCATCCATAATAGTTGAATGCTGCAACTAGCTGCTGAAATGTATTATGTTGTTGCAGTAGATAAAGCAATTGTACCTTGTCTTTTGCTTGACTAGAACACTAGATTCTCACAAAGGAAAGTGCAACTTTCACTAGTGCTTTTTCTCTTGAGCTTATCTCCAACACAGTCAACATCACAATAACCTACAAATATATAAAGATCCTTTAATACTAGTTAAATGAGATTCTTTAGGGTCAGACTGAAATCTTGCACACATACTCACTAAAAAAAATCTGGTTTGGATGTAGATGGGTAGAGAAGGAATCAATCATCCCTATGTATACCTTTTGATCCTTAACAGGAGGACATGTAGCATGTGAAGGTGCAAACACAAGAAGGGGGGTTGAATTGTGTTTGACTTAAATTGAATACTTTTCTTGTTTTTACACTTTTAAAACAAAACTTGATGTATGATTAAAAACAGAGTTAGCAGCGGATATAAAGTAAAAATAAAACTCACAATTTTTATATTGGTTCACCGTTAACGAGGCTACATCCAGTCCCTTCATCTTGAAGGATTTCACTAATTCAAACCTTGAATTACAACCGTTCTACTGACCCTCCAAGTCAGTCTTCTCAAACAGTCTAACAATCCTAGACTCTTGAGGAATACAACTCTTGTCTTCTCCTGCCAATCTAACAATCCCAGATTGTAGAAGGAATTACAACACTATGAATCTAATTGCCAAGTAATCTTCTACCCCTTCTGACTCCCTCAGATGGTAGACTCTACTTCAACAACTTAGATCTGACACAGTAAGAAAATAACACGAGTGCTTGCTTCTTGAAAGCTGGAACTCACAATTGACCTCACTGAAAACTTGAGTGTTTGCTTTGGAAGTGTATGACTCTTTTGTGATTTTTGATGCTGAGTATTCTGCCTTGAGCCTCCTTTTATAGATGCAGATTAGGGCCTCTTCCAATGCTTAAATTTGAGCTAAATCTTTCTAGATTCTCTGTAAAAATAACTTGACCAATTGGGCTTCATTTAAATAAAAAACATATCTTTTTTAAGCTTCAGATTTCTTTCAAAAAATAACTGGCCAATCAAAACTTTAGTTGCTTCCCGCCACAGCTCCTGAATTCCATAATACCTCACTTTTATTTTTGTAACAAATCTTTTTAATACTTTGATTAAAATAAATTAAAATCTCCACCGTTAATCCTCCTGATTAAATCTGGACCATTGGATTCTTCTGCGCTAGTCCACATCTGGACCAAACTAATTGATATGCTGTGATCCTCTTATTTCGGCCATCCCTGGACCAACTTCCTAACCCTCTGATCTTTTGATTTCGGCCATCCTGGACTTGCACCTGATATGCTACAATCCTCTGATCTCGGCCATTGCTGGACCACACATCCTGACACTCTGATTTCGGCCAACACTGGGCCATGGTCTGATCTTCTGATCTCGGCCAACACTGGGCCAAATAATTAATTCTGAATCATTGATCTGGAAATCTTCCCTCTTTGATTTTGGATCAGGTCTGGATCAATTCTGGAAATCATTTCTTCTGGTATGGACTTAGTTTCATACCCTGAACCATGCTATCTTCTGATCTGGGTCAAATCTGGATTGATTCTCTTGTTCTGGACTCATTAACTTATCTTCTTGTTGAGTCTGGAACAAGTCTGGGCTGTTTTAATTTCTCACTGCCAGGCCATCTTCTGGTCAGAATAACTTCTGTAATAAATCTGATATTTGATTCCTCTTGGTTTGGACAAACTCTCCCTCTGGCAGGCTTTCCTCTGGTATGGTCCAAGTCTTCTTCTGACATTGCTTCCTTCTGATCTGGGCAAGCAAAGATATCTTTTGGTGATCCTGTAGTATCTTCTGGTAATTCCAAGATGCATTCTGGATGCATCTTTTGCCTCTGCAAACTTCATTTTCTGGTTGTATTTAATGTAATAATTCAAGGTACAAAATAAGATTACATTGAGTCCTTTTGTAAACATCAAAATCCTAAGACTTAGAACCAACTTGGTTCCAACAGCATGCATAGGTGTGAGCAGAGGTTTGCATTCATCCATCTTAATGTTCTCAATAATTTCTTTTGTATATTTGGTCTGAAGAATGTGTACACCTTCTGAGCTTTGATGAATTTGAATTCTAAGGAAAAATTTAAGCTCTCCTATCATACTCATCTCAAAGTTATTCTGCATTAATTGAGAAAATTCTTGACACAAATTCGCAATAGTAGAACCACAAATTATATCATCAACATATATTTGGACAATGATAAAGTTATTTTTAAATGATTTTCTAAACTAAGTAGTGTCCACCTGACCTCTTTCAAAATCATTTTTCAATAGAAAATTGATTAGTCTATTATACCAAGCTCTCGGTTCTTGTTTAAGACCATGTAAGGATTTTTTTAGTTTAAAGACATGTTATGGAAATTAATTATCTTCAAAGCCAAGAGGTTGTTTAACATACATTTTTTCATGTCTATTTCATATAAAATAATTTTTTTAAAAGTCAGAAATGAAAGTACAATTTTAATTACCTCTAATCTTGCCATAACGACAAAGGTTTTAGTGTAATCAATACCTTCTTATTGATTATATCCTTGAGCTACAAGTCTAGCTTTGTTTCTTACCACTTCTCAATTTCCATTTAACTTGTTTTTGAAAACCCATATGCTTTGAGCTAAAAGTATAACTTTGATTCTTACCACTTCTCCTTTTCCATTTAACTTGTTTTTGAAAACCCACATGTTTCCAATAGGTTTCTTTTTCTTTGGGTCTAGGCACCAGATCCCATACATAACTCTTGAATTGGTTTAGCTATTCTTGCATAACTACTATCCATCCATCATCTTATCAGGCTTCATTTATTGATGTAGGTTCAATTTCAGATAAGAGTCCAAACATTAATGTTTCCTTGAAAGCAGACCTGGTCTTTAGAAGATTATTCACATTTCTTATGATTAATGTGTCTAGATTGATTATTTGTATTTCTATCCTTGTTTAGGTTCTTGTTGACTTTGACTTAGAGATAGGTCGATATTGGTTGTTTCTATGATGTCATGGTTAACTCCAGGTTCGTCAGAAGGAAACTTTGTTGCTTCCTCTGATCTTTCTGATTCTTCTAAAACATGAAAATCTACAAAATCTTCATCTAGCTTTGATGTTTTATGCCCAAGCTTTTTTTCATCAAATTTGACATGAATTGATTCCTTAACAATCAGAGTCTCTTTAGTGTATACTCTATAGGCATTAGACCTTTCAGAGTATTCCTAAAAGATGTACGTTTGAGATCGTGAATCAAAATTGCCAATGTTCTCTTTAGTATTTAGAATATAGCATGTACAACCAAATAGTTGAAAATAAGTAATGTTAGGCGCTATTCTTTCCCTTAGTTTATAAGGAGTCTTATTAAGAATAGGTCTTATATTGACTCTATTATGAATATAACATGCAATATTGACTGCTTCTGCCTAACATGCAATACAGAAGATGTCCTTATAAAACCAAATAAATCAATGTACGAAAGTTCAAGTGGTCTAGAAGTGGAAACAACATTCGTTGAAGAAAATGATGATTTTGTTTGTTTCTCTTTCTAACATACCTCACAAAGAACAAGTGATTTATATTTTAGATTTGGAAAACCTCTGACAAGGTTGTGTCTATTAATCTTTGAATTAATCTCAAGTTGGCAATACCCAATCTTTTTTGTCACATCAATTGTTCTTCATTCACTAACATAAGACTTTTTACTTGTTTTTTTCTTTTCTAAACTTGATAAATTTATTGTCTTAATTGCAATTTAAGTTCCTCTAGTTTCACCAATTCATGGAATTGGTCCTCTTATTTTAAAAGTCATAAGTTTTGGTGCCTCCTTCATATTTTTGAACTAAATAAAATAACAGTATAAATATTTTAAATGATGTGGTATACAATTTAATGATATAGAACTATCTAGATACATTAGTTATTCATATGTCATTAATTAAATTACAAAAATAAAAAATTTATGAAGTTGAAAGTTATGTTTTTAGATAGTTTTATTGCGATTGCATCAGTGTTAATCATTCTACATTATCATATCATATGTCACGTTATTTAAAACATGTCACATCGCCAATTTTTTAGTTAAACAATCAAAATAAGGGACCAAAGTTGTCATATTTTAAAATAGTGACTGATTTCATGAATTAATAAAAATAGAGGGACTAAAATTGCAATTAGGCAATTTATGTTTCAAATATTGTGTTTCCTCTGACTAATAAATAGTATGGATCAATCTGTTTGTCTAATTGCCTTACAGGACTTTTGATTGAAGAAAACATCATAACCACTGTCATTTAATTGATTTATGCTCAACGAGATATGCATTAGTCCTTTTACAAGTAAAACATTTTTAATAGAAGAAAAAGAACCATTGCCTACTATGTCATGTGTTGTGAGCATTCATTGTTCAGGTACCATGATTGATGTTTCAACTTTGTTGCTAAGGATATCTACTAGATAGATTATTTTGTTCTTAGGTACCAATATTTGATTGGGTCTTTATTTGTTAGTTCTTAAAGGTGTCTTGTCTTTCCATGTTTTCAACATAGGACAAGTTCTTCTATCATGACCTTTCTTAAAGCAATAAGAGAATATATATTTAGTTGTGTTAAGGTTAGGGTTTTCTTGTGATTCTTGAAAACCAATACCTGTTTTATTGGTTATGCTAACACAATAGATTATAGAAACTTGTTTGCTTTATGTGTATTCCATTCGCAAGAAACTCTTGAAAGACTTTTTCATACTAAATAAAATTACAAACATTTTCCTCCCAAGGCATTTGAATCATTATCCTTCATTGTCTGATTTTCCCTTTATACTTTTCAAAATCTTTTTGAAGGGAATAACTACTAAGATGGAATGAGCTTTTATGAGACTCTTTAGTTTTGTTCAGAAACTCATTTAACATAATTATAATTCATTACGAGATATATCATATAATACTTCAATTTTCTCATCAATAGATTCATTGTCAGGGTTAGAGTCTAAATGAATGTCTACCATTAGAGCTATGTTAGCCTACTATTCATCTTCATCAGAGGATTAGTCGGAGTCATCTCTGGTAGCCATCATACCTTTGTTATTTCCTCTAAAGTCTTTCCTTTTAGAGTTTCCCTTTTGAAGCTCAAGACATTCTAATTTGAAGTGTCTTGGCTATTTGCACTCATAACAGATGATTTAGTTATTTTCTGATTTATCATTTGTTTCTCTACTGTTTTTGGATCATCTAAAATATTTTCTAGGAAATGACAATTGGAACCAAGTTGGTTCTAAGTACATAGGATTTTGATGTCTACAAAAGCACTCCATGTAATCTTATTTTGTACTTAGAATCATTATAGAATACCACCAGAAGATGAAGTCACCAGAGGCAAAAGATGAGTTACCAGAGGATAAAATCATACCAGAGGATACACCTCCAGAAGATACCAGAGGATGCATCCAGAAGGCACCAGAGGATACACCTCCAGAGGATATCAGATGATATCTTTCCTGGCCCATATCAGAAGGAAGTAGAGTCCAGAAGGAGACCTAGACCAGTCCAGAAGGAAGCCTACCAGAAGGAGACTTGTTCCAGACCAGAAGGAATCATAAGTCAGACTTGGTCCATAATTAATTTTGACAAGAAGGTAGCCTGGTAGTAATTATAAGAATCAGTCCAGACTTAATCAGAGCAGAAGATAACTGGTCCAAAGTGACTTGGTCCAGACTTGGTCAAGACCAGAAGATAGCATGTCCATATCAGAGGATAAGTGTCCAGATCAAAAGGTAAAATTCATGTCTAGATTAAATGATAAATTTCAGAGGATAAATGTAAAATGGCCCAAACTTAAGTATCATGGCCCAGTGTTGGCCGATATTAGAATATCATAAAATAGTCCAGATTAGTTCATATGATCAAGTGTTAGCCGACATCAGAGGATCACAGAAGTGGCGCAGGTCAAATTTCACAAGTCCAGAGTTGGTCGAGATCAGAATATGATACGGTCCAAATTTAATCATGATGATAATCAGTGGAGACTTGATTAAATTCGAATAAGACTTGATTAAAGTTTAATAGAAATATTTTCAAAGTGTTAAGAGGATTTGATATAAAAATAAATTAAAGTCTTGCGGGAATTCAGAAGCTATTGGCGGGAAGAAAGATTTGGTCTAGAATTAATCAAGAACAGGATTGGCCAAAGTTATTTTTGAATGCAAATCTGGAGCTAAAAAGATATGTTTTTTATTTAAGTGAAACCCGATTGGCCAAGTTAGTTTTGCAAGAGTATCTGGCAAGATACAGCTCGAACTTAAGCATGGAAGAAACCCTAATTATTCATCTATAAAAGGAGGCTCAAGGCAGAAGACTTAGCATCGAAAATACTTGAGAGTCATAACACTTCCAAAAGCAAAACACTTGAGTTTTCAGTGAGGTCAATTATGAGTATCCGCTTTCCAGAAGCAAATACTCTAAGTTTTTCTTTCACTTGTGTTAGGTCTAAGTTGTTGAAGTAGAGTCTACAATCTAAGGGAGTTAGAAGGAGTAGCAGATTACTTAGCAATTAGATTCAAGGTTCTTTTCCTCAAAAGTCTAGGGTTGTTAGACTTTTTGAGAAGACTGACTTGGAGGGTCAGTGATACTTTGTAATTCAAGGTTTTTGAATTAGTGAAATCCTTCAAAGTGAAGGGACTGGACGTAGCCTAGTTAACGGTGAACCGGTATAAAATTATGAGTTTTTATTTACTTTATATCCGCTGCTAACTCTGTTTTAATCCATACATAACAGGTTTTATTTTAAAACTAAAAAGTATTCTTCAAGTTAGTCAAACACAATTCAACCTCCCTTTGTTAAGGTCTTTAGCCTCTTAAATTGTTGTACCTTTGGTCTTCATTTGCTAGGCCGACTTTTATGGATCTACTTGACATGATCACCAAAAGTATATTACACGTCCACTGAACACCTACTAGCCAAACTGACTGTGTTCGAGTCTTCTCAACCTTCTAGGTTAGTACAATCAAGCTATTGAGGATAACAACCACTACTGGACTAAATTACAAGGAAATGTTTAAGGTTGTTTTCTGAATGACTCCCACAAGAGAATGTTTACAAATAATGCTCTCAGAATGTGTTTGTAGTTTTTATACAATCAGAAAATAATATAAGATTTTTCAACGATTGTTATAGTAACGACAATAGGATTCCCGTATGTCTATTTTTACAATGAAGATCACAAGTCATTGTATAGAGAGACTTCAAAGTCATTAGGGTTTCTGACCGATGCTGTAATTGCATGAAATCAATATGTAACATAAAGAATTGTATCAAATCTTCAATGATCTTGAATCAACATTAAAAACTTGTCAAAATCTGTCTTCATAATTAATTTAGCGTATCTTGATGGAAGCGGTGTGAAAAACAACAGATGAATTTTTCAGGGGATGTCATGTGTTTGCTCAGTTAGAGGATAAGTCCATCGTTGATGAGTAGAGGATGTTGAAATGTCGACTTCTTCATGGTTTGGGCCTCAATTGATTAACTTAAGAAATTTGACTGTTTATCAAAGTGTCATTGTTTTTCAAATCAACTTGGTTCTAATAGGACTCCCTGCTAATATAAGGAGATAAAAAAAGGTTGCTTTTGATTTTTTACATAATAAAATCTAGAAAAAGCTAAAATGATGGAAGGGGATAAACCTCTCCTTTGTTGGAAGAAGTACACTCATTAAAGTAGTTTCACAAGCAATCCCCACATACCTTATGGGATGCTTTCTACTCCCTAAAGGACTATGTAAACAATTGGAAAGTAGGATATGTAGTTTTTATTGGGGGAAGCAAACAACACAAGAGAAAGATACATTTGATTAAAAGGAAAAAGATGTTCTATCCTAAAATAGAAGGAAGACTAGCCTTCAGAAATTTGAGAGCCTTTAATGAAGCTATGCTTGCTAAAATGGATGAAGGCCAAATGTATCTTTTTGCAGATCAAACAGATGGCTAGACCAAGTTACACGTGGCGAATCATTTTGGAGGCATCCTGGATACACAAAGAAGGTTGTTGTTGGGCTCTTGAAAACAACGCAAACATAAACATATGGAATGAAAATTGGCTCCCTACTCAAAGTGGATTAAAAGTATGGACCAAAAAACCAGACAATTTAGAGATAAACAACGTCAAAGACTTAATGCTTGATAGCTCTTATAGCTGGAATAAAGATATTATCAACCAAATGTTCCTACCCTTCGAAGCTCATAAATCCTACAAATTCCTATCCCTAATGAGATGACCCCTGATGTTTAATATTGGATGGGCACAAAGGACAATCATTATTCGATAAAATGAGCTACCATTCCATTATTGGAAAGACTGGGGATCTTCAAACCCCACAGGAAGCGCGAAAGATAACTCAATTTGGAAAGCTATATGGAAACTAAAAAATCCAACATAACAAATACACCTTTTATGGTGTATTATTAATTATTGCATCCCTACCTGACCTAACATAAGAAAAAAAAGGCATTCAATGACCTCTTCTCTGCCCTAGGTATGGGAATAAAGTATGAACATTTAATTCTTATTTTCAGAGATTGGAAATGGGTAAAACAAATATGGTTTGGGTCACCCCCAAACCTAAACTTCAACAATCATCAGGAAGTCAACTTTGTAAACTATTTACAACACTGGCATGCAAAGAATCAGAGTGTCTACAACAAGATTAAGGTAGAAGCTAAAGACACCATCAGAAATGCTCTCCAATCAATGAATGAGTTCCAACAATTATTAATAACATGTGAACCTAGAATCAACATAAACAAATTAAATAATCAATTGCAGCAATTAAGCTGGTCTCGTCCCCCTAAGGATTGTCTAAAAATCAACGTGGATGCTCACCTTTCAGGTGATGGTCATTTGGGCTTAGGCATGATAATTAGGGATGATAAGGGTACGTTCTTTGCAGCAAAAGTTGAATCAACGACTGGCTATGATGATATCTTAATGACTGAAGCTCTTGCTTTTAAAACATAATGCTCTTTGCGATTGAGATATATTATAAGAGTATTGTAGTAGAATCAGACTCAAGCACCTTGATAAAAGCATTGAAATCACAACAATATCCTTGCCTTCAATTGGGACAAATTGGAAAAGAATGCTCGAAACTGAGTGAACATTTTAATAAGCATGAGATTGAATTTGTGACACAAAAAGGAAATGACGTTGCCCATCGTATAGCTAGAACAACAATGTCAAACCCTACTAACATTTCTCACATTAAGTTGTTCAAAAAACAAAAACCTATAATTTTGTCGCCTATTTTTAAAATATTAAAGTTCTAGTCCTCCTATTTTAAAATGTATAATTTTTTCTCTCTCCATTTCATTCTTTTTGAGGACATTTTTTTGGTGACGTGTCCTATTCACTAATGACATGACAAGCTTATGTGGTGTTATCTAATATCCACATCATTTAAAATTTTCCTAAATAATTAATCATTAGTTTAATAGTATATAGTTACTTAAAAAATATTAAAACTTAACAATAAAATAGGATGTGAATATCAAGTTTTTTTTTTTGTAGTATATTTCGGAACATATTACCTATGAATGTGAAGATTAGTTTTATGTGAATTATATTGGGTAGTCATACAACTTATCCTATTGGCAAACATATTATTTTAATAATTTATTTATTAATATTTTTATAGTTTTATTATTACTTTAATATTTACAATTTATCCTGATTTTATAATTTATTTTTATTTTAATATTTTATTAATTTTTAGTAATTAAATATTATATAAATAATAATTAACAATTAAATAAAATTTTAAATGATATAGATATTATATAAGACTACATATGCATTGTGTGGTCATTAGTGAATATGATACGTTAGCAAAAATATCCCCAAATTAGAGTGAAGGTAAAAATATAAAAAAGAAATAAAAATCTAAAATTATATTTTTTTTAAATAAAAGAATTAAAACTTTAATGAAAACATCAAAAGTTCATTCATTTAAGGTTATAAAAAATGAAAAAACATCGAATATTTAAATGTGGAATATCCATCAAGCTATAGAATATGAGTGTTGACCATAAAAAATACCCAACAAAGTTTTCAAATGAAATTTGACAAATCGGCAACTTATGAAGAAAATTAGCCACTTGTAACATGGCTTCTCACTTCTCTGCTTTCGTTATCCACGACAAAAATGCCACTAATTAATGTCATTCCCTCTTAAAACGCCTCTATCATTGTTGCCGTTAATTAATGGAAGTTTTGGCCGTTCTTTTTTCTGTATATTATGATTTCAATAATTCACCCAATGATATGTTTCAATCACTGCATCCATCTCCACGTATGCTTGTTGTACATTGAAGAAAGGATCTAGGAATGTATGAAATATATTTTTTATAATAAATACTATTAAATTAATAAAAAGTAAATTATAAAAATTTAAAATTTAATATTTATATGTCGTCAGTATAAAACAAAATTTAAAATTTAATTTATTTATGTCGTCCGTATAAAACACTTTTTGGTCACTAAATTCTCTCCAATTGTATCTTTACATTATAAAAATATAATGATTAGTTTTTAAATAACTATTGATTCACCAATTTAATTTTTGAATAATAATTAGTCCATTTTCCTGAAAATCAAAAGCTTAGCGATATGAGAAATAATGTTAATTCATGGATACAATTTTTTATAAGACTTTATTTACCTTTCGATAGAACTCTAAATTACTAGAGTCTATTCTCCTGAGAACACTTTTTGGTCACTAAATTCTCTCCAATTGTATCTTTACATTATAAAAATATAATGATTAGTTTTTAAATAACTATTGATTCACCAATTTAATTTTTGAATAATAATTAGTCCATTTTCCTTAAAATCAAAAGCTTAGCGATATGAGAAATAATGTTAATTCATGGATACAATTTTTTATAAGACTTTATTTACCTTTCGATAGAACTCTAAATTACTAGAGTCTATTCTCCTGAGAACTGAAGGTTAAAATATATATATATATATATTTCTTCTACGAAAACCATTTTTGAGTAATAGTGTTCGCGGTGCAGTTTGAATCGATTTTGAAGCAAAAATCCATATGATCCAAAGATAAAATTACATGCGGTTCAGTTCAGTTTAGATGACAAGTTTTTTTAAAAATCCGAATTAATCCAATTTTAACCAGTTTAATTTGAATTGGTTTTTGGATATCCAATTTATAATTGTAAATAAAAAATTAATATTATAAAAACACGATAAAATAGTAGGTTTGATGCAAAATATGACATGTAATATACATAAATTTAACGTTACGAAATAACAATTATCAATTATATTTGAAATAGATGAAATAACAACAAAATAGAAAAAATTAAACCAATAAGTATTGTTAAAAAAAATAAAAACCAACAAATAATATACATGCAATATATCATACTAATAAAAAATAAACAAGTATTAAAATTTATGATTGCGGTTTGGTTCATTTTGAAAAGTGAACATGAAATCCAAGTCCTGCGGTTTTAACAAAAGGAGATCCAAAAAATACTAAAAAGTTTTCGGTTTTGTGCCGTTTTCGAGATTTTTTAGATCGGTTTGGATGTGAACACTCTAATTTTGAGCAAGAGGATGGGGCCTCAGCCATGAGTTGTCCCTGTGAATATCTTTTGCTGTGAACACGAGTCCAATGTTTTTCTGTGTGTGAAACATGATTTACAAGATTAGTTCGTTCACAAAATTATAGAGACTAGAGGCACCAAAAGGAGTTAATTTGACGAAAAAATAAAGAATATTTCAAGTCAAGATTTAATGATAATTTTGAGTTTTAGTTGTGTTTAATTTGAATTTTAATGATTTGGGTTTTATTTATTTAAGCCCAATATGGTCCTTGAGAATTGGCCTTATGGCACGTTTTAGGATTAGGGAAATCATTCTTTAAATACCATTGTATAAGACTCATTTTTCAACTTTGAAATGAAACAAAATTTCTCTCTAATGAAAATGATGAGAGTAAGAAAGTCTGCTATTTGGTTCTTAGATTAAAACCCTAAAGAATCTTATCAACGAATTCCATTCCATTGTGGCGATTTGATCAACACATTTTGATACACTTTTTATAGCTTGAACATTGTTGTTTTCAATGTTTATTTTGTCCAATAGTTAATTTTTACCATGTTTACCGTCTTTATGTCGTAATTAGGTTCTAGTCATCATCTTTGAAGGTGCTAGAAAACATTAGAAAGAGGGATTTGAATTGTGTTTTCGGTTTTCAATACAATTTTAATTTTCTCTCAAAAATTGTTGTTTGTCACAAAATTCAACTAACTATTAAAAGATATTTATAAGAAATAAGATTGAATCATAAAGAACTAAGAAGCGAGAGTAAAAAGGGGAATAAAGGAAACAAAAATATTATATACTAGTTCACAACAAACTGTTGGTATCTCTACTCCTCCCCTTACAAATAAATTTTGCCTTAGTATAGTTGAGGGCTTAATTCACTATTTCCATATATAGCTGCACAAATATTCTTTACTTTGCCTCTTCAAGCTTTGAGTATTTTTCTCTAGCCTCCCAAGGCTGTCGTTCCCATAACTATTCTTTAACATACTAGAATCCTGTCGTTGAGGTTCATTAGGGTCGTTGTAACTTTTCAGGTACCTCTTTAAGGAAGAGAGTGTTGCGCCATTATTGGGCTAATTAGTTTTAGTTTGTGTATGAATTAACACAAAGTGTGTTTTAGGATTCTAACTCTCATTAAGAGGATGTTACAGATTAAATCCTATATCCGTACAAGTGTATGAAAACACTTTGACAGATTTACATAAACTCTTATGGTTCTTTGTGAGAGGATAAAACACTTATTCTACTAGTTTGATGCGTTCGTGGCTTTTTCAAATTTTCTTCTTTTAACACAACCTTTTTCATTTTCTATATGTTATTCTTTTTTTCTCACTCGCTTTCGTGCTTTTGTAAAGACTGGGTGAGTTCTTCTTAAAAACAGAGGAGAAATGTTCGTTGAGAATATTACCGTTAGAAACCTTCAATCACTATTCACGACAAATATGCCTATAATGAGTATCCATATTTATATCCGTAAGTGACTCTAGATATCTTGGTATTGAGGATTGGGAATCAGAGGATACTTTATCAAGTCAAACATTAAGGACTTTCAGACACATAGCAGATTC
Organism: Cicer cuneatum; assembly: GCA_037974295.1. NCBI lineage: Eukaryota > Viridiplantae > Streptophyta > Magnoliopsida > Fabales > Fabaceae > Cicer > Cicer cuneatum. The sequence goes on from JBBPBO010000003.1 coordinate 21,208,069, forward strand.
ATAATGTTTGTTAGAGTATGTGAAGATGCTTTATCTTCTTTGGGCATTGACTTTTCAAAGCGTTGACTTTATCAGAGGATGAAAGTTCAGAGTCAGACGATCAGACACTCGATGTGATTAGAAGAGGCAGAATAATTCTTGTCACGCTTATTAAAGGCAGAGGAACATAATTTAGTTGGGTTTATTAGAGGCAATCGAGGTACTACATTGCTCGCATCCCATAGGTAACTGAAGATTGCGACAACAAGAGAGCGTGTTGCCAGACTTACGTTGTCAAGCTGAAGTGAAGTCTTGGTTTCTTTTGCCTTTGTTCAATAATCATAGGATAAAATTTATATTTCGACGCATGCTCTACTGCGCTTTCTTTTTGCAGTATTTCTTTTGTTTTATATCTTGCTCCATTAGAATATTTCTGACACACTTGTTAACTCTTGCCTTTAATATGCACACTTAGCATATATCGTTAGGGGATATTTGTTCGTTATTTATTTGTATTTGTTACCATCAAAACATAAACCAGATGATTGTATTTTAAAATATTTTTGCACTAACAATCTCCCCCTTTTTGATGATGACAAATAACTATACAATTAATGAATAATTTTCCTTCACGGAGTAAGGTTTTAAATGAAGGCTCCCCCTGAATGAGGTATTCAGGTATTGTTTAACTTGATGTCACGACAGATGCAACAAGCATATGCAGATGATGTATATGATGTAGAACAAACATACAATTAATTTATATTACTATTGAAATGACAATGTTGGTCACAATAAAGGGGGGTTTGAATTGTGACTCCTTTTTAAAATTTCTACAATGTGTTTAAAACTCAAGATTGATCTTGGTTTCATAAATAAAAATTCAGATTGATCTTTGCTTAGAAATAAGTGAAACGTTAAAATGTGATTAGTAATGTGCACGTGATAATTAAAATAAAGATAAGAGAGAAGAGAATCACACAGTAATGTATACTGGTTCACCCAACCATGGGCTATGTCCAGTCCTCACAATCTTGTGAGTTTTTCCACTAACTTGGTCAAAACAAGATTGATCCTGTTTTTCCTGTAACAAATCAACTTTGATTTACAGCTATTTGTCTTTCACTTTGAAAGAAAAATTATAGATTACTTCCCAACACTTGGAAGTCTCTTTACACGTATCCTCTCAAGGATTTATACAAGTTACCTCACACTACCTCTACCTCAATAGTGTTTGGATTAACAAATGATTGTTTTTGAAATAAATTTGATTTGATCAACAGTATCTCAACACTTGTTTGAGTTTCTGTTTTGAGTAAACAGGATTCTAAGCTTGACTTTTGATGTTGATTACATAGAATGAGAACCTTGCTGTTTTTGAGCTTGATGATACTCAAGAATGATGATCTTTTATGGAGATTGATTGCTCTAGGATTTGATGATATTTCGCTTGCCTTGGAGTTCGTTTTATAGGCTTTTTAAAGGCCTTGCCAACTCATGTAGCCGTTTAAAAAACAGGTTGTAAAGACTATGAGATTTTCAAGCATGTGTCATATTTGAAAGAAGATAGTTCCAGCTTTCCTCCAGATTGATCTTGGTTTCCAGTTTTTTGGGATTTTACTGCTTTCTGTTTGTTCTTTGGTTTCAGATTCTGCTTTAGAGTTTTATCATAATTCTTGTGATGTAGTTTCCCTTATGGATCAGTCTTGAGCGTGATCTATTTCTTGAAATATAATACTTCAATCGTGAATGATCTTATGGTGACTGAAAAGTACTTGCACATTGCTATTTTTATGAGTTTCTTTTGATCAATCAATATTTGTCCATACTTCAAACTAGCCTTGTAGATCGACAAAACTTCTTATTTTAAGTGTGTTAAGATTTTATATTTGAGATAGGATTGTTCTTTGTCGAGTTCAGGATTGATCTTGAAACAATCTTGTGGTTATTTGCTTTTGATCTTTCTTTTTGGAAGAATTACTTGATACCTATCTTTGATGAAACACTCAAGAGATATGTTAAATTCTTTTGTCATTAGAATCATAATTAATAAGATTAATTAGCTTGTTTTTGTCCATCATTAAAACACTTGAAAAGGGATTTTTGTCTCAACAACTATATCTTCTACTTTTCTCCCCCATTGTCATTATCGAAAAAGGTGAGTTTATAGAGGTTATTGTAAGCCAAACAGACATAAGAAACACAATAAGAGCTAAGAGGTCATGCAAAAAATAAAATATTAGCATAAGTAAGTATAAACAAAAGCTTAACAGAAAACATAGACAAAAGTAAAAGTAAAGATGGAGAAATTTCATTAAAGAGAACACGATTACAACACAAACATCAAAAAAATAAAAACTTCTCTTAGAAATGTTCTAGAGATATCTAAGGAAACGTCTCAAGAGTTCATATGCTTCCTCCATTTGAGAGATGAGAAGGTCCAACTTGTGGTCGACTTCTTGTTGTTCAAGGATTCCTTTCTTCTTAGGAGAGGAAGATGACTTCCTTTTCCTACTATAAGACATACCAACAACCATGGAAGAGATATTGAGAAGAAAAGAAGAAGGGATGAAGTGAACACTAATAGAAACACATGGATGGAGAGAAGATTAAGAGGACACAATTGAGGAGGAATGAAAATAGTTGAGGTATAAATAGTCGGGTTTCTCGAGAAGTAAAACATAAACATATTTGGGAAAAGAATCGCGATGATGAGAGCATGGGAAAGCGAAGAGTGAGATAGTGTGTGATAAATACTAAGGGACTCATGAGTGAGTTTTAAAGGGGAAAAATGGAGGGAGGTGAAGAGTTGTGGTTTGAAAGAGGAAGAAAGATAATTTTGAAGATATAAAGGAGATAACGAAAAAGGGATAAGAATAGAAGTTTTGACTAATGGAGGAGAGGAAGAGAGACAGAGGAAATAGTGCGACAAAGAAAAGAAAAAATTTATTCAATTTCATAACTTACATTACACTTGTAACAGATACAAAATACATTACATTTGCAATATTTATTACAAAAAAGGCGAAAAAATAAATAAATAAATTCAAAGGTCTTTCAAAGGTTTTCTAAACGAAATCTATTAATTTAAATTACATATCAAGTTTAAATCACCAATTCCTAATATATAAATAAACTAAGTTCCTTTATTTAACATCTTCAAAACGAGCCTTCCTTCTTTGAACTTCCATCTTATTTAGATATGATGAAATCTTTCATATTCAGGAGCTTACCTTCTGACTTGTCAGATATAACAAAAGAAAACGAAATAATGCAATTTTCCCTTTTCTCTAATCATTTTGATTAGTCAAATGACGATTTATTTAAATATAGAGTTGTAGATATAAAATTTCAAAGATAAATCTGATAAAATTGTAGGTGCTCCAACCTTTCTTTGTTATTACTTTTAGATTTTCGTCCAATCTAGAGGATTCAAACAAAATTCAATGCCCTTTTTCTTTTTTTCTCCTTGTATTAAAGGTACTTGGAGAAAGGAGACATTAATACCCAAGGGTTCCACACTTGAACCTTTGAATGCATTTTGTGAACCTTGTTGGGTGTAGTTCACAAATGTAACGAATTTAGGATTTCTGAATATTTCACCGTTCAGGTTGAGCACTTCTTGTTTTAAGAAGATTCCAAAGTCTTTTTGAGAGTACAGTGTAAGAAGATGATCATTTAGAAAGATGAAGACTTAATAAATAAAAAGATATAGATCTGGTTTTTCCTAAAGAAAAACATATTTTTTGGGATAAAAAGACTTCTAAGAGAGATGGATAGTTTTGAAAAACGTTGGAGGGGAGAGAGGTTTAAAAAGGCAGAAAGGATGAATGAAAGAAAACATAGATTTTAACGGGAGTGAACAAAGAAAGGTGATAAGAACGAGGACGTGATAACATAGAACAAGATCGAAAAGACAAGACAAAATCAAGATAGGACAGAAAAGAAAGCACATGCATGCAAAATGAAAACATAGAAGATAAGACAAACAATTGCATATTAAATAATGAAGTAAAGTACAAGATACCTGACGAGGACATACGAGGGTGACTTAGCAACTACTCGTTCACATGTCTTACCAGAGTTGGTTGGACTTTTCTATCAAATGATCTTCTAACTAGAGGATGAGTTGTCTTGGTTATAATCTTTCTTCTGACTCAGTAGATGCATTCATTTGTTCTAGTCCTTGATTTCTCATTAGATGATGAGTCAAATACGCAATACACTAGAGGCGAGAACCTTGTCCTTGAAGCTACAAAGGGAAGGCTTTAGACTTTGTAGTTAGAGGATTGCCAAGGTGGCTCGTTATGCAGTACAAGCTTCATTGAGGGTAATTTGGTTTCATAACTATTTCGAGTGCATCATCTTGTTCTGATGAGCATCCCTGACTTGTTGCCATGCAGCGTTCCAAAAAGGATGTTAACTTAGGGATTGCATTACTTGACATTTCTTTAAAGGGATATGATGCACGTGTGGACATACATTTAGATCATAGAAGTTTTAGAAAACTTCTCCCTGATTGATTAGATTCATTGTTAAAATGCACTATAATACTGAAGTAGAAATGTCACTTTACAAGGAACAGGGGTTTGAATTGTAAAGTTGCTTATTTAAAAATAACTCAAGATTGATCTTGGTTAAGAAAATAGAAAATGAAGAATGTTCTTGGTTCTAGAAATAGAAACGATGAACATTCTTGGTTAGTTAAAAAAGCAAAATGATCTTGGTTGTAAAAGCAGAAAACGGAGGATGTTCTTGATTCTAGAAATAGAAAAAGGAGAACGTTCTTGGTTTGGTTTAAAAACAAAAATTGATTTTAACTTTAGTAAATGAAATACTGAAAGTAAATAGAGATAGGGAATAGATATCACATAATGATTTATTCTGGTTCACCTAACCTGGACTATGTCTTGTCCTCACAACCGTGATATTTTCCACTAAGTGTTTAAAACAAAGAACATTCTTGGTTTTACAGCACCACGCTCAGATCAGCCTTGATTTGTTACAAACTTCAATCCATTCCACCCAGAAAGAGATTCAATCAGGTCACCTATCAACCTTTGATAGGATTTTTACAGTTCACATTTTAACCTTAAAAGGATTTTCTAAACAACTCACTCAAGCAATAAAAAAACCTTATAGTCTTTAGTTTTACAGGATAATGATTTAAAGTGTTTGACATAATCTATTTAATCTCAACTCACGTTTGAGGTTAGATTCTTTACAAGAGATTTTAGTAATCTAATAACAATGAACTCGAAACTGAATGTTACTAATTTCTTGTGAGACTTTCAAGTATGAATATGAGTGATTGATGATTTTTCTTTGCACTTGAATGTCGTGAGTTTTATTAAGCTCTAGAGTTCCTTTTATAGACACTTGAGTAGGTCCATGTCAGCTTAATATTACCGTTTGAAGAGGTTTCCTTGGTCAAGGGTTTAAAATAATTAGTCTTCAAAGTAAGACTATTGACTGAACTTTTTCCCTTTTTGACTTTAAGACTTTCTGGTCTTTGTGTATTCTCTTTCATCTGATCTGTACAGTGCTTGAGGATCACTTGATCACGAGAATATGTGTCATACAGTCATGCTGAAGTATCAGTTCTCAAGAAAGTTCTTGGTATGTGCATCAGAAGCTGGAGAACGTTTTGGAGCTGTATAGCTGAAGCTGGAGAATGTTTGATCTTGACTTATTCTGTCATTTTGTCTTGATTCAAATCTTTACTTCTTAGATCTTTTGAGGTACATCCTTTGCTATTATGAAAGCTGTATATTCCTTGTATATGTACTAGTAATCCATTCGAAATAAGCATGATCTTTCCTTGCATAAAAATAAGTGTTGAACAGTCTTGATGAAGTGAAAAACATGGAGAACGTTCTTGGTTTTTATAGAAAATTGTCCAGACTGTTCTTGGTTTTTGGCAGTTCATTTTTAGCTTTTTCTTTAAAATGATTTTGCATGCTTTGCTTAGTACCTAGCTTGGATTATCACACTCAAAATCACATGTCAAATAACACATAATTTAGAATCAGAATTAGAGTCTTTAATTAATCTTTGTTTGTTTACATCAAAACAATAATTTGAGATTTTGTCTTAACAAATAGTTCCATTATTTTGCACTAACAATGCTGTTGTATTCACTAATACGTCTTCCTATCAGAAGATGGATATCAATTATATCAAATAGACTCTTCTCACTTAGTAACTTACTATCCCTTACAGAAGCTTGAAAGTTTATGTCTAGTTTGTCATTGAAGAGTTTAAAAAAGACAACTACCAGAACACATAAAGAGGTATTTTCTTGGATAATTAATCTAAGAAAGTATCTCTCATATAGATATGATTTTGTGAAGATTACTCTGTTCAATTGGCACTAGGAAAAATTCTTACACATGTCTATTCTTCTCTTTGCGTATTTACTTGTCTCAATACAGAGATTTTATTTTACTACTCAAAATGTAATTGAAGAGTGATTTGAAAAAAAGCAACATTAATACTACAAGCCTTTACCAAAAAAAATCATTGAAAAGAAGATGAAGTTGATATATGAGAAAATAGATGTTCTGCAAGAACACTTAATCTAATTTTTCATAAAAGAAAAAACAGTTCTTTCGACCAGATTCTGTCAAACCATATTTTTTAAGATAAACACATTTAGGACAAGATTTAAAAAAAAAACATACATTATTTCAAACCACTTTCTTAGTAATTCCAGCTATAAGGATATTTGTTCTTACACAGTAAAGTTCTCAACTAAGATACCAAACTTTGATACCAATTGAAGGTGCTAAAAAACACAAGAAATGGGGGGTTTGAATTGTGTTTGTTGTTTTCAATACTATTAAAATTTACTCTCAAAAATAGTTCTTTATCACAACATTCAACTTACTATTCAAGAGATTCAGAGGAGGTAAGATTGAATCATAAATAACTAAGAAGCGAGAGTGAAAATGGGAGTGAAGGAAACACATATATTTTATACTAGTTCACAACAAACTGTTGCTATCTTTAGTCCTCCCCTTACGAAGAGATTTTTCCTTAGTACAATCGAGGGCTTAATCCACCATTTCCATAAATAGTTGTACAAGTATTCTTTTTTCGCCTCTTCAAGCTTTGAGTATTGTTCTCTAGCCTCTCTAGGCTGCTGTTCCCAGAACTGTTCTTCAATATACTAGCATCTAGCCGTTGAGGTTCATGAGGGTCGTTGTACCGTTTCAGATACCTCTTTGAGGAAGAGAGGGTTGTGCCACTATTAGGAATTTTTACATTAGTTATAGTTTGTGTTTGAAGTGACACAAAGTGTATGTTAGGATTCTAACTATCGTTGAAAGGATGTTACAGATTAAATCCTATATCAGTACAAGTATGTGAAAACACTTTGGCTGATTTACATCAACTCTAATGGCTCTCTGTGAGAAGATAAAACACTCATACTATTGGTTTGACATGTTCTTGTCTTTTCAAATTTTCTTCTTTTAACACATAGACTTTTTCATTTTCTATCAAGTATTCTCTTTCTCTCTTGCTTTCGCGCTTTTTTAAGAACTTAGTGAGTTCTTCTTAAATACAAAGAAGAAATTTCTATTGAGAATGTTACTGTTGGAAATCTTCAATCACTTTTCACGATAGATCAACCTTTAATGAGTATTTATATTTATCTCCGTGAATGACTCTGCTTATCTTAATATTGAGGAAATGGAATCAGAGGATACTTTGATCAAGTCAAACATTTAGGACTTTCAAACACTATCATATTCAGAATGTTTGTCAAAGGATGTGAAGTTGCTTTGTCTTTTTTGGACATTGACTTTTTTAGGGCGTTTACTTTTTTAGAGAATCAGCTGAAGCTTGTGATAATAAGGGCGCGTGTCACTAGACATACATTCTCAAGTTGAAGTGAAGTCTTAGTTTCTTTTGTGTTCGTTCAGTCATCAGAGGATAAAAGTTATATTTAGACGCATGCTCTACTGCACATTGTTTTTGCAATATTTCTTTTGTTTCATATCTTGCTCCATTAGAAGATTTTTAACACACTTGTTAACATAACTCTTGCCTTTAATCTGCACACTTAACATATATCATTAGGGGATAGTTGTTCATAATTTATTATCATCAAAACATCAAACAGAGAATTGTATTTAAAAATACTTTTGCACTAACTATCTTAAGTAATTTTTTGGTTTTTACTAACCTTTTGACACTCTCTTTCTACAAGCCATAACTTAAAAAACTAAGGAGTACAACTACAACTTTTATCTTGGATGCATAGTCTAGTTCAAACATCTTGATGGTAAAAAAGGCTGAAGTTGGTGATTAGATTACATTGGATCACTTTGTCATGTGATTAATTACTATTAGGCTGTTAAACATCATTAGAGCCCACTTTGGGAAAAATTTTGAGTCGAGCAACTTAGGTTAATTTAGGTTATTATAATAATTATAGGAGAGCCTTTGGTGACACCTTTTGTCATATTTTGTAAACCCTAACTTTAAAATTTTGTTATGTGCTTTAATCCTCCATGCAAGGCTAAAACTCTTCATCAATCCATTGGTTAGGAAATTGTTATAAGGATCTCGAGGTTTGAATCTTTAATGGTTAATTTCGTTTTTGTAATTTCAAGTCTTGTCCTTTCAATCTTTCATTACTTATAAACTTATTTCTATGTTAATGCTTAATTGTGTGAAAAGGAGCACTTGCTTTATTACATTCCGTATAGAGATAGTTAGATTTTATTTCTCTTAGCATTATATTTGATTGACTTCGGACTTTAAATTGATTATGCTACTGTGATGCTTGTTCCATTACCATAGTTAATCAAAACTTTTTTTCTTTTACGTCATTTAGTCAACTATGAATTTTATAAAATTAATCATTGCTTTCTCTGTTAATTTTATCATCAAACAAGAATAGGATTATAAAAACTATATTTTAAACCCGTGATTGATCTGAAATAGCATGCTACTAATGGATTGACTATTTTTAATTGTTTGTTAAGCCCTCTTTTCAAATATGTTTACAAAGACCGAAAGCCCTAATTTTATTTCTTTATTATTGTTGTTCTTATTTATGATATTGATTGAATCGGAGATCCTTGTGAGACGACCGCATATCAAGATTTCACATTCTCTTATCAATTTGTGGCGCCTTCCTTCTTCATCTGCTGCATCTATTTCATGTTTTTTTCTTTCGTTTCCCTTTTATTTTGGTAGATCTTCAATCTCATGTGCGATAACTCAAATTCACATCATTTTGTTGGAAAAATCAACAAACAGAGAGATTTAAATAATAATTACAACACAAAAATTACGTGGAAACTCCAAAAACTGGAGAAAATACCACAACCATTGTCAAAATGACAACAAAAATATAACACTATGTGAAAATTGTTACAACACATAGAATACTCACTTAGACTCGACATGGCCCTAGTAAACCCACATTCTCCAAAGAAAATATTTGAACTACATCTCACAACATTCTAACACAAGAATATAAGAGAAAAGAAACGAATCAGTTATAAGCTTAATGTTTTTTTGGCTGATGCGAAATGTAATAAAAAACTTGAGCCATATATATGGCATTGAGCTCCCTCTTCCTTTATAATTCCATGAAATGTGTACTATTTCAAAATTATCTAATTTCAACCAAACCCATCAATCTCCACCTTGATTGAAATTGGTTCATCTTCAGCTTCCACTGTTTACACTAACAACCATAGTTTCAAATAACTGTCATACTCCACCATAAAAGTATACTTCACTTGAAATTAAACCACTTCAATATATTCTTCTCCACGCCAAAAATCTTGCTGAAAAATATGGTGCAAACTTCCATGTTGGCTTTCTTAGGAAGTTAAACAAAAGACAAATCTAAATAACAATCAAAACACAAGAAAATAACACTTGGGGGGAGATTGTTAGGTTCAAGTGTAAGTGGTTAAGTCACACATCAAATATGAACGTGGTAAATGTTGGATACATAAGGGAGGTGTGATGTCAAAGTCTCTTATGGATCATGGATTTGGCATGTTGTTGTTACCGCTCCCCCAAAATCCCCAACAAGTGGTATCAGAGCCATGATTCATCTTTGCGGGGGAGCGTGAATGGATCGTGCTTGGTGTTGGATCTATGTATCAAAATTCTTTCTGGCGGTATAGTCAATAGGCGAGTTTCATTGGTAATAACAATGGTGCAAATATATAGGATGTGGGAAAGTCACGCTTCAGGGGAAGATTGTTGAGATAGGTTTTGAGATTTTGAGAGGGATGATAGGAGGTATGCAAAGGAAGAAAAAACATGTAGAGTATAAAAATGAGGATCCAGAAAAGAAAAGAAAAAGAGAAGAAGTATATCATATCATAGATATATTAGAGATTTTGTATTGTATCTAGAGCATGTGAAATATCTTTATCAAAATGGATATGCAAAAGTGGCAATAAAAGCAGAGAAGCTAGCCTTGAGAGAAAAAGAGAAGATTAAAGAAAAGAAAGAGGAAAAGGAAAAAGATTTGAGAGACAAAGAGCAAGAAATTTATTCTAACTATTTGTTTAATTTTGTTGATCCTTATGTTGAAGATTTTGAATACACATCTCTAAAGGAGGAATGTCGACAAACCATATAAGTTGAAGTTGTTTGGGCTAAAGATTTCTTAAAAGGATGCTTGTATGGAAATTCTTGGTTTGAATCCTTACAACTTTAATTCTTCTACAACTTTAATTGATGTATCTTTTGTCAAATTGTTTAAGTTTCTTCCTCTTATGCTTAAAATGCCTATCTAGTTCTATCTCCATAATCCTTTATTGAGCATTGAAACCATGAAGTATGAAGTGTTTAATCCATCTTATTCTTCTAAACTGATTTGAGAATTATAAGCCATGACTATAAAACCAAGTTGATTTGAAGAACTATGATCCTTAGTTGTTTTGATCAAAACAAAATTATTTTGTGGGAACAATTTAAAGTAGTAATGTTCTATTTAAGTGTACAGTTCCCATATCAAGTAATTCTAAACAAACCTAACGCTGCATCCACTGATGTTTGATCCAAGTTAAGAGAACACCAAGACTCTACAATCATTTCCATATTCTAAGTCTAGTGAACGCGCATTGAAATGTGCCTCTGGTGACTCTATCTAATACAAGCAATGCCTTGTTGGTTTTCCTCTGATGCATTAAACCAACATCTTTTTACTTCTATCTTTGAATGTCTACTTCCAATAATCTCGTCTAGCAACTGATTGTCTGCCTCTCATAATCTCGTTTTGCATTTGATCATCTACCTCCGTTGAAAAGTAAAAGCTTTGATAAAAAATTCAACACTCAAGATAGTCAATGTTCTAATGGAAGTAATCACTCTGAAATGACAAGCTCTGAAAAGTCCAATGCTCCAAAAATTCAACGCTCTAAATAGTCAACGCTCATAAGTAGAAAAATTTGTGTAACATCTGCTCAACATCCTGAATCCATTATTTGTCTGAAGGACTATATGACATGCTCTAATAATGATATCCTTTGCTCTATCTGTTTCCATATCAAGATACACATAATCAGTTATAAGGACTATTTAAGGACAAGCTTTAATGGTGAATCAATCTCTAAAAGATTTGATACAAAAGATAATGATTTAGGCTGATTTCTTGAAATCAAAACAACAACCAGAAATCCTAATGCTCTCTATAAAAAGACGTGCAACCCTCATTGAAACAACATCACAACATTAGAACAACGTACCATAATACAACTGTCTAGCTCTTTTGTTTGTCTACATACTTAGAAGTAGTTTTATGAGAATACAACTTTGTAAACACCCTATTGTGAGAGTTATTCAAAAAATGCTTAAGCTTTTCATTTTTGTAATCTAGCCTAGTAGCGGCTGCATTGCTCAACAGCTTGATTGTACTAAGCTAGAAGTTTGAGAAGAATTGAACACAGTCAGTTTGATTAGCAGGTGTTCAATGGAAATGTTATTCAGTTGGTGAATTAGTGGATTAAATCCTTAAGGTTGAAAGGATTGGACGTAACTAATGTGTTAAAGGGGAACTAGGATAAATTGGTTGTGTTGTTATGTGTTTTTGTTTATCTTTTTTGTTTTCATCACTTTGTTTTAATCTTGTTAAAACAACTTTTAATTTAAAACACAATTCAACCCCCTTTCTTTTTTTTTCTCGTCCTATAAATACTTGAATGAATTTCTTCATAAATGTGTCGTTGCACTTTGTAACATTAACTTGGTTTATGGCAACAATTTGAAAGGATGTAATGGAATTATTAAGAAACCTTTGTTTGTTAACTAGTACTACTATTTTGTTAAAAATAGAGTTGACATTTTGAGATTTTATATGACTGCTAAATATTTGCATATGGAACTAATTGATGGTTGCACTACTATATTTCTACTTACTCTACATATTATTGCCAAATCTTTCAAACTTCCACATGATACTCTTAATCTGTTTGAGATAGTTGTAAAAACAAAGTAACTTATATTTTGTCTTTAAGTTCAAGTCGAGGATGTAAATTCGATCATGAAGATCAACTCCAGAAGGTAACTTTGTCTTCACCTTTAAAATTATTATATTGGATATGAATGTGATGGGATGTTTATTGTATAATATGCAAGTGTATTTCACAAACTTAGTACATTTAGTGACTCCTTTTAATTTCCATTTGACCATCAGGGAAAGGTTAAAATTGATGTTCATATATTTGAGTTGTGTTTTTTTTTATCATTTAGGTTATGATTAACCTAAATTCGAGGTCGAATTTCTTCTAAGAAAAAAGGAATGCTAAAGACCTAAAATGAGCTAATTTGGAATAAAAATTAAGAATATTTCAAATCCAGATTTTAAAATAATTGAGTTTTTGTTGCATTTAATTTAAATTGTAATAGTTTTGGTTTTGTTTTCAATGAAATGGTGTATGCCAGATAGAGTTTCAACAATGTACTGAATCGTTGTAAGTAATAATAAAATGGTAATACCGAGTGTTGAACTCAAGGATTGCGTTATGGTTTATTACTCATCACAAAGATACAAAAGATAGAGATTAAAGAAGAATTGTAAGAAAGATTCATGAATGATTGTTGATAAAACTCCTTCAATGGTGTTAAAATCAGCCTCCAATGAGTTTCTCTGCTAGGGAACAAGTCTCCAAACTTCAAAATAGCCAAAAAGATCACTAGAAAGTGAAAAAAATGCACTTTTATGCATTCTACAAAGCGTCAAACGCCCCAATGCATGATAGGGGCGCTCAAGGACTCTTGGAAAGAAGTAGATTGACAAAATAATGTATAAATGAGTTCAGATTTGGTTCGAATGTCTGCATAAAAGTTATAGCTATGGATCCTAGCTTTCATTTGCATTTGGTTTGACCCCAATTGGACATCTAAAACTCCAGATATGGCTCAAATACTCCACATAAGTTATGTTGATTTCTAAACAAAAATTCAGCACTGCACTAAAACAACAAAACAATACAAAACTACGAAAAACATCTACTTAATCAAGGAAATAAGAACATAAACATTTCATTAAATTCATTAAATAAAATCGATAAACCATATCAAATAACTCCTTAATTTAACTAATGGTTAAAGATAAATAAGACTAAAAACAATGAAAAATACGAATATGATGAAGAGCTATCACAACCACAAACTTAGTATGTTGCTTGTCCCCAAGCAAAAATTACATTCAAATTGGGTACAATTAAAAACAAGCTTAAACACAATTCCTCATGTCAAATCAAACCCAATCCTAAAGTTCCAGCTACTACAAAACATTCATCAATCTCATGGATTGTTTACATCCACCATTTGTAAACTTAGAACAACCCATTTAGCATTCGTTCATCAAGTTCAAGTCTATCTTCACTAAATCTCACCAAAATTTTCTCAAGTATTTAGCAAGGGTTATGAATTTATCATTCAAATCCTAGAACATACATCACCTAAACGTAGACTTGAAAACAATTCTAGTTAGCAATCACAATGCAACAAGCACATACACTTTTGGAGGACTTTTGGGTGTGTAATGGGGCTTAGGTAAGGGTAGCATGTTTTAAGATGGTAGGCTTTAATACTTGGAGTTAGGTACACATTTTCAAATTATGCTACCCTTTTTTTCTTTCACATTTTCATTATGGAGATTCCCAAACATTGACAAAAGAACCAAGATGCTACTATTAATCAAAGTACACAAACTAATTTCTTCTTCTTCTTCTTTTTTATTTGATTCTTTTTCTTAGAACCACCACCCCTAACTTAAAAGGTTGTTATCCCATGAACAGCCCCCAACTTAGAACTTTACTAAGATGAGACAAAAAGTTTCCTACCTAACTCTAAGTAGGGTGATTTAATTAAAATGAGGTCTTTTGGCTTGTAATGTGGCTAATAACAAAAAAAAGGGCAAGGCTCAAAGGGGCTAGCAAATGATAAAATTTGCACAGGGTAGTTAGAAAGGCTCAAATGACCAAGCAAAATTGCCTCAGTGTATGCATAAATCACAAGTGGTGCAGCTTAGAATTAGGGAAAGTTCTTAAGGGATAACACATGTCTGGATAATGACAAATCAAAGTATTAAAGTGGTTAGGCTCAAAAGTTCATAATTAGGATAATAAAATGATGTCAAACATGTAACTGCAAAATTTACTTTTTAAAGATAGTCAAGCAAGACTTCCATAACCAAAGAGTACTAAAAAATGTATGTATAAGTGAAACTCATCAAATTGAATAATGAACATGAAAATTGGTACCATTAAAAGCAAACTTAAACACAATTCCTCAGGTCAAATCAAACTTATTCCTAAAGTTCCAGCTACTACAAAACATTCATCAATCTCATAGGTTGCTTACATATAAACAAAACACCATTTGTAAACTTAGAACAACCAATTTACCATTCATTCATCAAGTTCAACTCTATCTTCACACAATCTCACCAAAATTTTCTCAAGTATTTAGCAAGGGTTATGAATTTATCATTCAAATCCTAGAACATGCATCACCTTAACATAGACTTGAAAAAAATTCTAGTTAACAATCACAATGGAACAAGCACATACACTTTTGGAGGACTTTTGGGGGTGTATTGGTGTTTAGGTAAAGGTAGGACGTTTTGAGATAATAGGCTTTACTGCTTGGAGTTAGGTACACATTTTTAAGTTATTCTACCCTTTTTTTCTTTCACATTTTCATTGTGGAGATTACCAAACATTGACAAATGAACCAAGATGTTACTATTAATCAAAGTACATAAACTAATTTCTTCTTCTTCTTTTGTTTGATTCTTTTTTTTAGAACCACCACCCCCAACTTAAAAGGTAGTTATGCCATGAACGACCCCAAACTTAGAATTTACTAAGAAAAGACAAAAATTTCCTACCTAACTCTAAGTAGGGTGATTTAATTAAAATCAGGTCTTTTGGCTTGTAATGTGGCTAATAACAAAAAAAAGGGCAAGGCTCAAAGGGGCTAGCAAATGATAAAATTTTCACAGAGTAGTTAGAAAGGCTCAAATGACCAAACAAAATTGCCTCAGTGTATGCATAAATCATAAGTGATGCAACTTAGAATTAATGCAAGTTCTTAAGGGATTACACATGTCTAGATAATCGCACATCAACGTATTAATGTTTTTAGGCTCAAAAGTTCATAGTTAGGATAATAAGAGATAGTATGAACTATTAAAATGATGTCAAATATGTCACTGCAAAATTTACTTTTTAAAGATAGTCAAGTAAGACTTCCATAACCTAAGAGTACTAAAAAATGTATGTATAAGTGAAACTCATCAAATTTAACAATGAACATGCTCAAAGAATTATAATTTAAAACTCGAAATCACAAGCAAATAACTTAAGACCAACTTCATGTTGTTAAAAACTCTTCATCATAGTTCACGTTTACACACAATTAAAAAGAAACAAATTCAAATAACTCAATTGGTTTCATGACCTGCATATATCCTTAAAGTTGATCTGACAATAAAAAGCATTAAGCGCATAGATGAGAAAAATAATTCAATAAACTCATTCGTATAACTAGAAATCAAATCAGACAATAACAAGAAAGATTCATGATGAAACTCTTTCAATAATGTTACAATCAGCCTCCTATGAGTTTCTCTGCTAGGGCATAAGTCTCCAAACTTCAAAATAACCAAAAAGATAACTAGAAAGTGAGACAAATGCACCTTTATGCATTTGCAATGCTCATGTGCCCTTATGCGTGCCAGGGGCGCTCTAGCGCTCCTGAATAGAAGCAAATTGACAAAATACTGCATACATGTACCCCATGCGCAAGCATTTGCACTCTGGTGCACAACTTTTGTTATGTGACTTTTACTGCATTTTTTGCTCTTTTGAGTCCAAATTTGGCTACGGTGTCTTCATGAAAGATGTAGCTTTGGATCTTAGTTTTCATTTGCACTTAGTTTGACCCCAATTGGACATCTACAACTCCTGATATAGCTGAAATACTCCACATATGTTATGTTGATTTCTCACCAAAAATCCAGCTCTGCACTAAAATAACAAAACAACACAAAACTACAAAAAATCTCTACTTAATCAATGAAATAAGAACGTAAACATTTCATTAAATTCAATAACTAAAATCGATAAACTATATCAAATAACTTCTAAAATTAACTAATGATTAAAGATAAATAAGATTAAAAACAAAGAAAAATATGCATATCATGAAGACACGCACCCCAAGCGCAAGCATTTGTGCTCCGGTGCACAACTTTTGTTATGTGCTTTTACTGCATTTTATGCTCTTTTGAGTCCAAATTTGGTTCTGTTGTCTTCATGAAAGATGTAGCTTTGGATCTTAGTCTTAGTTTGACCCCAATTGGACATCTACAACTCTAGATATAGCTGAAATACTCCACATATGTCATGTTGATTTCTCACCAAAAATCCAGCTCTGCACTAAAATAAGAAAACAACACAAAACTAAGAAAAATCTCTACTTAATCAAGGAAATAAGAACATAAACATTTCATTAAAATCAATAACTAAAATCGATAAACTATATCAAATAACTCTTTAAATTAACTAATGATTAAAGATAAATAAGACTAAAAACAATGAAAAATATGCACATGATTAAGAACTATCAATGTCCAATATGGGCCTAGATCATTGGTAATATTTATCTTTTTGCATAATTAATTCTAAAGTCATACTCATGATTAATCATGAGGTACCGAATGTGTAAAAAAATTTATGCTATAAGTGCATTTCTAAGAAGGAGGGAATGTTGAAGATCTAAAATGACCTAATTTGAAGGAAAAACTAAGAATTTTTTAAATTAAAATTTTAAAATAATTTTGACTTTTTGTTGTATTTAATTTAAATAGTAATAGTTTTGGTTTTATTTTCAATGAAACAGTGTATACTCAATATGGACTTAGATCTTTATTAATATTTGACTTTGTTGTAATTAATTCAAAAGTCACAAATATGATTACTCATGATGTACTAACTATGTAAAACTTTTTATACTATAAATGCATGAAAATTAAACTTTTTCATAATAATTTAATTTATATACACCACCAATATAAAAAATTTATATTTTACATTAATTAATTCTAAAATTGTGCATATATTAGTAATAAAATAGTGACTATGTAAAATTTACACCGTCACTATACCAAAAATTAAAATCATTGTATAATAATTAGGGATGGGAATAAGCTAGGTCGTCCGTCAGGGGCATATGGCCTGACCTACTTATGATCTGATCTAGCCTGACATGTTTAATAAGAAGGTTAGGTTCAGACTATTTTTAAAGCCTATTTATTTAAATAGGTCAGATTCAGACTTATATAAAAGCCTATTAGGCCTGACAAACCCGCCTATATATATTATTTATTAATGTTATTTTTTATTATTATTTATTAATATTATTGTTTCCTATTTTAATATATATATATATATATATTATTTATTAATGTTATTTATTAATATTATTGTTTTCTATTTTAAAGCCTATCAATTAGGCTATTTTAATATTATTTTATTATATTAGATTTGATTATAATTTTATTAGTTTTCTTTATATAAAACTGTCTAATTTAGCCTATTTAAAAAAATGTAAAATATAATGTTTTAATGTGAATAAGGTTTTTAATCAGGCTTTCAAGTTAGGCTAGATTTTTAAAAAGGTCAGGTCAGGGCGAAAAAAAAGTCTATGATAGGCCGTAGGTCAGACTTAAGCTTAAAAAAATTAATCGTAGGTGAGACTCAAACCTTTCAAAATCTGACCTAACCTATTCCCACTACTAATAATAATCATTACAAATTGAACAATTCGAATTTCAGCATTAATTATTATTTTAGCTAGGCACAATTCATGACTAGCATAAAATAAAATCCAGTAAGCAGAGATAGAAAACACCTGGCACGTAGTATAATGATAGGGACCGTATGACCATATACATCCTCATTGTATACTTGAGCGTCTAACATGTGCCAAATTTTCAATTCTCCACTATGACACGCATTGGTATATTTTTCCCTGAAAATCGTTTTCATAGACCCAAATATGAGAAATTTCCGTGTACCCAATGAAGATATTGGTATTCCAAGTCCAACCACAAGCGTAGCCGGCGCCAAATACTGCTAACTAATAGTAGTAATAATATTATATTTTTTTTCCAACCGTTGACATTCAAAAAACACAATAATCTTTTCTACACTTTAGCGTGCATCTCACTTCTCAATTTTTTTCTTAAATGTTTTATCGGCACCTACTTTTTCTATACATACTATTAGTTGCATATAAATTGTGATTAATTCAATTAAACAAATAGTTAAATTTAATAACATTAAAAATTAAAAATTGGGGTTAATTATATAATTAAATTGATGATATTTTTGCTTTGATTTGAATTAACTATTTATCAATTTAATTAAATATATTTTTAAACGTGATTAATCGGATGTCTATCGATATAAAAAAAAAGTATGTATATTTTATTACTATTTTAATTTTTTTTAAATTAACGAGTATGTACTATATGTGAGTATGTTATCCTCAATATAAAATTAGTTTATATGGACTGTTCATGTTATATTTTCTCTTTTTTTATTTTGTTTTCAAAATTTCCCACTTTTTCACAATTCCTATTGCCTAACTTTTGACTTGCTCCCCATTCAAACACACATACAATATAAATCTTCATGTTACTTGGTAAAACCTTTCCTAAAACAACTCAACACTTCAACTCCTTAAACCTCTTTTCTCATAGCAAGCAAATCCAAATAAGTTTCTTGTGCAAAATCATTCAATCAAGCATCTCTATAGCCATCCTTTTCATGGAAAATTCTCATTCTTCTAAATCCTTGAATCTTTCATGCAAAACCTTTTCTCTAGTTCTCCTTCTACTTTACTTCGTCCTTTTCAGTTCTTGTACTGCAATAAGAACTGGGACAACTATGAAGCTAAATATAAGAAAAGGGTTTCAACAGAGACTTCCATACCAAAATTTGGCTTTCAACTTCTTTCCCAAAGGAACAGTGCCACCTTCAGGTCCTTCAAAGAGGCATAACGAAGTGGTGGATTCAACACCTCAGAATTAAGTCCATTTTGTATGATATTTTCAAATTTTTGTTTTCTATTTTGTATGATTTTTTCAATAATTTTTCTTTTTAGTATTTTTGTTTTGTTTTGAATTATGAGAGGGATTGAAGGCTTCTTTGATTAGAATATCAAATCTCAAGAGATAAGATCCTTTAAGGGTCTGGTTATTTTGGCCCTTAATCTAAATTATAATGTAAAGTACAGATTGTTGACAGATAGTTATGTGTTCATTATTTTTCATTTGAATCATTTTTTTGGGTGCAAAGTTGAATCCGTTTATTATTATTATTATTAACAGTATAACAACCATTTTATAAGTGTCTTATAAGAAATTTGAACTTTGCTAAAGGTTACACTATTAAACTCTTACTCCTAAGCTGACACATCCACATCCGAGTAAAAGGTGGATGAGGGAGGTGAACACATGTTCAATTCAATTGAATGGCCTGCCTTTAATTAATCTCTGCCTTTCATTGTAATTGAAGTAGCACTCATCTTCCCAATTGTGACTTATATGTCATTAAGATGTAACCTTGACATTTAGTAAAAGTATATAAATAAAATAGCCATTTTCTGAAATCAGCATCAAAGTTGAGTAAGCTTAGATTTGAGGGCGTGGCATGTACAATCAGACAAGTATGTTGAAGCGTGCCACAAAATCTTTGTATTAAGGAACCTTGAACTCTTATAAAGTGTTGACCATGTTATATATTTACCTTGAATTAGCCATGAATAAGAGATGGGAAAGCCTTGATGGGTAATTTAGATGCAACATATGATGTTGGAGTCAAAATACCAGTATTACATTAGAAATGCTGATTTGTAGCATGCTACTCCCTCCATAACAAAATTTAAGCAAAAGTCTAAGTAAAAAGAATTCATTTGTGAATAGCTAGAAGAATAGTAATTTTGGTTCTCATTAACACGAGTCATGAAATGAGTGAGTACAAGCCTTATATACAAGTGTTAGTTACAGTTCAGCAAGCTAAGAAGGGAAAGCTAACTAACTAACCAAAAATAGATTCTAGCTTACTAGTAAATTGAATTCACCCACGTGCTTCACATGCTTAATTGATCAGCTTCAATCTTAGCTTTGGTGTTTACTTCTTTCTTAACTAATGACCCTCCACAAGCTGGAGGTTGAAAAATGTCAAGCATTCCCAGCTTGAAACTAAGCTCATGAAAGTGTCGAGGAGAAGAAGCCTCGGTGAAAACGTCAACCACCTGAGCAGCAAATGCAATAGGAAGTAAAGTAAATGCATGAGTCCATCTTGCACCTTATGACGAACAATGTGGCAATCAATATCTATATGCTATGTTCGCTCATGGAAGACGTGGTTGGCTGCAATGTGTAGAGCCCTTTGGCAATAACAGTAAATAATGTACATTATGTTAGTACAAAAGTGGTTTTAACTACAATAATTTAGTTGATATTTTGATGATAACAAAAACAAACAAATAAAGACAATTATCTCCAAACTATATATGCTAAATGTGTAGATTAAGTTAGAAGACTATTTATTTTAAGGTAGCATACATTACAAGTAAATTAGAGATAATAATCTAAGTGTTTCTAAATACAAAGAATATTATCACCTAATAAACAAGTAATTATGTTTAGTAATAGACCAAGTCATAATACAACAATAAGAAGTATTGTGATACAGTTCGAGTTAAAGCATTAAAGGAAAAAGGAATACAAGTCATTGTTCTAGTATAAGCTAGATCATCTGCTGAACAAAAAAAAGAGAATCCTCTAAACAATGATCATAGTGACTCTGAAGAAACTACTATAGTTGTTTCTGATTCTAATGAACGCGCCTCCAGTAAATCTGCTGATACAAACAATGATCAAGATGTTTTGCCTTTGATAAGTATGCCAAGAAAAATGATCGTCTGTCTCTAATAAGTATGTCAAGCAAAATGATCGTCTGCCTTTAATAAGTATGTCAAGCAAATTGATCGTCTGCCTCTAATAAGTATGTCAAGCAAAATGATCGTCTGCCTATGATAAGTGTGACAAGCAAGTGATTGTATACCTCCGATAATCGTGTCAAGTATTTGATTGTCTAACTCTATTTAAAAGTAAACGCTCTGATAAAAAGACAATACTCAGGATAGTCAATGCTCTGATGGAAGTAATCACTTTGAAAGACAAACTCTGAAAAGTCAATTATTTGAAAAAGACAAATCTGTTTATCCTTTGGTCAACATCTTGAATTTGTTAATTGTCTAAAACTCTTTGTGGTATCCTCTAATAGTAACATCCTCAAATATCTGCCCTCTTAAATTGAAGATGCGCAGAATCAATCATGAAGATATATATGGATACGTCTTAAAGATTGGTTTGCCTTAAATGGTGATTGAAGATCTCCAATGGTAACATTCTCAACGAACACTTCTTCTCTCTATTTAAGAAGAACTCATTTAGTCAATTGATTGTGGGAGAGAGAATGAAAAATGAAATGTGTTAAAGATAGAATTCTGAAAAAGCCAAGCACATATAAAGAAAAATATGAATGAAAAATTCTCTCAATAGAGAGATATTAGAATTGATGTAAATCAGTCAAAGAGTTTTCATACACTTGAATTGATATAGGACTTGATATGTAACATCCACTCAATGAGAGTTAGAATCCCATAAATAGACTTTGTATCAATTCAGACACAAACTAGAATTGATGTAAATCAGGACGATAGTGGCAACAACTCTCTCACCCCTTAGGGGAAGCTGGAGAGGTACAACAACACTCATGAACCTCAACTACAGACTGCCGGAATGTTGAAAAAGGGTGCCAGAATGGAGAAGCTAGAGAAGAATACTTAAAGCCTGGAGAGATAGTGTAAAAAATACTTGTATGATATTATTAAAATAGTGAATTAAGTCCTCGACTATACTGAGGCAAAACCTCTCTATAAGGGGAGGACTAGATGTGGCAGCAGTTTGTTGTGAACTAATATAAAAATATATTAAATTACAGTTTTAGTCATACTATTTTGATTGGATGATTGGCATTGGGTCAATTATTTTGATAAAAAAAAGCCATAAAGGATCTTGGTGTTAGTGTGCCAAAGGCAACTGGTGCAGGTTCAGTTTGACGTTCTTGATCAACCTCAAAGTTCAAATCAAAATCAACAACAGTTTATTGGTCAAGAGTGTCAAGAACGTTCTGCTATTGTGGATAATGTTCTAGAATTTACTCATGGGTGAATTTTTTTAGCCTTTTTATTTAACAAAACATTTCTTTCAGACCTTTTTCTTTTTTATCTTCTAGAAACAGCTTGATGAGTATCATTTGGACAAGGATAGGCCGATTAATGAGAAGTGATTGGTTCCTATTTCCTGTTGTTGGAACCAAGTTGGTTCTTTCAATTAAAGTTTTGATGTTAACAAAAGTATTTTATGTAAATCGTATTTTGACTTAGAAGAATGAAAAATCAGAGGATGTATTGTTGGAACCAAGTTGGTTTTAAGTACTTAGGAATTTGATGTTTACAAAAGCACTCCATGTAACCTTATTTTGTACTTAGAATTATTATATTAAATGCCACCAGAAGATGAAGTCACTAGAGGCAAAAGATGGGTAACCAAAGGATAAAATCTAACCAGAAGATACACCTCCAGAAGATACCAGATGATGCATACAGAAGGACCAGAGGATACACCTCCAGAGGATATCAGAGGATGTCAAAACATCATCAAAGGATATCTTTCCTGGCCCAGATCAGAAGGAAGCAGAGTCTAGAAGGAGACCTGGTCCAGACCAGAAGGAAGCCTGCTAGAGGGAGACTTGGTCCAGACCAGAAGGAATCACAAGTCAGACTTGGTCTAGACTTTATTATGACCAGAAGATAGCTTGGCAATGATTATAAAATTCAGTACAGACTAGAAGAAATGAAAGTCCAGATTTAATTTCAGTTCAATCTAGACTCAGTCTAGAATTGGTCCAGATCAAAGGGAAAATGTTCAGATCAATGGTCCAGATTTAAGCATCATGGCCCAGTGTTGGCCGAGATCAGAAGATCAGATCATATGGCCCAATATTGGCCGAGATCAGAAGATCAGATCATATGGTCCAGTGATTGGCCGAGATCAGAAGATCAGAACGTGTGGTCCAGTGTTGGCCGAGATTAGAGGATCACAATAGATCAGATTGTATGGTCCAGATGTGGACGAGATCAGAAGATCAAACGGTCCAGATTTAATCATGATGATAATCAGTGGAGACTTGATTAAATTCGAATAAGACTTGATTAAATTTGATCAAAGTATTAAGAGGATTTGATACAAAAATAAATTGAAGTCGTGTGGGAATTCAAAAGCTATTGGCGGGAAGAAAGATTTTGTCCAGAATTAACCAAGAACAGGATTGGCCAAGGTATTTTTGCAAGATTATCTATAAAAGGAGGCTCATGGCAGAAGACTTAGCATCGAAAATACTTGACAGTCACACACTTCCAAAAGCAAAATACTTGAGTTTTCAGTGAGGTCAATTGTGAGTATCAGCTTTCCAGAAGCAAATACTCTAAGTTTTCTTTCCCTTGTGTTAGGTCGAAGTTGTTGAAGTAGAGTCTACAATCTGAGGGAGTTAGAAGGACTAGCAGATTACTTAGCAATTAGATTCAAGGTTCTTTTCCTCAAAAGTCTAGGATTGTTAGACTGTTTGAGAAGACTGACTTGGAGGGTCAGTGGTATTGTTGTAATTCAAGGTTTTTGAATTAGTGAAATCCTTCAAAGTGAAGGGACTGGACGTAGCCTAGTTAACGGTGAACCAATATAAAATTCTGTGTTTTATATTTACTTTATATCCGCTGCTAACTCTGTTTTATTCATACATCAGGTTTTGTTATAAAACTGCAAAAACAGAAAAAGTATTCAAGTTAGTCAAACACAATTCAACCCCTTTCTCGTGTTTGCACCTTCAATTGGCATCAGAGCTCGGTCTCAAGGCTGAGTACTTAACAGTGTTTGAAGAAAGGTCCAAGGGGGTTCAACATGTCAGAAGAATTTGGAGGCAACATTAACAGGCCACCACTGTTTGATGGAGATCACTTTGAATACTGGAAAGACAGAATGACAAGCTTCTTCATCTCCCAAGATCCTGATCTCTGGACCTTGGTAGTCAAAGGCTATACTGCACCTACTACACCAGGAGACGAAACTGGTCAAGAACTAGATGTAGAAGATATGAATGCTAACCAAAAGAAGTTATACAAAATGCATCACAAGTCCAGAACCATCATGATCAGTGCTATCACATTTAAAGAATTTGATAGATGCACCAACAAGGAAACAACAAAAAGCATCTATGACAGTCTAGTTCTGACCTATGAAGGAAGCCAGCAGGTTCAAGAAGCAAGGGCTAATATACTGGTCAAACAGTATGAGATGTTTAAGATGGAAGATGATGAAGACATTGATCGAATGTTCTGTAGATTCCAGACTTTGATATCTTGACTGAAGGTCTTGAAGAAAAGTTACACAACAGCAGATCATGTCAAGAAGATTCTAAGAAGCTTACCAGCCAAGTGGAGACCAATGGTTACTGCAGTTTAGCAAGCCAGAGATCTGAATAACTTAAGACTTGAAGATCTGATTAGCTCACTCAAGTCTCATGAAATAGAACTGGAAGTAGATGAACCAAAGAAGAAGAAGAATTTGGCCCTGAAGTCAAAACAGAAGAAAGCTGCAAAGGCAGCACCAGAATCAGAGGATAGTGACAGTGACTGTGATGAGGCTTACTTAACCAAACAGATGGTTTGGATATGGGAAAACAGGAAGAGGAGAGGCTCCAAGAAGAAACATAACAGCAAAGGATATGAAGAATTTGACAAGAAGAGCATCATCTGTTATGGATGCAATGAACCTAGACATATCAAGTCAGAATGTCCAAATCTGGAAAAAGGCAAACAACACAAGAATAGTTCCAGATTCAAAAAGAAGGGTCTGATGGCAGCCCGAGATGCATCGGAATCAGAAGAAGAATCGTCTGATGAAGAAGAGGCAGAAACAGCAATGATGGCACACATCAGGTCTGCCTCTAGACTTCATAAAGGCACATTTTCCGGAAGGAAAGCAGGCAGAAGGAAGAATGATCAAAGTAGTCATGCAGGCAAGTCTAGAAGCACATCAGAGGAAGAAATTCTGGCTCTGATGGCTCATACCAACTCAAGTTCTCGATACAGCTCATGCTCTGGAATAGATTCAGAAGATGAAGACAATAAGGTATTTTCTGATCTCACTAAATCTGAATTAATTGATGCTTTAAAAGATTTTTGAAATGCAAACAATAAGATGTCTTTAAAACTGAAAACTCTTAGGGAAGATAAGAAAAATCTGACCAAAGAAGTCCAAGTTTTAAATAATCAAAATTCTCAGTATGCAAGTGAAAACAAGGATTTTAAAACTGAAGTTGCAAGACTCAAATCTGAAAACCAAACTCTCAAAAGTAATATTTGTTCAACTTCCAAAACTGTTTGTGAATCTGATATGCACGAACAATTTTTTCAAAACTTTATTTCTAATGGAATGGAAAGAAGTAAATATGCATCTATGATTTATGGAAACAGTAACATTGGTGCCTGGACAATGGATGTTGGCAATGCACAAGCAGAAGAAGGTCTATGTTCCTGCTACAACCAGACAAAGGCAATCTAAGTCTGATGGAAGAAGGTCTGGTCAACTCAACCAGAACCAGAATTAGAATCAGAACAAGAACTAGAACCAGAATCAAAACTAGAACCAGAATTAGAACAGGAACTGGAACTAGAACCAACACTAGAACCAGAATCAGAATCAGTACTAGAACCAGAACCAGAACAGGTATCAGTATCAAAGGTTCAGGTATGATCATCAAAATTACTTCAATTATCAAAATCAGTATAACTACAGGAATTATCAGAATTATCAGATTCATCCAAATCCCCAGAATTATCAGATTCATCCAACTCATCCAAATCACCAGAATCATCAAGGTTATCATAATCACCAGATTCATCCAAGTTACCAGAACCAAAACATGTTCCAGAATCATCAGAGGAAGATGATCTATCAACCAAAGCATAATCAAGGAAACTGCTCAAATAGGCCATAAGCTGAACTAGCTCTGATGGCTCGAACTGAGTCTGAGTCTGACTCTTGACTCTGATTCTGAAGCAAGGTCTAATCAGCAACATAAATCATGGTACTTGGACAGTGGTTGCTCCAAACACATGACAGGAGACAAATCTATGTTTCTGGATCTGACCATGAAAAATGGAGGCAAAGTTTCCTTTGGAGAAAACTAGAAAGGTCAGATTATTGGTACAGGAACAGTTGATAACAAATCTTCTTCCCTTTCTATTAAAAATGTTCTGTTAGTAAAAGGTCTGAAGCATAATATTTTGAGCATAAGTCAACTAAGTGATTGCAAATATGATGTCATCTTTAACCAGAAAACATGCAAAGCTGTTAGTCAACTTGATAAATCTATTTTGTTTACTGCATTAGGAAAGGTAATGTTTATAAGATTCATTTGTTTTGTCTTGCTAAGCAACAGGTTAAATGCTTATTATCTGTGAGTGAGCATAATCTGATTTGGCACAAGAGGCTAGGGCATGCAAACCTTAGACTTATATATGAGTTGAGCAAACTCCAGTTGGTAAGAGGGCTTCCCAAGGTAAGTTCCAAAAAGGGTGCAGCACGATGCAGCTCACAGTTAATATGGATGAAACATCAACTTGAAGATTACAACATCTTTGAATCCAATATCCCTTTGTTCTGTGATAACACTTCAGCCATAAACCTAACCAAGAACCCTATCTTACACTCTAGAGCCAAACACATTGAAATAAAACACTATTTCATTAGGGACCATGTTCAAAAAAGGACTTTAAGCATCCAGTTTGTGGACACTAATCATCAATGGGCTGATATCTTCACCAAAGCATTACCTGAAGATAGGTTCGAGTTCATCAAGAAGCATTTTAACATTATCTCCATATCTGACTAGCTCAAGTAGTCATCTTAGGAGTTTTTAATTTTCTTGTAATTTTACTTTATGTCTTTTATTTTCATGTTTTTACTTTCTGTACTTTATAAAGAGAAAAACAAAAATACAAAAATAGTAGGACCTCTTTTTGGCTGATGACAAAAGGGGGAGAGAGAGAAAAAGGAGAAATAAGTAGAAAAGGAGAGATAAAAAGAAAGGATGAGTGAAAAAGAAAGAGATGAAAAAAGAAGGAGTTGAAAAGGAGAAGAAACAGGGACAGAGAAAAAGAAAGAGTGAAAAGAGAAGGAGTTGAAAAGGAGAGGCAATGTGAAGAGAGAAAAGAAAGAGAGAATAAAGGAGTTGAAAAGGAGAAGAGAAGAACAAAAAGAGTGATTTAAGAAGGAGTTGAAAAGGAGAAGAAAAAGTCACTATTAGACTTAGGGGGAGAGATTGGGGTGAGAGGGAGTATTTCAAGTACTTCGAATTTTTTCAAAGTCTTTTTAAATAAGTTATAAGTTAACAAAATAAGTTAAGGTTTTGTCATCATCAAAAAGGGGGAGATTGTTGGAACCAAGTTGGTTCTAAGTACTTAGGATTTTGATGTGTACAAAAACACTCCATATAACCTTATTTTGTACTTAGAATTATTATATTAAATGCCACCAGAAGATGAAGTCACCAGAGGCAGAAGATGGTTAACCAGAGGATAAAATTAGACCAGAAGATAGACCTCCAGAAGATACCAGAGGATGCATACAGAAGGACCAGAGGATACACCTCAAGAGGATATCAGAGGATGTCAAAACATCATCAGAGGATATATTTCCTGGCGCAGATTAGAAGGAAGCAGAGTTCAGAAGGAGACCTGGTCCAGACCAGAAGGAAGCCTGCTAGAGGGAGACTTGGTCCATACCAGAAGGAATCACAAGTCATCCAGACTTTATTCTGACCAGAAGATAGCTTGGCAGTGATTATAAAATTCAGTACAGACCAGAAGAAATAAAAGTCCAGATTTAATTTCAGTTCAATCTTGTCTCAGTCCAGAATTTTTCCAGATGAGAGGGAAAATGTTCAGATCAATGGTCTAGATTTAATCATCACGGCCCAGTGTTGGCCGAGATCAGAAGATCAGACCATATGGCCCAGTGTTGGCTGAGATCAGAAGATCAGATCATACGGTCCAGTGATTGGCAAAGATCAGAAGATCAGAACGTGTGGTCTAGTGTTGGCCAAGAATAGAGGATCACATCAGATTAGATTGTATGGTCCAGAAGTGGACGAGATCAGAAGATCAAACGATCCAGATTTAATCATGATGATAATCAGTGGAGACTTGATTAAATTCGAATAAGACTTGATTAAATTTGATCAAAGTATTAAGAGAATTTCATAAAAAAATAAATTGAAGTCGTGTGGGAATTCAAAAGCTATTGGCGGGAAGAATGATTTGGTCCAGAATTAACCAAGAACAGGATTGGCCAAAGTTATATTGGAAAGCAAATCTGGAGCTAAAAAGATATGTTTTTTATTTAAGTGGTACCCGATTGGCCAAGGTATTTTTGCAAGAGTATCTGGCAAGATACAGCTCGAACTTAAGCTTGGAAGAAACCCTAATTATTCATCTATAAAAGGAGGCTCGGAAAGTGCAAACACGAGAATGGGGGGTTGAATTGTGTTTGAATAACTTGATTACTTTTTATGTTTTTGTAGTTTTATAACAAAACCTGATGTATGAATAAAACAGAGTTAGCAGTGGATATAAAGTAAATATAAAACACATAATTTTATACTGGTTCACTGTTAACTAGGCTACGTACAGTCCCTTCACTTTGAAGGATTTCACTAATTCAAAAACCTTAAATTACAATAATACCACTGACCCTCCAAGTCAGTCTAACAATCCTAGACTTTTGAGGAAAAGAACCTTGAATCTAATTGCTAAGTAATCTGCTACCCCTTCTGACTCCCTCAGACTATAGACTCTGAAAATTAAAGATCTACATTTTTGATGAAGACAAAAAGATCATTGATCAAAAAGCAAAAGGATTTTAAGCAACTCATCTTTCAGATTTATTTTTTAGGTAAAGTATTTGATATTAAATCAAAATACATTTTAAAGTACAATATTATGAGAACCATCTTGATAGCATATGCATTAAAATGTTTTATAAAAATATTTAATAAACATAAACATATGTTTGAAAATAAAGTTTTTACAAAACTGGAAATCTGTATTCGAATACGAAGTGTCGTAGTCGAATACAGATTGCAAGTCAGTAGCTAAATTTAAAAACTTATGTATTCGACTACAGCTTTGTGTATTCGAATACAACTCAAGTCAGTAGCTAAATTTAAACTTCTATATTCGACTACAGCTTTGTGTATTCGAATACAATTCAAGTCAGTGGCAAAAATCTCATACTTGTATTTAACTACAAGATATTGTATTCGAATACGAAGTTCAAATTTCAAATACAAATAGAACGTTAGAGAAGTGTATTCGAATACACTGAAACTGTATTCGAATACAACTTCAAAACAATGCAACTTTTCAGTTTTGAAACATTGCACAAATTCATCAAAACGTTTGGGAACCATTGCCATTGATCTGAAGTATTACCTTGGAATATAAATACTTCAAAGTTTCAGTTTTAACTTAGAATTTTTTACTTACCTTTGAGAATCAATTTTCTGAAACTTCAAACACTTCAAAACTTAATTTTCATATTTTCAAGTACATGCTTTTCATTTTCGTATCATTAAGAAAGGTTCTCAGTTGTACTTGGAAGTGTGATTGATTAAGTATCAAATACTTAGTGTTATAATCTTGTTCCTAGTCAAGAACATCATTACAAAATCATTGTATCACTTGATGAATTTAGTGTAGATTCTTCAGGTTTTGTTAACAGAGATAGTGTTGTATTATCTTCTGTTAAGTGTTAAAGAATCTGTAACTTAAGTCTTAGGGTTAGACTTGTAACATATTCGAACAGAGTGGAAAATCTCTTGTGGTGTGCAAGAGGATTGGATGTACCCTTGGTTGTAAGGGGAACCAGGATAAATTTCTGTGTGTTTTTACCTTCTGTCATTTACTGCTTTCATTTACTAACACAACAAGATTAAACAAACTTAAAACAGTCACTTAAACAATCTCCAAAACTCTAAAAACAGAAAAATTGTCCAACACCTAATTCACCCCCGCTCTTAGGTGCAACTTTGTTCTTACAATTGGCATCAGAGCAGTTTTTTGTAATTTGCTCCTAGATTCATGGCTTCCGCACAACCTGTTTTTAGAGATGGTGGTAGCAGTAATAAACCACCCTGCTTTGTCGGTGAACATTATGATTTTTGGGAAATACGTATGCAAGCATACCTTGAGGCTCAAAGAGATGACATATGGGAGGCTGTAGAAAACGGTCCATATATTCCAACAACAGTCATCAACAATAAAGAGGAAATAAAAATTAAAGCCTCATGGACAGACGATGAAAAGAAAAAAGTACTGTTTGACAAGAAAGCAAAAAATATGTTACAATCAACATTGGGTATGGACGAATTCTTTCGTATATCCCACTGCAAAACAACAAAAGAGATATGGGATACTCTTGAAGTAACCCATGAAGGAACAATTGAGATAAAACGTTCAAAATTGAACACTTTATCTCTAGAATACGAAATGTTTCGAATGCAACCAGGAGAAGCAATCCTGGACATGCAGAAACGTTTTTCTCACTTAACAAATCATTTAACAGCACTTGGCAAAAGCTTTCCAAATGATGAATTGAACTTAAAGGTTATGAGATCACTAACCTTTAAGAATCTGTAACTTAAGTCTTAGGGTTAGACTTGTAACATATTCGAACAAAGTGGAAAATCTCTTGTGGTGTGCAAGAGGACTGGATGTACCCTTGGTTGTAAGTGGAACCAGGATAAATTTATGTGTGTTTTTACCTTCTGTCATTTACAGCTTTCATTTACTAACACAACAAGATTAAACAAACTTAAAACAGTCACTTAAACAATCTCCAAAACTCTAAAAACAGAAAAATTGTCCAACACCTAATTCACCCCCGCTCTTAGGTGCAACTTTGTTCTTACAATTGGCATCAGAGCAGGTTTTTTGTAATTTGCTCCTAGATTCATGGCTTCCACACAACCTGTTTTTAGAGATGGTGGTAGCAGTAATAAACCACCCTGCTTTGTCGGTGAACATTATGATTTTTGGGATATACGTATGCAAGCATACCTTGAGGCTCAAAGAGATGACATATGGGAGGCTGTAGAAAACGGTCCATATATTCCAACAACAGTCATCAACAATAAAGAGGAAATAAAAATTAAAGCCTCATGGACAGACGATGAAAAGAAAAAAGTACTGTTTGACAAGAAAGCAAAAAATATGTTACAATCAACATTGGGTATGGACGAATTCTTTCGTATATCCCACTGCAAAACAACAAAAGAGATATGGGATACTCTTGAAGTAACCCATGAAGGAACAATTGAGATAAAACGTTCAAAATTGAACACTTTATCTCTAGAATACGAAATGTTTCGAATGCAACCAGGAGAAGCAATCCTGGACATGCAGAAACGTTTTTCTCACTTAACAAATCATTTAACAGCACTTGGCAAAAGCTTTCCAAATGATGAATTGAACTTAAAGGTTATGAGATCACTAACCTTTAAGAATCTGTAACTTAAGTCTTAGGGTTAGACTTGTAACATATTCGAACAAAGTGGAAAATCTCTTGTGGTGTGCAAGAGGACTGGATGTACCCTTGGTTGTAAGTGGAACCAGGATAAATTTATGTGTGTTTTTACCTTCTGTCATTTACAGCTTTCATTTACTAACACAACAAGATTAAACAAACTTAAAACAGTCACTTAAACAATCTCCAAAACTCTAAAAACAGAAAAATTGTCCAACACCTAATTCACCCCCCCTCTTAGGTGCAACTCTGTTCTTACAGACTCTACTTCAACAACTTAGATCTAACACAAGGGAAAGAAAAACACGAGTGCTTGCTTCTGGAAAGCTAAATCTCACAATTAACCTCACTGAAAACTCGAGTGTTTGCTTCTGGAAGTGTATGACTCTTTTTGATTTTCGATGTTGAGTCTTCTGCCTTGAGCCTCCTTTTATAGATGAAGAATTAGGGTTGCTTCCATGCTTAAGTTCCAACTGTATCTTGCCAGATACTCTTGCAAAAATACCTTGGCCAATCGGGTTTCACTTAAATAAAAAACATATCTTATTAGCTCCAGATTTGATTTCAAAAATAACTTTGGCCAATCCTGTTCTTAATTAATTCTAGACCAAATCTTTCTTCCCGCCAATAGCTTCTGAATTCCCACAAGCCTTCAATTTATTTTTGTATCAAATCCTTTTAATACTTTGATCAAATTTAATCAAGTCTCCACTGATTATCATCATGATTAAATCTGGACCGTTTGATCTTCTAATCTTGTCCACATCTGGACCATACAATCTGATCTGCTGTGATCTTCTGATCTCGGCCAACACTGGACCACACTTTTCTGATCTTCTGATCTCGAGCACTCTGGACTTGCAATCTGATCTGCTGCGATCCTCTGATCTCGGCCAATACTGGACCAAACGTTCTGATCTCGGCCAATCACTAGACCATATGATATGATCTTTTGATCTCGGCCAACACTGGGACATATGGTCTGATCTTCTGATCTGGGCCAACACAGGGCCATGATGCTTATATATGGACCATTTTACATTTATCCTCTGAATTTTATCATTTAATATAGACATGAATTTTACCTTTTGATCTGGACACTTATCCTCTGATCTGGACATGCTATCTTTTGGTCTGGATTGAATTCTATGCTCTGCACCATGCCATCTTCTGGTCTGGACCAAGTCTAGACCAAGTCACTTGTTCTGAACCTGTTTTCTTCTTCTGTGGACCAAGTCTGGAATAAGTCTGGACTGAACTAAAATTAAATCTGGACTTTCATTTCTTCTGGTTTGGACTAATTTTGTCATCACTGCCAAGCTATCTTCTGGTCAGAATAAATTCTAGACTAAGTCTGACTTATGATTCCTTCTGGTCTGGACCAAGTCTCCCTCTGGCAGGCTTCCTTCTGGTCTGGTCCATGTCTCCTTATGGACTATGCTTCCTTCTGATCTGGGCCAGGAAAGATATCCTATGATGGTGTTTTGACATCCTGGTGTTTCCTCTGGTGCCTTCAGGATGCATCCTCTAGTACCTTCTGGATGCATTATTTGGTATCTTCTGGTCTGATTTTATCCTCTGGTAATTCATCTTCTGCCTCTGGTAACTTCATCTTCTAGTGGCATTTAATATAATAATTCTTAGTACAAAATAAGATTACATAGAGTGCTTTTGTAAATATCAAAATCCTAAGTACTTAGAACCAACTTGGTTCCAAAAATCTCCCCCTTTTTGATGATGACAAAACCTTAACTTATTTTGTTAGCTTATAACCCGAAGTACTTGAAATACTCCCCCTCAAACCAATCTCTCCCCCTAAGTCTAATAATGACTTTTTCTTCTCCTTTTCAACTCCTTCTTAAATCACTCTTTCTTTTCTTCTCTTCTCCTCTCCTTTTCAACTCCTTCTGTTCTCTCTTTATTTTTCTCTCTCTCTGTTTCTTCTCCTTTTCAACTCCTTCTCTTTTCACTCTTTCTTTTTCTCTCTTTATTTTTCTCTCTCCCTATTTCTTCTCTTTTTCAACTACTTCACTTTTCATCTCTTTCTTTTTCGCTCCTCCTTTCTTTTTATCTCTCATTTTCTTCTTATTTCTCCTTTCTCTCTCTCTCAGTCCCCCTTTTTGTCATCAGCCAAAAAGAGGTCCTACTATTTTTGTATTTTTGTTTTTCTCTTTACAAAGTACAGAAATTAAAAACAAAAAATAAAAGACATAAAGTAACATTACAAGAAAATTAAAAACTCCTAAGAACACTACTTGAGCTAGTCAGATATAGAGATAACGTTGAGATGCTTCTTGATGAACTCGAACCTATCTTCAGGTAATGCTTTGGTGAAAATGTCAGCCCATTGATGATCAGTGTCAACAAACTGGATGCTTAAAGTCCCTTTTTGAACATGGTCCCTAATGAAATGGTGTTTTATTTCAATGTGTTTGGCTATAGAGTGTAAGATAGGGTTCTTGGTTAGGTTTATGGTTGAGGTGTTATCACAGAACAAAGGGATATTGGATTCAAAGATGTTGTAATCTTCAAGTTGATGTTTCATCCATATTAACTGTGAGCTGGATCTTGCTGCTGATATATACTCAGCCTCAACTGTTGACATGGCAATGGTGCTTTGTCTTTTGCTTGACCAAGAGATCAAATTATCACCTAAGCAAGTGCAGTTGCCACTTGTACTTTTCCTTTCCAGCTTGTCTCCAGCATAGTCAGAATCACAAAAACCTCTTAGTTTGTAGGTGGGGGTTTTCTTGTATAACAAGGTAAGGTTGGTGGTTCCATTGAGGTATCTCAAGATTCTTTTGATAGACACAAACACTCTGTATGTTTTCTGGTCTACTTTTTGGCTGGTTTCATCTTTCTCAAGTCAGCAGTTTGGATGCATGGGGGTGGCCATAGGCTTACAGTCACTCATTTTGAGCTTTTTAAGAAGTTCTTTAGTGTATTTAGATTGGTGAATGAGTATACCTGATTTACCTTGGTGAATCTGAATTCCAAGGAAGAACTTAAGTTCTCCCATCATGCTCATTTGGAACTCTTTCTGCATTAGGTCAGAAAACTCCTTGCACAAAGTGCCATTAGTAGATCCAAAGATGATATCATCAACATAAACTTGAATAATCAAAATATCATTTTTAATGGATTTCCTAAATAGAGTATTATCAATCTGGCCTCTATCAAATTCATTCTTAAGCAGAAAATTGCTAAGTCTGTCATACCATGCCTTTGGTGCTTGTTTTAAACCATATAAACATTTTTTAAGTTTAAAAACATGGTTTGGAAAATCAGAATTTTCAAATCTAGGGGGCTGTTTGACATAGACTTCCTCACCTATATAGCCATTTAAGAATGCACTTTTAACATCCATTTGATACAGAATTATATCGTGATTAGCAGCAAATAATAAAAGAATTCTAATTGCTTCTGACCTGTCCACTGGAGCAAAAGTCTCAGTGTAATCAATACCTTCCAATTGACTGTATCCTTGAGCTACAAGTCTGGCTTTGTTCCTTACCACTTCACCTTTTTCATTGAGTTTATTCCTGAACACCCACTTGGTTCCAATAATGTTCTTGTTTAGTCTAGATACCAGACCCCAAACATCATTCCTTTGAAATTCATTCAGCTCTTCTTACATTGCAAGTATCCATCCTTCCTCTGCGAAAGCTTCATCAACATTGGTTGGTCTGCATCAGCTTCTGGTTCTGGAAGATCTGTAACAGCTTCTGATTCTGGTAAATATCTAGATTTCTCTTCTGACTTATCTTGGCTATTTCTGACTTGATCAGATTTAT
The DNA here is from genome assembly GCA_037974295.1 of Cicer cuneatum. Lineage (NCBI taxonomy): Eukaryota > Viridiplantae > Streptophyta > Magnoliopsida > Fabales > Fabaceae > Cicer > Cicer cuneatum. The sequence goes on from JBBPBO010000003.1 coordinate 21,244,114, forward strand.
CTTTTGAAGATTTGTCATGTGTTGCTGACTTGCTTGTATCCTCTACCTTTCCAGGTACTTCTGTTTCTTCTACTTCTGCTCCCTTTGGTTCTGGTGAACCTGCACTATCTTTATCTTGCTTTGATTTGTCAAGGTCAAGCAGTTTGTCATAGTAAAAATTTTAATAATTAATAATTGAACTAAATACAACCAAACCATTAATTCTGCTTCTGGTGGTTTTTGCTTGATTTTTGAAACCACTGAACTGGTTTTACTATTTCAGCTGAACTTGTTCAGATTATTTGGATCACCCAGTTCCTGTAAGTAATTATCTAGCTTTGATTTTTAAGATCAAGCTTCTAGTTATCACAGTAAACATAAACTTAACACAAAACATATCACTTGTATGTCACAGTTTCATTTTCCCTCTAGAAACCCTTTTGTTTCTTCTTTTATAGTTTTCAGATTCTGACTTTTGAATGTTCTTTGATTAGTGGGTCTAGATGAAGAAATTTGAATTCCCATCCAGGTTTGCAGTTTTGATCAATCTGATTGGAGTGTTTTCCTTATTCTGCTTTGGTTGATAAACCATGTTCCTATGGTGATTCTGGAACATGTTTTGGTTCTGGTAACTTTGGTGGATCTGGTGATTCTGATAACCTTGATGATTCTGGTGAATCTGATGATTCTGGTGGTTCCGATGAATCTGGTGATTCTGATGATTCCTGTTCTGGTTCTGGTTCCAGTACTGATTCTGATTTTGGTTCCAATTCCTGTTCTGATTCTGGTTCTGGTTCTGGTTCTAGTACTGATTCTGATTCTGGTTCCAATTCCAGTGTTGGTTCTGGTTCCAGTTCCTGTACCTCTGATACTGGTTCCAATTCCTGTTCTGATTCTGGTTCTAGTTCCTGTACCTCTGATACTGGTTCCTGTTCTGATTCTGGTTCCAATTCCAGTTCCGGTTCTGATTCTGATTCTGGTTGAGTAAACTAGACCTTCTTCCATCAGACTCAGATTGCCTCTGTCTAGTTGTAGTAGGAACATAAACCTTCTTCTTCTTGTGCATAGCCAACATCCATTGTCCAGGCACCATTGTTGGTGTCTCCTTCTGGTTGCTCAGAATATCTGCAACATAGATAATTTGATCTTTTGGTACCCAGAATTGATTGGATCCAAGTTTGTTAGTTTTAACAGCTCTCTGATCTTGTTCAGATTTTACTATTGGACAAGATAATTCAGAGTGACCTTTCTTAGCACAAATAATGCAAAAAACATTAGAATGAACAGATTTAGTTTCAGCAATAGTTTATGTAAAACCAAGACCTCTCTTTCCAATGTTACTGTTTCCATAAATCATAGATGCATATTTACTTCTTTCCATTCCATTAGAAATAATGTTTTGAAAACATTGCTCATGCATATCAGATTCACAAACAGTTTTGGAAGTGGAACAAATATTACTTTTGAAAGTTTGGTTTTCAGATTTGAGTCTTGCAACTTCAGTTTTAAAATCCTTTTTTTCAATTGCATACTCAGAATTTTGATTCTTTAAAACTTGTACTTCTTTGGTTAGATTTTTCTTATCTTCCCTAAGAGTTTTTAGTTTTAAAGACATCTTATTATTTGTATTTAAAAAATCTTTTATAGCATCAATTAATTCAGATTTAGTGAGATCAGAAAATACCTCATTGTCTTCATCTTTTGAATCTGTTCCAGAGCCTGAGTTGTATCCAAAACTTGAGTTGGTATGAGCCATCAGAGCCAGAATTGCTTCCTCTGATGTGCTTCCAGACTTGCCTGAATGACTGCTTTGATCATTCTTCCTTCTGTCTGCTTTCCTTCCTGAAACTGTGCCTTTATGAAGTATAGAGGCAGACCTGATGTGAGCCATCATTGCTGTTTCTGCCTCTTCTTTATCAGACGATTCTTCTTCTGATTCTGATACATCCCAGGCTGCCATTAGACCCTTCTTTTTGAATCTGGAACTCTTCTTGTGTTGTTTTCCTTTTTCCAGATTTGGACATTCTGACTTGATATGTCCAGGTTTATTGCATCCATAACAGATGATGCTCTTCTTGTCAGATTCTTCCTTTCCTTTGCTGTTATGTTTCTTCTTGAAGCCTCTCCTCTTCCTGTTTTCCCATATCTTAACCATCTGTTTGGTTAAGTAAGCCATATCATCACAGTCACTATCACTATCCTCTGATTTTGGTGCTGCCTTTGCAGCTTTCTTCTGTTTTGACTTTAAGGCCAGATTCTTCTTCTTCTTTGGTTCATCTGCTTCCAGTTCTATTTCATGATACTTGAGTGAGCTGATCAGATCTTCAAGTCTTAAGTTATTCAGATCTCTGGCTTGCTGAACTGCAATAACCATTGGTCTCCACTTGGTTGGTAAGCTTCTTTGAATCTTCTTGACATGATATGCTGTTAACTAGGCTACGTCCAGTCCCTTCCTCCAGAAGGCCTTTTCACTAATTCAAACTCCTTTGAATTACAACACCACTGACCCTACAAGTCAGTCTTCCCAAACAGCCTGACAACCCTAAACTTTTGAGGAACAACAACACCTTGACTATACCAGCCAAGTCTTCTCAAACAGCCTGACAACCCCAGACTTTTGAGGAACAACAACACCTTAACTAAACCAGCTAAGTCTTCTCAAACAGCCTGACAACCCCAGACTTTTGAGGAACAACAACACCTTGACTAAACCAGCCAAGTCTTCTTAAACAGCCTGACAACCCCAGACTTTTGAGGAACGATAACAATACCTTGACTCTACAAGTCAAGTCTTCTCCTACCAATCTGACAACCCTAGATTGAAGAAGGAATCTACACCACTATCGGGTTATATAATAAAGGTTTGAAACTTTGCAATGTTGCTTCTGGAAAGCTATTTGCTGCACTGATTCTTGCACTTTTTTGTTGCTTCTGGAAAGCTAATTGATGCACTTATTCTTGCACTCTTTTGTTGCTTCTGAAAAGCTGATTATTGCATTGAATTTCTCTCTCGAAAACACTTAGAAAATATTGCTCTTGCACATTTGTGTTTCTCTCTTTTGAACTCTCATATAACTTTGAATTGAAGCTTGAGTTCTTGTGTTTTTCGATGCTTTATTCTCTAGCATTAAGCCTCTATTTATAGTTGAAATTAGGACCTCACTGATGCTTTACTTCTGGAGTGTATTTCGATTAATATGTTTTGAGATTATTCTGGAGTAGTTTGCTCAGATTCTGTTTTGAGCCTTTTGCTCACTGATGCTTTACTTCTAGAGTGTATTTCAATTAATCTGTTTTGAGCATTTTGCTCCGCTTCTGTTTTGAGCATGCTTTTAGCTAGATTCTGTTTCTCGAGTCTTTTGCTCCAATTTTGTTTTGAGCATTTTTCTCAGATTTTGTTTTGAGCATTTTTCTCTAACAGATTCCTCTGATGATATCCTCTAGAGACATCATCCTCTTATTTCTGCTTCTGTTGATGTCATCTTCTGGTGACATCCTGGGGTGACATCATCCTCTGATTTCTACTTCTGGTAACGTCATCCTCTGATCTATTCTTCTGGTGACATTTTTCATTCTTCTTCTAAGTCAAATATGTTATTTTCATAAAATACATTTGTTAACAATAAAACTTTAATTGCAAGCACCAACTTGGTTCCAACATCAAATTCTTTAAATGTGATAGCACTGATCATGATGGTTCTGGACTTGTGATGCAGTTTGTGTAACTTCTTCTGGTTAGCATTCATATCTTCTACATCCAGTTCTTAACCAATTTCGTCTCCTGGTGTAGTAGGTGCAGTATAGCCTTTGACTACCAAGGTCCAGAGATCAAGATCTTGGGAGATGAAGAAGCTTCTCATTCTGTCTTTCCAATATTCAAAGTGATCTCAATCAAATAGTGGTGGCCTGTTGATGTTTCCTCCAAATTCTTCTGACATGATGAACCCCTTTGGACCTTTCCTCAAACACTGTTAAGTGCTTAGCCTTGAGACCGAGCTCTGATGCCAATTGAAGGTGCAAACACGAGAAGGGGGGGTTGAATTGTGTTTGACTAACTCGAATACTTTTTCTGTTTTTTCAGTTTTATAACAAAACTTGATGTATTTATAAAACAGAGTTAGCAGCGAATATAAAGTAAATATAAAACACAGAATTTTATACTGGTTCACGGTTAACTAGGCTACGTCAAATCCCTTCACTTTGGCCAATCGGGTTTCACTTAAATGTCCAAGGGATCAACAACATGGCAGAAACCCTAACTATTCTTTAAGTGAAACCCGATTGACCAAGGTATTTTTGCAAGAGTATCTGGCAAGATACAGCCCAAACTTAAGCATGGAAGAAACCCTAATTATTCATCTATAAAAGGAGGCTCATGGCAGAAGACTTAGCATCGAAAATACTTGAGAGTCATACACTTCCAAAAGCAAAATACTTGAGTTTTCATTGAGGTCAATTGTGAGTATCAGCTTTCCAGAAGCAAGTACTCTAAGTTTTCTTTCCCTTCTGTTAGGTCTAAGTTGTTGAAGTAGAGTCTACAATCTGAGGGAGTCAGAAGGAGTAGCAGATTACTTAGCAATTAGATTCAAGGTTCTTTTCCTCAAAAGTCTAGGATTGTTAGACTGTTTGAGAAGACTGACTTGGAGGGTCAGTGGTATTGTTGTAATTCAAGGTTTTTGAATTAGTGAAATCCTTCAAAGTGAAGGAACTGGACGTAGCTTAGTTAACAGTGAACCAGTATAAAATTCTGTGTTTTATATTTACTTTATATCCGCTGCTAACTCTGTTTTATTCATACATCAGGTTTTGTTACGAAACTGCAAAAATAGAAAAAGTATTCGAGTTAGTTAAACACAATTCAATCCCCTTCTCATGTTTGCACCTTCATGTATGACGTCACTAGAGGATACATCAGATAATCTCGTCAGAGGATGACGTCAGCAGAAGATACCTCCAATATATACAACCAAAAGATACCTCCAGAAGATACAAACCAGAAGCAGAAGATGTCACCAGAGGATGACGACCAGAAGATAAAGATGCCACCAAAAGATTCAGCCAGAAGATATCACCAAAGGATACATCTAGAGGATACCATAGGCTGTCACCAGAGGGTACTAGAAGATACCTCCAGAGAATACCAGAGGATGTCATCAAAGGCAAACAAGAGAGGATATCATCAACGGGAAGAAAAAATAACATCATCAAAGGATATTTTTCTTTCCCCAGATTAGAAGGAAGTAGAGTACAGAAGGAGACTTGGACCATACCAGAAGGAAGCTTGTCAGAGGGAGACTTAGTCTAGACCAGAAGGTAACATAAGTCTGACTTGGTCTAGACCAGAAGATAGCATGGTTCATAACATAAAATTAAGAGAAACAGGATTGGTCAACAGAATTTTCAAGTGCAATCTGAAGCTGAAAAGATACGGTTTGAAATTAAGTGAAACAAGATTGGCCAACAAAATTTTCAAAGGAAATCTGATCAAGATTTATCTCGAATTTAAGCTTGGACAAAGCCCTAATTGTAGCTATAAAAGGAGGCTTCAGGCAGTAGCATTAAGTATCGAAAAACACAGAACTCAAGCTTCAAATTCAAAGTTATCCGAGAGTTCAATAGAGAGAAATACTTGAGTGCAAAAGCAATATTTTCTAAGTGTTTTCGAGAGAGAAATTAAGTGCAACAATCAGCTTTCCAAAAGTAACAAAAGAGTGCAAGAATCAGTGCATCGATCAGCTTTCCAAACTCTTGTAGAGTTCCAAACCCTTGTAATCAAACCCGTTAGAGGTGTAGATTCCTTCTTCAATCTAGGGTTGTCAGATTGGTAGGAGAAGACTTGACTTGTAGAGTCAAGGTGCTGTTATTGTTCCTCAAAAGTCTGGGGTTGTCAGACTGTTTCGGAAGAATGACTTGGAGGGTCAGGTGTTGTAATTCAAAGTGTTTTGAATTAGTAGATTAAAGCCTTTAGAGTGAAGGGACTGGATGTAGCCAAGTTAATGGCGAACCATGATAAATTGATGTGTTCTTATGTTATTATTATCCACTGCTAAGTTTGATTACTTATTCATCAAATAATTCACATCAACATTCAACAAAGCAACAAAAGAATTCAAGTTTGGCAAACACAATTCAACCCCCCTTCTCGTGTTTGCACCTTCAATTGGCATCAGAGCTCGGTCTCAAGATTGAGCACTTTACAGTGTTTGAGGAATGATCCACGGGTTCAACATGAGGGTGCAAACACGAGAAGGGGGGTTGAATTGTGTTTGTCAAACTTTGAATCTTTTTGATGTTTTGTTGAATGTTGATGTGATTTACTTGATGAATAAATAATCAGACTTAGCAGCGGAAAATAACAGCATAAGAACACAACAATTTATGTTGGTTCACCGTTAACTTGGCTACATCCAGTCCCTTCATCCTGAAGGCTTTTAATCCACTAATTCAAATCTTTGAATTACAGCACCTGACCCTCCAAGTTAGTCTTCTCAAACAGCCTAACAACCCCATACTTTTGAGGAACGAAAAACAACACCTTGACTCTACAAGTCAAGTCTTCTCCTACCAATCTGACATCCCCAGATTGAAGAAGGAATCTGCACCACTATCGGGTTAGATTACAAAGGTTTGGAACTCTGCAAATTTGCTTCTAGAAAGCTGATTTTTGCACCGGTTCTTGCACACTTGTGTTGCTTCTGGAAAGTTGATTGTTGCACTGAATTTCTCTCTCGAAAACACTTAGAAAATATTGCTTTTGAACTCTCGGATTCTGTTGAATATGAAGCTTGAGTTCTTGTGTTTTTTGATACTTGATGCTGCTGCCTGATACCTCCTTATATAGCTGCAAATTGGGTTTTGTCCAAGCTTAAATTCGAAATAGATCTTGCTCAGATTTCCTTTGAAAACACTGTTGGCCAATCATGTTACACTTAAATAAAAATCATATCTTTTTAGCTTCAGATTGCATTTGAAAATTCTTTTGACCAATCTTGTTTCTTTTAATTTCAAACCATATCTTTTTAAGCTTCAGATTGCATTCGAATTTCTTCAAGTCTTCAGTGAATTTTTGAATCAAATCCGCTTAATACTTTGATCAAACTTCTATCAAAATTTAATCAAGTCTTCTTCGAATTTTAATCAAGTCCTCACTGATTTGCATCATGATTAAAATCTAGACGATATGATCCTCTGATCTCGGCCAACTCTGGACCATATAATCTGATATGTACCAATTCTGTGATCCTCTAACCTCGACCAATTCTGGACCATGTGATCTGATCAGTACAAATTTTGTGATCCTCTGATCTCGGCCAACACTGGACCATGATACGTTAATCTAGACATTTATCCTCTGATATTGATCTTTTAATCTGGACATTTATCCTCTGATATTGATCTTTTAATCTGGAAATTTATCCTCTGATATTGATCTTTTAATCTGGACATTTATCCTCTGATATTGATCTTTTAATCTGGACATTTGTCCTCTAGTTTGGACTGAGTCTGGATTAAATATGGACTTAGTCTTATGTTCTGGACAATTATATCTTCTGATTTGGAACAAGTCTGGACCAAGTTTTATGTTTTGGACCATGTTATCTTCTGTTCTGGACCAATTCTGGACCAATTCATTTGTTATGGACCAGTTATCTTTTGGTCTGAACCAAGTCTGGATCAAGTTTGGACTAATTCTTATTCACGACCATGCTATCTTCTGGTCAGGACTAAGTCTAAACCAAGTCTGACTTATGTTTCCTTCAGGTTTGGAACAAGTCTCCCTCTGACAAGCTTCCTTCTAGTATGGACCAGGTCTCCTTCTGGACTCTGCTTCCTTCTGATCTGGGCCAAGAAAGATATCCTCTGATGATGTTATTTTTCCTTTCCTTCGATGATATCCTGTGATGATTGCCTTTGATGACATCCTCTGGTATGCTCTGGTGGTGTCATCCTCTAATTCTGAACAGCCTATGATTTGTTCTTCTAAGTCAAAATACGATTTGCATAAAATACTTTTGTTAACAACCAAACTTTGATTGAAACAACCAACTTGGTTCCAACACAACATGTCTGGAATCAATGAAGAGGTTGTTGGAGGAAACATCAACATACCACCTTTGTTTGATGGGGAACGATCCGAGTACTAGAAGGACAGGCTGAAGAGTTTCTTTTTTTTACGAGATCCCGAACTTTGGGACTTGGTGGAAGATGGCTATACTACTTCAGAAGATGCTGATGGTGTTAAAATTCCTAGGAGAGATATGGATGCTGACCAAAAGAAGATGTTTAAGTTGAATCACAAATCCAAAACATTCATGATCAATGCAATCACATTCAAGGAGTTCGACAAATGCACTAACAAAGAAACAGCAAAGAGCATCTATGACAGTCTGATTCGGACATACGAAGGCAGCAAGCAATTCCAAGAAGCAAACGCCAACATTCTATTCAAGAAGTACAAGCTGTTCAAGATGGAAGAAGATGAAGACATTGTAGCAATGTTTTCCAGATTTCAGAATCTGGTTTCGGGACTAAGAGTACTCAAGAAGAGTTATACCATTACTGACCACATGAAGAAAATTCTTAGAAGCCTGCCAACCAAGTGGAGACCAAAGGTCACTGCCATTCAAAAAGCAAAGGACTTGAACACTCTGAAGCTAGAAGAATTAATCAGCTCCCCCAAGTCACATGAAATAGAGTTGGAAGAAGATGAACTTAAGAAGAAGAACAAAACCTTAGCCTTAAAATCAAACATAAGAAGGTTCTAAAAGTAGAAGCAGAATCGGAAGATAGTGATTTTGAGGACCAGAATCAGAAACCAGAAGAAGAAGACATTGTCTTCATAACCAGGTAGGTTCTGAAGATGTGGCAGAACAGAAAGAAGAAGTTTCCCTAGAGGTATTCCAAGCATTCCAACATAGGAAAGGATGAACAAGACAAGAAGAGTATCATTGGTTATGGATGCAAAGAACCTGGGCACATCAAGTCGGAATGTAAAAATCAGGAGAAAGGGAAAAATCAGAAGAAAGACTCCATACCCAACAAGAAGAATCTGATGGCAACATGGGATGATTTTGATGAATCTTCTGAAGATGAAGAAGCAAAGTTAGCCATGATGGGTCACATAAATTCTGCCTCTGGATCCAACATAAAATCTGACTCTGGAAGTGAATCAGAAAAAGCAGAATTGGCTCAGACAGTTCGCACTCATTATGCCTCTAGATCCAACTCTGAAAGGAAATCAGAAGAAGCATAAATGGCTCTGATGGCACACATTCATTCTGCCTCTGGATCCAACCCATACTCTGATTCTGGAAGTGAATCAGAAAGAGAATTGGCTCTGATTGCTCACACAATCTCTGCCTTTGGATCCGATACAAAATCTGATTCTGGAAGTGAATCATCAGAAGATGAAAAAGAGGTATTTTCTGAACTCACTCGATCTGATTTAATTACTGCAATGAATGATATTTTAAATATCAATTACAAACTGTCTTTAAAACTAAAAAGGGAAGAAAATAAAACTTTAACCAAAGAAATTGATATTTTAAAGAATCAAAATGCATAATGTAAAATAGAAAATGCAACTCTTAAAACTGATATTGCTGAGCTTAAGTCTAAAAACCTAACTCTAAAAAGTAATCTTTGTTCAACATCAAGTAAAAATAATGTATGTAATTCTGATATGCATGAACAAGTTTTACAAGATTTTATTGTTAATGGTATGGAAAGAAACAAATATGCTTCTATGATCTATGGAGTTAGTAACAATGGTAAAAGAGGCATAGGATTTGATGAATCTGTAACTGTAACTGAACATATTCCCTCTAATATTTTGTGTGTTGTTTGTACCAAGAAAGGTCACTAAAAATTGTCTTGTCCCATGATAAATTCAAGGAGGGACAAGAAACCTTTCAATACTAACAAACTTGGACCCAACCAGATTTGGGTACCAAAAGATAAAATTGTTTATGTTGCAGATGTTCTGAGCAACCAAAGTGAAACACCAGTCATGGTGCCTGGTCAATGGATGCTAGAAATATATGAAGGGAAAAAGGTCTATATTTCAACATCTGCCAAACAGAAGCAAACTGACTCTGGTGGAAAAAGAACTGGTCAACAAAATAACTATCAGAACCAAAACCACATGAAGATTCTGAAATATCAAAACAGACAGAGAAAGCACACATATCAACCAAATCAAAATAGGCAGAGGAATCACACATATCAACAAAACTGGAACTACCAGAAGAATCATAATTATCATCAGTTCCAGAACTTCAAAGGAACCTGATATATCAGCAGAAAGAGAAGTGTCAAAATCTGGAGACTTCTTCGAACACTCCAGTGAAATACATCAAGACTACAAATCTGGAAGGGAATGCAAAGTCCTTCATCCAGACCCTCTAATCACAGAATATGTAGATTCAGAATCTGAAAATCAGAAACAAGAGGATTTTCAGAATGAAACTGAAGTTGTGACATATAGGTTATATCTATCTTTAAATATTATTATTGTTTGATATTTATGTTTACTGTGATAACAAGAAGCTTGATCTTCAAAATCAAAGCTAGATAAGTATTCTGTAGGTTTTCAAATTGTTAGAGGAGCCAAGTGATCCACGTGATGTGAACACTTCAACAGAAACAATATTTCAGTGGTTTCAAAAACAAGCAAAAACCACAAGAAGTAGAATTAAATGGTTTGGCTGTATTGAGTTCATTTTTAATTTGATTTGTATTATGTTGTATGACAAATAGCTTGACCTGAAAAGTCAAAGCAAGATGAAGCTGATGCAAGTTAACCAAAACCAAAGGAAACTGATGCTGGTTTATCAGAACCAGAGGAAGCTGATACAAGTTTACTAGAACCAGAAGCTGATTTACCATAACCAGAAGCTGATTCATGCAAAAGAACTAGAAAAAGCAGAAGCTACAAGCAAGAATATGACAAATCTTCAACGGATAAATCTGAAGATGAGTCAAAAGAAGGATAAAGATGGAGTCTACCAATGCAAGAAGAGCTAAATGAATGATACTTTGGATCTAGTTTCAAGACTAGAAAAGAACATTATTGGAACCAAGTGGGTTTTCAGAAACAAGTTGAATGAAAAATGAGAAGTTGTCAGAAACAATGTGTTGCACAAGTATACAGTCAGCAAGAAGGTGTTGACTACGCTGAAACATTTGCTCCAGTGGCCAGGTTAGAAGCTATTCGTATCCTACTTTCCTTTGCAGCTAATAATAATATTTTATTATTTCAAATGGATGTTAAAAACACATTTTTAAATGGTTATATAAGTGAAGAAGTCTATGTTAAACAACCCCCAGGTTTTGAAAGTTCTGAATTTCCAAACCATGTTTTTAAACTTAAAAAATCATTGTATGGTTTAAAACAAGCACCTAGGACATGGTATGATAGACTTAGTAACTTCTTACTTAAAAATGACTTTGGAAGAGGACAAGTAGACAATACACTTTTTAGAAAATCAATTAAAGATGATATTATGATCATTTAAGTTTATATTGATGATATTATCTTTGGATCTACTAATGGCACTCTCTGCCAAGAATTGTCTAAATTGATCCAGCAGGAATTTCAAATGAGTATGATACGAGAACTTAAGTTCTTCCTAGGAATACAAATTTAGCAAAGTCAAAAAGGTATATACATTCATAAATCAAAATATACAAAAGAGATTCTCAAGAAGTTTAAGATGAGTGACTGCAAACCTATGGCTACCCCAATGCACCCTACCTACTCACTTGAAAAGGATGACTCAAGCCAAAATGTTGATAAAAAATCCTATAGAGAGAATCCTAAGATACCTAAAAGGCACTACCAACCTCACCTTGTTCTACCAGAAAACTTCTACATACAAACTGAGTGGATACTATGACTCTGATTATGCCGGAGACAAACTTGAGAGAAAGAGCACAAGTGGAAATTACACATTCTTGGGACATAATTTAATATCCTGGTCAAGCAAGAGACAAAGCACCATTGTCATGTCAACAACATAAGCTGAATACATTTCAGTAATCGGATGCAGTTCTCAACCCATTTGGATGAAACATCAGCTGGAAGACTACAACATCATGGAAACCAACATCCCTTTATACTGTGACAACACTTCAGCCATCAACCTAACCACAAACCCTATTCTACATTCTAGAGCCAAACACATAGAGATCAAACACCACTTTATCAGAGATTATGTTCAAAAAGGGGTACATAACATTCAATTTGTAGACACTGACCATCAATGGGCTGACATATTCACCAAACCGTTACCTGAAGATAGGTTTAACTTCATCAAGAAAAACCTAAACCTTCCCTTCATCCCTGACTAGTAGCTTAGTAAGTTTTTATCTTATTTTAAGTTATTGCTATATGTATTTTATTATTTTTGTGTACTTTTATTATAAATAAATAAATAAATAATAAAAAGATCAGAAGATGAAAAAAAAATCAGAGGATCTCCTTTTTTCCTTCAGTCCTTTTTGTCTGATGACAAAGGGGGAGAAGATATATTTGATAAAGTATCTGGGGCATTGACTTAGGGGGAGAAAACTTCAAAATAAGGCTTAGTCTTAGGGGGAGTCAAAGTCAAAAGAAAGAAAAAGTTTTATAAAAAATACAAAGTTTTGTCATCATCAAAAAGAGGGAGATTGTTCGAACTAAGTTGGTTCTTTCAATTAAAGTTTTGATGTTAACAAAAGTATTTTATGTAAATCGTATTTTGACTTAGAAGAATTAAAAATAAGAGGATGTATGACGTCACCAGAGGAACAAATCAGAGGCTGTTCAAAATCAGAGGATGACACCACCAGACGATACCAGAGGATGTCATCAAAGGCAAACATCATAGGATATCATCAAAGTAAAGGAAAAATAACATCATCAGAGGATATCTTTCTTGGCCCAGATCAGAAGGAAGCAGAGTCCAGAAGGAGACCTGGTCCAGACCAGAAGGAAGTTTGTCAGAGGGAGACTTGGTCCAGACCAGAAGGTAACATAAGTCAGACTTGGTCCAGACCAGAAGATAGCATGGTCCAAAACATAAGTCTTAGTCCAGACTTGGTCCAGATCAGAAGATAAATGGTCCAGATCAAAGGATCAATGGTCCAGATCAATAGATCAATGGTCCAGATTAGAAAATAAATGGTCCAGATCAGAAGATCAATGGTCCAGATCAGAAGATAAATGGTCCATATTAGAAGATCAATGGTCCAGATCAGAAGATCACAAAATGGTACCAATCAGATCGCATGGTCCAGAGTTGGTCGAGATCAGAAGATCATACGGTCTAGAATTTAAATCATGATGCAGATCAGTGAAGACTTGATTAAAATTCGAAGAAGACTTCATTGAATTTTGATAGAAATTTGATCAAAGTATTAAGGGGATTTGATTTAAAAATCACTGAAGACCTGAAGAAAATTCGAATGCAATCTGAAGCTAAAAAGTTACGGTTTAAAATTAAGAGAAACAGGATTGGTCAACAGAATTTTCAAGTGTAATCCAAAGCTAAAAAGATACGGTTTGAAATTAAGTGAAACAGAATTGGCCAACAAAATTTTCAAAGGAAATCTGAGCAAGATTTATCTCGAATTTATGCTTGGACAAAGCCCTAATTGTAGCTATAAAAGGAGGCTTCAGGTAGCAGCATTAAGTATCGAAAAACATAGAACTCAAGCTTCAAATTCAAAGTTATTCGAAAGTTCAATAGAGAGAAATACTTGAGTGCAAAAGCAATATTTTCTGAGTGTTTTCGAGAGAGAAATTCAGTGCAACAATCAGCTTTCTAGAAGCAACAAAAGAGTGCAAGAATCAGTGTCGTAATCAGCTTTCGAGAAGCAACTTTGTAGAGTTCCAAATTCTTGTAATCAAACTCGTTAGAGGTGTAGATTCCTTCTTCAATCTGGGGTTGTCATATTGGTAAGAGAAGACTTGACTTGTAGAGTCAAGGTGCTGTTATCGTTCCTCAAACGTCTAGGGTTGTCAGACTGTTTGGGAAGACTGACTTGGATGGTCAGGTGTTGTAATTCAAAGTGTTTTGAATTAGTGGATTAAAGTCTTCGGAGTGAAGGCACTGGATGTAGCCAAGTTAATGGTGAACCAGAATAAATTGTTGTGTTCTTATATTATTATTATCCGCTGCTAAGTCTAGTTACTTATTCATCAAATAATTCACATCAACATTCAACAAAGCAGCAAAAGAATTCAAGTTTGGCAAACACAATTCAAACCCCCCTTCTTGTGTTTGCACCATCACATGTGAGCAATGTTTTTGGGGGTGAACTTGGAAATCTTAGAAACATATTCTTCATCATCCAAAGGCACTTTGAATTGCCTAAAGATTTTTGTGAGCATCATTCCATAAGAAACAATGAGCTTCTTGTCATCTCTCATTGTTGAAGTAATCATGTTTTGGATGATAACATAAGGGAGATTTAGTTTCATCGCATGGAGCAAATGATAGATGATCATTGCATCGTTATCCAAAACAAAGTCATGACTACCACACTATGGTAGTAGTTTCGATCCAATTATGCTTATATTTCACTACGGAGTATGTTATGTGTCATCCAATATATTTGTCAGATATACACTGAAATAGGTTTTTAACGTCAATACACCTCTTAAATTTTAGTGATATAATGGATAAGTTATGAAATATTATATGATGGCAACTATACTATCTTTCTCACCTCATCTTTAAATACATAAAGTCAAACAGTGTAGCACATACCTCTCTAAGTGTCGTATATAACTCTAAATTTTCTCGGATGAAGAATAATAAATACTTAATGTCTATATATCCCACAGTTTTTTTTTCTACAATTGTTTAATTTCCTCCAACTGAATATTGCATAGTATCTTTAATGAAAAAAATAGTTCATTTTTAATGAGATCTATAAAATATTTTATAGTTATCTTTTTTAAAGTATTTATACTCCATTTTTTATATACAATTTTATTAAAACAATCCCACAAACTTGGATGTTGCCATCTCACTATTAATTTTGCTATATAAGTTTTTTTTTACACATCGATGTTATTCTACTCCTTCAAACTATCTCTCTTGGTGGGTGCTCATTATATTTAGTGCCTTATAAAAATAAAATGAAACTCCAATATTTATTTTGCCGTTATATTTTTTTTAATAACTCTTATTATTGCATTGCACTATTGTGTCTTCTCCAATTCTGAATTTGTAACTTTAAATGGTCAATAACTTTTTTTATTGTAACGATTTTCACACACCTTATGCAATTAACTTTTGGATTGCAGGCCTGCCACTGCCACAAGAAAACTTTTTAGATACGTATGAGTTTCCACAACTCCACTTTATCAACTTAAAAGGAAACATCTTTGTAGCTCAATTATTTTCAAATAACTAGATAGAGTTGAATTTTTTTTTTTCACAAAAAGTTTTTGAGTAAGTGGTATTTTGTAACATATTATACCTATTTGCTCGTTTTTCTCAAAACATTGATTGTTGTTAGTTATAATATTGCTTTTGTAGGCATATTTGATGTCATATACGACATGAAAGTATAGTGGCTTGACAAAAGACAAAGCAGATTGTCCATATCATAGTAGTGTTATTATTGTGCCTTCGGGAGATTTATAATTATATGTCGTTTATAGATAAAAGAATGATGTTTAATATTTAGATTAAGAAATTATTTGTAGAGATGTTTTATGTTGTCAATTTTTTATAGATAAAATAACTAGGTTTAATATTTAGACTAAGAAATTATTTGTTGTTTTTTTTTACAGAGATGTTTTATGTCGTCAAATTTTTAAAAAATACTACTTAAAGTTTATATATATGTTTTACTTCTACACAATCGTACATACACGAGTTTGTTCTGAAAATTCTCAAATTAGGTTGTATAGAAGTCTCATACTCAAGACATTGAAATTTAAATTTTCATTTATTTGACAGGGTTAGAATGAAATGAATACCAAATGACAAAATCATATATATATATATATATATATATATATATATATATATATATATATATCTTTCTAACAATATTTTTCTAATAAGAGAACAATTAGAGTTAAATTAAAATGTTAGTTGCAATCATTTTTACTCTGATTAAAATAACACTCATTTCGTTTTTCCATTTTTAATTCTACTTTTCACTTTGTTTGTAGGATGGTCTTTGGTATGAGTTTATTTAAAAAAATTTATTATTTTTGGTTTTATACATCCTAACCACGCATTTGAGAGAATGATTTATTTCTTAACTGAATTTTTAAGAGAGTGA
The DNA here is from genome assembly GCA_037974295.1 of Cicer cuneatum. NCBI lineage: Eukaryota > Viridiplantae > Streptophyta > Magnoliopsida > Fabales > Fabaceae > Cicer > Cicer cuneatum. The sequence goes on from JBBPBO010000003.1 coordinate 21,260,380, forward strand.
TGAATGTTTAGCTATTAATATTTCATTAAAATAATGTAGTAATTAAAAAAATGTAAATTTTAACAGATTATTGATTAACATATTAATTTTAACTGATTATTTGGTCCATCATAAAGACCATAAATGATTAATGGTTAATATACTATGACTTTATACGTATTACTACATTTATATTTTTTACATAATACCCTTTTTATTCTATTTTCTCATAATTTTTAATGAATGAAATGTGATATAAGACATTAAATTATAAATCGGTTGATCAAACATTTAAATATTTTTATTTATCAATTTTAAATATTATTCATTCATTAAAATATAACTAAAATTTTAACATAATAATTCGATGGGTAAAATTTAATATATGAATTAGTTGCAATTATGTTCTCCACAACATTCTACATATTCTCAAATGTGTGTTTATAATAATTACTCAAATAAACTCGGGAAAAAATACTCTACAAACAAAATCAATAAATTATATTGTTTTTGAAATTTTAAAATCTTATTCACAATGATACTAATAAGTTAAAGTCTATATATTCCATGCAACGCGCGTGCCATATTCTAGTATATTATTTGAAGGAACACTTCAATGAAACCAAAAAGATAACCAATTCCACATTTAAAAAATATTAAAGACAAGAATTGCATCTTTAAAGTTGTAAAATCTTATGAATAGTATCATATTTTAATATACTTTGCATGAATTGTATTAGTCTACAATGTTTTACTTTTTCCTTTGTACTAATACAAGCTTAGCTTATATATAATTTTTAAAAAATATATTTACCCTTAGACACATAAACGCTTGAGTATATTCTACTCTAAAACAAAAATAATATTTCTTTTAAATTAAATATTATTGTTATTTTATCTCAAATTTAGAAGGAATAATATTCTTTCTTATATTATTATGAAGTCCCTGGACCTATATATATACATGAGCCTGCAGCCTATTTTAGGGAATATAGACATCTAATTTTAAAGAAAAAATGATCCATGTGATTATGGGATTGATCTTAAATACATAAACCTAATAATAGTAAGATACAACTGTTACAAAAATACAATAAATATAAAACTTCCTAGAATACACAAAGACAATCATTGTTTTGACACTCCCCCTCAAGTTGGTGAATAGGTGTTTTCCATTCCCAACTTGGATATAATTCCTTCAAAGTTAATGCAGTTCAGCCCCTTGGTGAGTATGTCTGCAAGTTGATTCTGAGTGGGTACATATGGTGTGCAAATCATGCCATTGTCTAGTTTTTCCTTGATAAAGTGTCTGTCAACCTCGATATGTTTAGTTCTATCATGCTGCACCGGGTTGTGGGATATACTAATTGCAGATTTATTGTCACAATATAACCTCATAGGTTCATCCCACCTTATCTTCAAGTTTCCAATATAATCTTCAGCCATAGAAGTTCACATATTATGTGGGCCATTACTCGAAATTATGCTTCAGCACTCGATCTAGCTACTACGCTTTGTTTTTTGCTCTTCCAAGTCACTAGGTTTCCACCAAGGAAGGTGCAGTATCCAGTAGTTGATCTCCTATCTACCATTGACCCCGCATAGTCCGCATCCGTATATGCTTAAAGACTTACACTCTTGTTTTGTTTGAACAAAATCCCTCTTCCTGGGATCCCTTTCAAATACTGAACAATTCTAAGAGCAGCTTTTAAATGTGCTTCCTTTGGTTGGTGCATAAACTGGCTGACTAGACTTACAGCAAAAGCAATGCCTGGTCTAGTGTGAGATATGTAAATAAGCCTGCCCACAAGTCTTTGGTACATTTCCTTGTCCATGGCAATATCTTCCTCCGCACATCCCAACTTTATATTTGGGTCAACTGGAGTACTTGTTGGTCTGCAGGTTGTCTTACCTGTTTCTTTAAGCAAGTCAGTAATATACTTTTGTTGAGATATGAAGATTCCTTTCTCGGAATGGGCCACTTCAATTCCCAAAAAATATTAAAGTCTCCCTAATGTCTTGATCTCGAATTCTGTAGCAAGGCATTCACTTAACACTTGTTGCTCCATTTTGTCATGCCCACTTACTATAATATCATCTACATACACCAATAAAATTGTTACTCCCCCTGAAACTGAATGTTTGATAAATAAAGTGTGATCCCCTTGGCTCTGTTTGTAGCCCAGACCTGTCATAACTTTGGTGAATCTTCCAAACCATGCTCTTGGGAATTGTTTCAGCCCATATAGAGCCTTTCTTAACTTGCAAATAGTTCCAGCAGCAACCTGTCCATTGTAACTAGGGGGAAACTCCATGTATATTTCTTCTTCAAGGTCTCCATGTAAAAATGCATTCTTCACATCGAACTACTGCAGGTCCCAATCATGATTTGCTGCTAATGACAATATTACTCTGACCGTGTTCATCTTAGCAACCGGGGCAAATGTCTCCAAGTAATCAACTCCATAGGTTTGAGTGAAGCCTTACTGCATATACCCACTTGCATCCTACTGGTTTTTTTTCCAGTTGGTAGGGTGACAAGTTCCCAGGTCTTATTCTTGTTTAACGCCTTTATTTCCACATCCATGGCTTGTTTCCATTTCCTGTAAGATAATGCTTCAGATACAGAGGAAGGTGTGTGTGTGGAGTTGAGGTTTGTGAGAAAGGTTTTATGGGTAGGTGAGAATTTTTCAAAAGATAAGAAATTTGATAGTGGGTAAAGTGGTTATTGGTAGTTGCATGTTCTAGTTCCCTTTCTAAGGGCAATGGGTAGGTCTAGATTTTGGTTCACCTGTGCTTCTAGATTTTCAGAAACAAACTCATTAGAATCATTGGAGTTTATAGGATTCAAAGGTGTTACCTCATGCAGTGATGATGGGTTGGATTCTTGGACATTTCCAGATTCTACAATGGCCTTTTCTCTCCTTGAATATACCAGATTTTCCCCAAAATTTCCACCATTTGGTGCAGTTTCAGGTGTAGGTCCTGTTGTTGATTTAGGTGCAGGTGTTGTTGTTGGTTCAGGTGCAAGTCCTGCTGTTGGTTCAGGTGCAGGTTATGTTTTTCTCTCAATTTCAGGGACATCAATGCCAATGGGTGTAGGTCCTGCTGTTGATTCAGGTGCAGGTCCTGCTGTTGGTTCAGTGTAGGTTATGTTCTTCTCTCAATTTCAGGGACATCAATGCCATTTGTCTCAATTTCAGGTCCAAATGTCATATTTGGAAGCATGAGAGTCTCATCTTCCTCTCTTATATTCTCCCCCTGAAGATGAGGCTGCTTGAAGTAGCTCTCTTGTTCATTGAAGGTGACATCTCTTGACACATAGAATCTTTTTGATAGGGGGTGGAAACATTTGTATCCTTTTTGTGTGGTAGAGTACCCTAAGAATACACATTTGACAGCCCTAGGGTCCAATTTTCTCCTTTCATTACTATGAACATGCACAAAGGATACACACTCAAATTTTCTAGGTTGGAGTTTATTTGTAGGATCCAAGTGTGGGTAGAATGAGGATAGGACTTCCATGGGGCTTTTGAGTCTAAGATTTTAGTGGGTAACCTATTGATTAGATAGGTGGCAGTAAGAAGGGCTTCCCCCCAAAATATCTTAGGAACATGGTTTTGAAAAAGTAGAGCTCTAGTTTGATCTAATAGGTGTCCATTTTTTCTTTCTACAATCCCATTCTGTTGGGGTGTGTTCACACATGAGGACTCGTGGATTATCCCTTCCTTTTGGCAAAAAGATTTTAGTACAAGGTTAAAGTAGTCCTTCGCATTATCAGACCTAATTCTTTTGATGCCAACCCCAAATTGATTTTTAATCATTGAGACAAACTGAAAAAACACAGAGCTAACTTCAGATTTTTGTTTCAATAAAAAACCCAAGTCACCCGGGTACAATCATCTATGAAGGTTAAAAACCATTTAACACCTAAGATATTAGGAACATAAGCAAGACCCCATACATTAGTGTGAACAAGAAAAAACGGAAATGACTCATCTTATTGCTAATGGGAAAAGGTACACGCTTGTGTTTAGCAAGCTCACACACCTCACAATGGAGACTCTCCACATTTAAATTTTTAAACAAGGAAGGGAAAAGCACTTTTACAACTCGAAATGAAGGGTGTCCTAGCCGACAATGGTATAGTTGAGCTTTCTCTTTGTTGGTCATGGTGGATTCAGATATGAGAGAGCGGCTCTTGGTAGGCAGATTTGGATCCTCCATGTATTATAGGCCATTCCATTCTCTAGCATGTCCAATTGTCCGCCCCGAGTTCTTGTCCTACAGTATACAAGAATTGCTATGAAAAACAACATTACATGAGAGATCTTTTATGAGTTTTTGTATAAATATCAGATTGGTGGACAGTTTAGGGACATGAAGGTCATTTTTTAATGTTATGGATGGGCTTATTTGGACATCTCCTTGTCCTACTGCAGTTATAAGGGTTCCAACTACTGTGGAAATTTTCTTGTTGCTAGGACATGGGGAATATGTGGAGAAGTATTTCGGTAGAGGGGTCATATGGTCAGTGGCTCCAGAGTCTAATATCCAGTAATGTGTAAACTGTGTATCTGAAACATTAAGCCCAAAAGAAAGTGGAAACTTACCAGAATATGTTAAGGAGCATGTACCTGTGGGCTTCTCCAATTTACTAAGGAAGGATCTTACTCGTTCTATCTCTTCATGATTCAGCTGGACAGATTCTTCACTTTGTCCATTCGCAATGTGTGCTTGCCCTTGCCCTCCTTTTTTTGGAGGGCTTTCTTTCGGCCCCCATTCTCGGCTTGGGGGTTTTCCATGTCATTTCCAGCACTTCTCCCTTGTGTGGCGCGGCTTGTTGCAGTGGGTACACCAGGCCTCCTCATGTTTTTTCTCCATATTGGGAACCCCGCTTTTCCTCTGGTTAGCAACCATGATTGTTCCTCCTTCAGCTATCATTGCAGAGCTTTCAGTGGTTGAGGTCTCCAGCATCAGTCCTCTCATGCTTTCTTCACTCCGAATAATCGCTACCACTTCATTAAGCCCTGGGACTGTCTCTTTTCCCAGGATTTGGATTCGGACCTGGTCATATTCAGGATTCAGGCCTACCAAAAAATCATAGACTCTATCTTGTTCAATATACTCCTTAAGGATTGCTGAGTCTTCTAAACACTTTGCTTTTATAACTCGATAGTGGTCCAATTCCATCCATAGAGACTTGAGTTGATTGGCAAATTCTGTAACTGATCTGTTTCCTTGCTTGGCAGCCACAATTTTCACCTTTACATCATAAATGTGAGCAGCATCCTTGGCCTTAGAATAAGTTTGTTCTACTGCCTCCCAAATTTCCTTTGCTGATTTAAGAGACATGCAGGTATCACTGATTTCTGGGACCATTGAATTCCACAGCCACGCCATGATCATGGAGTCTTCTTCGTCCCATGATTTGAACTTTGGATCTGTTTCATCAGGTGCATTATCAGTCAGGTGACTGACCTTTCCTTTTCCTTTCAAGATGGTCTTAATGAGTTGAGACCATTTGAGATAATTCTTCCCATTTAGTCGATAAGAAGAATGAACATTCTGCAATTCTCCAGCAGTCTGGGGTCTGTCCCCAGTTTCCAGAATAGGATTCACGACCTCAGCCATGACCAGGTGTGATCAAGGTAGAGAGGGCTGCGCTGCAATGAAGGCTGCGACAAGGCTTAAAGGTAGCGCAGCAATGAAGGCTGCAACTTAGGGTTTACAGGAAAGGTCAGAGACTCCCAAGGATCATAAGCTCTGCTACCATCTCAAATTTAGAAGGAATAATATTCTTTCTTATATTATTATGAAGTCACTGGACCTATATATATACATGAGCCTGCAGCCTATTTTAGGAAATATGGACATCTAATTTTAAAGAAAAACTGATCCCTGTGATTATGGGATTGATCTTAAATACATAAACCTAATAATAGCAAGATACAGCTGTTACAGAAATACAATAAATATAAAACTTCCGAGAATACACAAAGACAATCATTGTTTTGACATTTTATAATCATTAATATATTAAATTCTATTGTGCAACGCGCGAGTTAACATCTAGTAATATATTAAAACAAATCCTCAGAATATTATGTTGATACATCACATACTTATATGCCATGTAACACTAGTTTTGCCACATCATTCAATAATATGATGTGACACCTATAGAATTCTTTTATTTTTTATTCTTCATTCTACTAATTTTTTTTGTCTATATCTTTATAATTAAAAAACCTACAGTAAAAAATACAACTCCCTTTACAAACTTGATTTAATTGTCATTTACTTTTTTAATTTATTGCACATAAATACATCACAATAAAACAAATCCTCAGAATATTATGTTGATACATCACATACTTATATGCCATGTAACACTAGTTTTGCCACATCATTCAATAATATGATGTGACACCTATAGAATTCTTTTATTTTTTATTCTTCATTCTACTAATTTTTTTGTCTATATCTTTATAATTAAAAAACCAACAGTAAAAAATACAACTCCCTTTACAAACTTGATTTAATTGTCATTTACTTTTTTAATTTATTGCACATAAATACATCACAATTTTTTAAATACATTTTAATAATTAAATGTAGCGACCATAAATTACCATAAATATATAAAAACAATCCAAAGAAATTTAAATTAAAATATATAAAAAATATCGAAACACATTTAAATTTGCATGCCTTTGCAAAAAAAAGAAAAAGAAACACCAAAGGATAATTTTTATAAAATGAAAATGTTAATTTGTGTTCATTTTTCTCTTATTAGGGCTCAAATACATATTTTATTCCTCTAATACAAAAGAAAGTATTTAATCAAAATCATATCATAGTTTCAATTAAAGGCAAAAGTAATGAAAATCAAGTAGTGATGTCTTATCATTTCCAATATTATTGTGTTTTTGTAGTAAAAAATAATACTTTGAGTTTATTCAATATATACGTTCTCAAAAAAGGATAATTAAATCAAAATATTTTTGGAAAAAACATGTGGCATAACACTTTAAGAATTAGTTATCGGAAGTTTAAATGAAAATGAGACATGAAACATAAAATATAAGAAATAGTAGTTCATTCAATTAGTCAAAAAAGAATAAAGAAATACTAGTACTCAACATAAAAAGTAAAACAAAAATAAAAATAATAATCATATAAAAATCAATACTTACAAATATATCTCAAATCAACACATGCAAAATATATAAAGTCATAAGAGCTGGTCCCCATAGACCGCAAAATGAGTTCAACGGGTTTCCGAGGAAACAGTGGAGAGATGGAAGGGTGATACAAAATGCTACATAAAATTTGTCTTCATTTTTATTAGAAACATCAATATTGTACAATTTGAGTACACTATGATTCTTAGTGTTGGAACTAGGATGGCCTAGTTTATTATGCTACCAAGAAAGCAAAGTGGATGAATGTGTGGTGACGGTGTTAGTGACATTTGATTGTGCTTTGTTGGGGTTGTTGCGCAGGAAGATAATAGACTACGTTAAGCATCTGTTAAGTTGAGCAAAATTTGTGCTATTGCCAAACAATTTTGCTTTGTTGAGGAGCTGAAGATTGAGAAGGATGAAACTTTTGTTTTATTTCCGATCTAACAGTGCCTACTGCCTAGATACAGACAAAGGGCTCAGATATCTTTCATCCAAATAAATGAAAATTTCACTGTAAGATACACAAAGCAAGACTGCTTCAAACAATCACGCCTTCAACAAATAATATTCACAAATATCCCAAATTTTGAAATAGAGAATGATGAACAAGAAATTAATCTTTCACCATGACATCGTACAATTATCTTTTACAAACAAACAAAACACTTATTAAATAATGATAATATAGTATAACAAAAGATGTTGGTGCACCTGCTTTACAATGCTAGATCTTTGCCTAACAATTGTGTACTTAAAGGTCCGCTAAGTTGCTGCAAGAATCCATGAAAACAAGGATAATTAGCAGCACCTAAGAAGGAGAGTATTAAGAAGATCTAACAATCATTACACAAAAATAAGACATTGCATTATACAAAAATAGCTCAGTTAAAATTACGATAAATGTAAAGCTCATTTTCCTTAAATATATAGACAAAGAATTGACAAAATATAAATATAAACTTAGAAGATAATTCAAAATACATAATAGACCCATTGAAATGTTGGTTTTGAACAATACTTACTGTCTAGCATACCAATTTGTTACTTAGAGAGTCCTAACTTCAATACTTTTGTCTAAACAGTTGAAATCTAATGTGGTTATTAGTTAAACCATAATTAGCTTATATTAGTTAGGTGCTATTAGTCCAGCATTTGATTTCATGCATTTAACTTACCTCACAGTTTATATCATATAACAATATTAAGGGTGGATATAAACAAAATTCTACAATAATTCAACTATCATACGATCTTTGAAATCAAATCAAACAACACCTATAAAATTTTCTAACTCATATTTTAACCTCACCAAATTCAAGTTTTCTCATTTGTCAATTATTACTCAAAGTGCTTCAGCCTTACGTAGTGAGCCCCAAATGAATTATGGGAAATACAGTTTTCCCGTTCATCTCACTTAATTTACACTCATGAATTCAAACTCACTCTTATCCCAAACCTCAAGTTTTCTCATTAGTCAATTATTACTCAAAGGGCTTCAGCCGTACGCAGCGAGCCTTGAATGAATTATGGGAAATACAGTTTTCCCGTTTATCTCACTTAATTTACACTCATGAATTTGAACACACTCTTATCCCATACCTCAATTTGAAGTTTTCGTACGATATAAGAATCATAACAATTTTTAGCAACTATGACATGTCGACGACACGCAACAAACGGGAACTATGAAGAGGAAATGGGTTATGGTGGTGGCGGCATGTACGAAGAAGATGATCTTGGTCTTTTCTTTTCCCATTTTTTTTGTTCATTATTATTATTATTATTTAATTTTTGTTAACACAATTAAAAAGTTAAAACCCTTTCAACCCAATGGCCAAGTCTATTGAATAGCTTACTTATTTATGTTTTACTATTAATAATATTTTAGAACTAATATATTATAAATTAGATTAATTAAAATAATTAATCTTTGAATATATATATATATATATATATATTACTTGTAACTGAAATTATCATATTCAAAATAATAACTATAATTATTTCTATACTATTTTTCAAATTAATCACATAAAAATACATTATCTTTATAGAATAGTCAAAATGATAAAATAAATAAATATAACATCAACAATTTATATTAATTACTAAATCATAGTAAATATATATAAAATCACAATATCATAACAAATATATAAAAATAATGGAAATCAAACACGATATTACTACTATCTCAAGATAATTATTTGTAAAATAAATAATTAAAATAAGAAATAATTAAATATAATTATGTTCACACTTAACGTTAGTCAAACATACAAAAATATATCACATTAATTACGAACGCACATATACACGTAGAATCGCTTAAAATCTTATTATTTAAAATATGTACATTAAAATATCATTATTTTAGAAAAATATATAAAATAATAAAATATAATATTTGTTATTTATATTACTTATTTAGTCAAATATGTACAAGATTAACACATCAGAGAAAGCGCCCATATAACGAAAATTAGTCACAAAATTTATCAACGTGTATTCTAAAATAGTTTTAACAACAAATTAATTATTTCAAATCCTATTTAATTAATAAAATAACTTAATTATTATAAAATTTGGGGTGTTACACTACACCGCTGCTGGAGAGAGAGGGGGAAGGGAGAGTTCGCATAAAGGGTGAAGAAATTAGTTTGTAGAGAGGGTTTGGTGAAGAAACTAGTTGGCACAAAGAAATTAACGTTTGGTGAAGAAAACCAGTTACATACATGTAAATAATTAAAAGTCAGACTTTAAAAATTAGAAATTTTGTGAGACCCTATGACAATGTTTTTGTAAAAGCGATTTAAAATGCCCTAATTTTTTGAGACCCTATGACAACGCTCTTCTGAAAAGCGCTTTAAAAGACTCTATGACAGCGCTTATAGCAAAAGCGTTTTAAATATTATAACCATATGACATAACTTTTATAAAAAGTGACGTCAAAGGCTTTGTTATTATATATAACTATTAATACATACGACAACGCTTTTCAAAAAAGCGGTGTCTAAGACTCCGTGTGTTTTTAAGATAATACAACGGCGGTTTTACTTAACAAACGTTGTTAAATATGCGCTATAAAATCTATATTTTGGTGTAGTGGAATACTTATAGTGGTATATAGCCTAGAGAGACGGAGGAAGGATTATTCAAAGCTTGAAAAGACTGAGTAAATAATATTAGTATGCTATTTATTTATAGTGAAGTAAGTCGTCGACTATACTGAGAAAAAATGTCTCTGTAAGGGGAGAACTAGATGTATCAACAATTTTGTTGAAGTAGTATTAAAGTTCATGTATCTCTTCTCTATATCAACTCTTTTATTTGATTTAAGTTCTTTATATGATTCAACTTTATTTTACTCACTATGATTTACAATCATAAGTTGAATAGTTTGATAAACAACACATCTTTCTCACACATAAACCTTAATAGAAAGTAAAAATCATCATTTCAATTTGTGAGATTAAAAATCACATTTAATAGAAAATAAAAATCATTATTAAAATTATTATTTTAATAGAAAGTAAAAATCACCGTTTTAATTAAAATGATAATTTTTACTTTCTATTGATGTTTATGTCTGAGTAATCACTCTCACAAAAAAAAAATAAAAAAAATCATTTTAATTATTAATCTTGAAATTAGAAAAATAAAATAAAAATGTAAAATAGAATTAAAAATGATAAAGTCAAAGTTACAAAAATAAGTAAATTACAATGAATACAATGGAATCTAAGATATTAAGAGAATAAAAACAAATGGCATATAATAAAACAAAATCAATAAAAATAACTGGATGTTGCAAGTGTTTAAAACAAAAACAAAAAGACAAATTGGTTGGTCAAGTTGTTGCACCTATGTCCAATTAAGCATTAGAAAGTATAGATCCAAAGCTGCAAATGGAAAAAAAGTTCTTTAGCTCCCAACAAACAAATAGAAGATTAACACATAAACCCAATCAGATACACACAAATAAGCTAAAAATGTAAGTGCGTTAGATGTTTAGAGGAAATTAGATTATAAACAAAGAAAATAAAACATAAAAAAATGAAACTAATGGGAAAACCCAGAGAAAGGTATATAGGAGGAAAGAAATTGAACGCAATGATGAAAACTCTATAAATACACTTTTGGTCTTCACAAAGGGTATCTGGTTTTTGGTTAAAAGCCCACATACACAAAGAATAAAAACAAAACGAAAAAGAGCAGCATAAGAAAAATACAAGGAGTTGTTGATTTTTCCAAAGTCTTCATGTTTTGTTGATAGTAACGAGGTATATATATTTTTTCTTTAAATATGTTTATTAATTATTATCACCCTATAGTCACTATTATTATAAAAATATACATAGTTTTCAAATTCAAACCTTTTTGAAGCACTAAAAGATAAGGAGGTGAAAATAAACTTACGAATACAAATTCAAAGATCAAACTTTTTCCAGAGTAAGAACAAGAAATAGGTAACAGTGGAATGTTGGACTAAAATAGAAATAAGGGTTACCACCATTCGTTGTTGATGGAGCAGCGAAGATCCCTCTGACCCCAATGAAACAAAGCCTTGCATGGCCATCATGTGGCCAAAGGCCGCCATCTCTCGGTCTCTTCCTCTTTTTTCTTTTCTCATTTTTCCTCTCTTTTTGACTCTCGCGATCCACCCTCTTTCTATTCTTTCTTTGCTTCTATTGTTATAGATTAGGGTTTTCATACTTATTTTTTTCCTTTTTATTTTTTTAGTTATATTGAAATGAAGTTTTGGATCCAAGTCCATTTGTGTTTTTTAACTCTTTAGTTTCAACATTTTGTTTCCTTCTTTAATAACTCAAACCCTTTTATTTTTAAAATATTAAATCTAATCAACTTCTAACAAATATCAAATCTTATAAAAACAAAAATAAATCTTTTATTAAAAGTTAACTAGATGTGACATCTTTGAATTGTTAGGATACAAGTTGTAAAACTTGATAGTGTTAGAATCAATTTGGTTTGAAGAACAATGACCCTTAACTGTATTGATGATAACATAAATTATTTTTTAGGAGCAATTTATTGTGCTAATAATTTTTGAGTGTACAGACTCTTGTCATGAAAATTAAACGTCTTAACACTGCATCCTATAATGAATAGACAAGATCGACAAAGAAGTCGCAACATTACTCTATTATATATGTTGAAATATAACTGATTCTGAAAAGCTCTCTCTCAACGCACATCTGCTAAATCTTCTGAACAAGTTCACTCTGGTGATTCTGCATCGGATAATCTTGGTATTCAATTTATCCATCAGATAAAGTCAATACTCTGATAAATTCAACACTATGATAAGAAGTCTACGTTCCAACAAACTCTGCTCATCATAGTAAACTTATCCTTTATACGCTAAATCAATTATGAAGACAGATTTGGATAGGAATTTAATGCTAATTCAAAATCTCTAAAGATTTGATACCAATTATTATTTCACATGTTGATTTCATGCAATCACAACAACTGTCAGAAACCGTAATGGACTGAATGGCTCTCTATAAAAGGATTTGTGATCACAAAGAAATAAAGATATCAATAACGAAAAACAAGATAAACACTTTTGTCATTACAACCTATTGAAAATCTACTGTATAAGCTCTAAGGGTTGAGAAACCTATGAAATCTTCTTATAGCAAATTTGTGTAAACACTCTTGTATGAAAATTCGTTCCAAACCCAATATAAACACTTAGTAACCAGGCCCAATAGCGACTACCATCCTCAACAGCTTGATTGTACTAAATTAAAAGGTTGAGAAGACTTGAACACAGTCAGTGTGACTAGAAGGTGTTCAGTGAACTTGTGATTCTATTGGCGAATAATGGATTAAATCCTTATGTGTAAAGGGACTGAATGTAGCTACTATGTGTTTTTCTTTCTATATATAGTCCTAAAACTCATTTTTATAAATAAATTAATTTAAAATTGACTTTTAAATTTGATTAACTAGATGTAACATCTTTTTAATCTTTGAGTTGTTAAAACACAAGTTGTACAACTTGGTATTTTAAAAGCTCATTTTTATAACAAATAATAAAAATATTCTTAAACAGGTTAACTAGATGAGACATCTTTTTTATCCTTGAGTTTTTTAGACACAAGTTGAACAAATTGATAGTCTTAAAAATCATTTTTTTAAAAACAATTATTTAAATCAGACAAACTCATTTTCATTCGTCAAAATAACTTTTTTTACCTAACTTGCATGTTAACAACAGAACACACTTTTTTAAAAGCAATCAACACATTCGCCTTTTCTACCCAAAAACTACGTATCTTTGATTTCTCAATCGCATCTACAAAGATGAAGGAACAAGATTGCACTCTTGTCAAGTGCATTATTAAAAAACATTATTTTCTCTCTCTTTATTTTAAGTACACTTTTATTTCAAAATTATATTCATAAAAAATAATTTATATTTTGCATTTAAATAATAAGGAGAAATAAATATAATTCAGTTAACACAAATTTTTGCACAATTAATTATAGGTAACTATTTTTTAACGGATGTTGTAGGGTGCTAATACTTTTCATACGCACGTTTTCCCTGTTTAAATAAACTTTTGTAGAGACTCCATTGAATTCGAACTAATTCTCGAAATTTTAGGCCGCGACAATCTATGCCGTGTTTAAATGTGCAAGTAATCTACTAGAAGAAGTGATCAGTAATTCAACCTTACACTTAAAGGTTGAATGATAAAAGGTTGAAATCTTCCTCAAAGCAAATATTTAGAGGATACACACATTTGCTTATGGTCAAATCTAAGATGAAAGTCAACTCTGCATTTGATGAATGGATCAATCTTAATCAATGAATTGACCATCCATCATTTGGAAGGAACAACATGAGCATGAAATCAAAGTCAATTGAATTATTCCTCTAATGGTTCAAATATCTTCATATGACGAACACATTGCCATTGATTATCATGTTAGAGAGAAACTCCATAATGACCATATGAAACTGCTTCAATCAGTTACTAATTAAGCTTGGTCTTCTGGAAATTTATAAGCCTAAGTTAGAGGAAAGGTTGTTAATTTGGTTAGTAAATTCCATGTCAGGTTGTTAGTTACAATGATTACGTTAGTTAGTTACTGTCTGAAATTGTATAAATTGTAATCAGCTTGTGTAAATTCATTCATTGAGCATAATAAAGTTGAAGGACATTCTTTCGATTCTCTCTCAAAATTCTCCTACGTAGGTAAGCCTGTGATATAAGTTTCACTTTTAATACAATCCAAGTTTTGTAGAAATTCTTATGAAAGTTTATCAAACACCTAGTAGCACAACCTGTATAAGCACATTCCCAAAAACTAAAACCTGAATCCATAGTACAATAACACGAGGACCAGCCAAAACTCTTTTTAAGAGTCAAAATTTGTAACCCATACATCTCATTAGCATTATTTTTTTTGGATATCGACCTCATTAGAACCCAAAACATTCACCAACGTATGAACAAAAATTTTGGTCTTTTTATAAGATGGGTGGTAAAGTAACATTCTATCATTGGTATGTGGACTGGGCATGGGAATGAACAAGGAACTTAGTGGTAGGAGTTGCGCCTAGTAAGGCACATATCCGAATTAGAAGCCCAATATATGAGCAAAATGCCCAATAATAAACCAAGAAGATGATGGACAATGACGAGAAGGAGAACCAATCATTCAACTTCTATAAAATGAACTCCAAAAGAGAAAAAGGGCTAATTTACTCATTCTACCCACTCATACACCGGTGCCATGATCACGACTCATCATCGACAAGGTCCACCAAATTCCCTTTAAGAACATTGGCACCCAACATGGAGCTGAGGGAAAACATTTCCCATAAACCACCATATCAGTCGTTGCATTTGCGATTGTAGCAAGCAGGACAACAACTACTCCACCACAGGAGAGAACCAAGCGTTAACCCAAAAATTTTGAGAGCAAAATGAGACCTTACAGACATAGGTACAAGAAATTCGGTAGGAGCGCATTGTCCTAGAAGATGAGGCAGAAAAATAGAAGAACCAGAGCACTTATCAGAAGAGATCATGAATGGCTCAGTCCTTGAGAACTTTAAGCCTCCTCCAATAGAATATTTCGATGGAAAGTGAGATCCACAAGAACATCTCATGATTTCTAATAATCAAATGTCCATAATTGGGGCAAGTGAGTCCTTAATGTGTATACTGTACTTGGGAACCTTGAAGAAGGTTGCCTTAAGGTAGTATATGAATCTTCAACACTCTATTGTTGGTTTCTAGGTCTTTTCTAGGATGTTCATACAACAGTCATCTTCGTTTGTCACTGAGCTCGCGGTCATTATCACGAAGAGTACAGGGTGCTCCAATTAGAAATCGAGAAGCTCATCCAGAAGGGACACCTCAACAAATACGTTTGTCATTGTAACGGGAGATCTAGCTCCAAAAGTCTTGTACGTCCTCGCTAGAGATCACCAAAATCTCCTAGCCAAGAAACAAGATTATAAGACAAGAAAAAGGACGAAGGCCCAATAAGGCACACTCCGAACACGATCACTGGTGGCTTTGCTGGTGGGGATGAATCAAGCTCAGCACGTAACAATTATGTTTGTATGGTAATGCATATTTAAGACTTGATTAGTAATTTGGCAATTTCACGATTCCCCTAAGTGACTTTCTTGAACAGGGATCTAGAAGGAGTCGCCCTCCACAAGGACGGCCCTATGGCAGTCATCTTACAAATGTTAAATTTTGATATCAAGAGGGTCCTAATAGACCATAGAAGCTCGACTGATGTCCTTTTCTGGGGTGCTCATTCATCGGATAACCTTAAAAACTACCATTGGAATGGAAGAGAATGCTAGAACCATTGAGGTTCATTATATAGTTGTCAACACCATTTCCTCGTATGATGTTATTGATATGTGGTCATACGCTGCAAAATAAGTTAAAAAGGGCAATGTAGTAAACAAGGTAGTTAAACCTTGGCCATATCATAAGGATCTCTTATTCAATCAATACAAAAAATAAGAATAACGATAAAGAAGTAAATTTGGAGGGTTTTGGTTTCTTCGAGAAAGATTAATAAGAGGGTTACACAATCAATCCATTGGCTCAGGATTTTGACTTGCTACTTCAGATCAATCACATGTTTAGAGAGGTATTCGTTTTTTAAATTCCTTATCTTGTTTGATCATAAAATTAACTGAACAAGCGTCAATTAATTTTATAGAGTGTCAAACGATGAAATATGTTACTGGAACAAGCGTTACAGTAACAATCAATTTTATTATTAAATTCAATCAAATCTATTACTAAGCCAAATAGAAGCTAACCATTTCCATTCAAAATATAGTAAAATAAGCGTTCATTTTATTCCGAATAATCCCAAAGCGAAGCAAAAGCGGTATTCATATGATGAAGCATCAATATAAAAGAAGGAAGTTGCAAGTGATAGAAGATTGAAAGGAAAAGACTTGAAATTATCATAAAAAAATGAAATTAAACATTAAAAATTCAAACCTCAAGATCCTTATAAAATTCCCTAAACAATGGATTGATCGAGGATTTTAGTCTTGCATGTACCAAAGTAGGCTCTAATGATGTTTAATATTCCAATAGTAACTAATCACATGACAAAGTGATCCAAAACCCGTAATCAAGTCACTAGCTTCAGTAATCAGCCTGTTTGACCATCAAGATATTCGAACCAAGATTTGCATCAAACATAGAAGTTGTAGCTCTGAGTCTTGACTTTCCAATGCATCCAATATCATGTGAATCAGATATACACAAACCAAGGTATGGCCTATAGAATGAGAGACTGCCAAGAGATAATAAAAACCAAAAATTACTTAAGATAGTGACTAAAGCCCAATTATGACATCAAAATGGTAAACATGGTAAAAAGTAACTAGGGACCTCACTCAATGCAAAAGAAGAAAAATTGATAACCTCCCTATTAAGAAAGAATGTTGATATTTTTTATGGGATCCTGTATGATTTACCTAGTATAGACCCACAAATAATTTTCCATCACTTAGCCATGAGACTAGATGCAAAGCTAGTATCCCTAAGAAAAAGGATGATGGAATAAAAGCATCAAGTTGTCGTAGATGAAGAAGTTAAAAAGTTGTTAGACGCCTCTTTCATCCGTGAAATTAAGTACCTCACATGGCTGGCTATTATGGTTCTCTTTAAGAAAGCTAGTGGAAAATGGAGAAGGTGCATAGACATCACAAATTTAGACGATGTGTGCTCAAAGAACCCCCACCCACTACCGAGCATCGACAAACTAATTGGTGAGGTCTCAGGGTACAAGATGCTCAACTTTATAGGCATTTATTCAGGGTACAAACAAATTTGAATGGACCCAAATGATGCAAGGAAGACAACATTCATGACCAACATGTCAAATTACTATTACAAAGTCACACCTTTCAGTTTGAAGAATAATGGAGCTACCCATCAATGTTTGTTAGATACAGTGTCCGCAAACCACTTTGGAAAAACATTGGAAGTATACATAGATGATATGATTTTAAAGACTAACCAATAGGCTAGTCACCACAAAGATTTAGAAGAGATACTCGTCTCAATGCACAAGTATAATATGTGTTTAAACCCGGCCAAATGCTCCTTTGGGGTTCAAGCAGTAAAATTCTTGGGATTCGTGCTAACATACAGGGGAATTGAAGTGAACCCAGAGAAATGTCATACAATTATAAACTTGAGGAGCCTTTCTAGTTATAAGCAGGTGCAATAGTTGACAGAAAGAGTAGCAGCTCTGTCCATATTCTTGTCATGTGCGGGAGATTGTTAATTACATTTTTCACACGTCTAAGGAAATGAGGAAAGTTCTTATGGGCTCTTGAATGCAAACATGCCTTCATCAAACTCAAACAATTTTTAGCTTCTCCTCATATAGTGATGCATTACCAACAAGGCGAACCATCATGCCTTTATCTTTCAGTCACCAAGAATATATGGATCGAGAACAAAAGCCAATATACTTCATCAGCCAAGTGTTCAAGAGTGTTGAGATTTGCTATCAAAAGGTTGAAAGGCTGGCGTTGGAAGTAATGACCCCAAAATGACGATTTCATCATTATTTCCAAAGTCACAAAGTGATAGGAAGAAAAAACTACCCCATCAAACAAATGTTATTAGTAATTTGAAATTAGATAAGTCTAGAACCATATCAAATTTATATGAAAGACTCTAGAAGTGATTTAATTATAGAAAAATGTGGGAAGTATTTAGAAATGGGTATTAATTAGAAAGCTCATAGAAATGTGTCTAGAGTTATCTATTTGTAATTATAAATACCCCCTTGTACTTGACATTAAGCATAAAAAAAATTGAGTTTTCTACTAAAAATACTTTGCTTTCTCTAACAAAGTGGTATCTAGAGCTTGGTTGTGAGAGTTGAGAAATGGAGACTCGTGATTACACTATTTTCCACTTTCCTCTTCTAACAATGGAGAATTATGACAAATGGTGCATTCGCATGAAATCATTTGTTTGGCTCTCAAGGTGTATGGGAGATTGTGGAAAAAGGCTATGATGAGCCACAAGATGTAGAGGGATTGCCTCAATTTGAGAAGGAGGTCTTCAGAAGAACAAGGAAGAAGGATCAAAAAGCTCTTACTCTCATTCATTAATGTTTAGATGGATCTATGTTTGAGAAGGTTGCGAATGCTACGAATTTAAAGGAAGCTTGGAAGATTTTGGAGAAATAACTCTAAGGCATTGACAAAGTGAAGAAGATAAGACTTCTATCTCTAAGGGGAGATTACAAAGCTTTGAAGATGAAGGATTCCAAATCAATTTCAGATTATTGCTCAAGGGTGAAGACAATTGCTAATCAAATGAAGAGATATGGAGACAAGATAGAAGATGTTCGTGTAGTGGAGAAAATTTTTCGTTTCTTGACTCTTAAGTTGAATTATGTGGTGTGTGTTATTGAGAAATCAAAAGATCTTGACTCAATGTCCATTGAGGAATTAGAAGGTTCTTTGCCAACTCAAGAAGAAAGAATGAAGCAAAGGCAAGATGAGCCATTAGAGCAAGTTCTCAAGATCAAAGCTTCCTTGGAGGACAAATGATTCAATAGTCAGAACGGACGTGGACATGAGCAAGGAAGAGGACGAGGACGTGGTCATGAATTTGACCATTTTTCTTGGGAATGTTGTAATTCTCCTAATCAAGAGGAAGAAAAGCCTAATGTTGTTAACGAATATGAAGAGTCAACTTTGTCGCTAACACTCAAGGAAAAAGAAAGACATGCTAATAGTTCATGGTACTTGGACAATGGGGCAAGTAACCTCATGTGTGGATGTAAAGAGAAATTTGTAGAGTTCAATGAAAATATGAATGGAAATGTTCCCTTTGGAGACTCATCAAAGGTGAAAATTGAAGGGAAATGTATGATTCTAATCTCTTCTAAAGATGGCAGCCATAAGTTGATTAGTGATGTATACTATGTGGCTAAATTAAATAGTAATATTTTGAGTTTGTGCCAACTTCTTGAAAAAGGATATGAAATTCTCATGAAAAAATAAACATATTTGGCTTAGAGATCAAAATAACAGTTTAATCGCTAAGGTTCTTATGTTGAAAAATGGAATGTTTATCTTGAACCTAAGAACTATTGAAGCAAAATGTTTGAAGATGAGTGTCCAAGATGAAGTATGGCATTTACATATGAGGTATGGCCACTTGAACTTTGGCGCACTCAAAATTATAGGAGAAAAGAATATGGTGAAAAGGATGCACTCAGTCAATCATCCAAATCAATTTTATAAAGGTTGTTTATTTGGCAAGCAAGCTAGAAAAAGTTTCCCTAAAGTTGCCACATCAAGATCAGCTAAGTCACTGCAACTTGTGCATACCAACTTATGTGGGCCAATCAATTCATCTTCATTTGGCAAAAGTAAATATTTCATTCTCTTTATTGATGATTTTAGTAGAAAAACTTGGATTTATTTCTTAAGGCAAAAATCATAAGCTTTTGTTGCTTTCAAGAACTTCAAAGCTCTTGTAGAGAATGAGAGCGATCATGAAATCAAAGCTTTGAGATCTGATCGAGGAGGTGAATTCACTTCGAAGGAGTTTAATGAATTATGTGCAACTAATGGAATTCAATCCGTTCACAGTTCCAAGATCTTCGTAACATAATGGAGTAGCCGAAAGAAAAAATAGAACTATTTTGAACATGGCAAGATGCATGCTAAAATCCAAAAGGACGCCAAAGGAGTTTTGGGCTGAAGCAGTTTCTTTTGCGGTCTATTTGGCAAATTGCTCTCCGACTTCAAATGTCAAATACCAAACCCTCTAGAGGCATGGAATGGAAGGACGCCTAGTGTTAATCAGTTGCATGTCTTTGGGAGCATATAATATGCACATATGCCACAACAAGAAAGATCCAAGCTTGACGATTGAAGCATCAAACATGTCTTTGTTGGCTATGATCTGCATTCTAAAGGTTACAAGTTGTACAAACCATGCAACAATAAGGTAATGGTTAGTCGTGATGTTGAATTTGATGAAAATGCTACATGGAATTGGGAGGGTCAAGAAGAAACAAACTATAATTTCCTTCCATATTTTGAAGAAGATCAAGAGAAAGACCAAGTAAGATGAAAGATATAGAAGACATTTATGAAAGGTCAACTGAAGTTACTCTTAACCTTGAAGATATAGATTTGTTGTATTGTCTCTTGGTGGATAGTGAGCCATTAAATTATGGCAAAGCAGTAAAAGATAAAAGGTGGAGACAAGTAATGGACGAGCATATCAAATCAATTGTGAAGAACATTACTTGGGAATTAGCTACTCTTCCAAAAATCCATGAAGCAATTGGAGTCAAAAAGGTCTACAAGGCTAAAAAGAATGCTAATGGAGAGATTGAAAAATACAAAGCAAGACTTGTTGCCAAAGGCTACAAACAAAAACATGGAGTTGACTATGAAGAATTTTTTGCACTAATTTAATACACTTGCTTACAAAGTTTAATGGTCTTGCTGGTGAGGATCCCCACAAACACTTGAAGGAGTTCCATGTTGTGTGTTCTACTATGAAGCCTTAAGGAGTCACAGAAGACCATATCAAGCTGATAGCCTTACCATTCTCACTTCAAGATGCTGCCAAGGACTAGTTGTACTATCTTCAACCAGGTTATGTTACATGTTGGAATAATCTGAAGAAGCTATTCCTAGAAAAATTCTTCCCTGCCTCCAGAGCTGCTTCAATCACAAAAGAAATATGGGGCATTAGGCAGATTGATAGAGAATCCTTACATGATTATTGGGAAAGATTCAAGAAATTAATGGCTAGCTGCCCTCATCACCAGATTTCTGAACAATTGCTCATCCAATATTTTTATGAAGGTTTGCTACCTATAGATAGAAGCATCCTGGGTGCTGCTAGTGGGGGAGCACTTGTCGATAAGACCCCAGAAGCGGCAAATGCCTTGATTGAGAATAGGTCCATTATTCTCAATAGTTTGCAACCAGAAGTAATTCAGCAGTGTTGACAAAGCGAGTGAACGAAATTCAAGCTTCTTCCCACAAGAATCTAGAAAGCAAACTTGATGAGCTTACGTCTTTAGTAAAATAATTGGCAGTAGGTAAAGCCCAAGAAGCAAAGGTCTATGGTATTTTCACTTCTGTAGAGCATCCTACAGATTCATGTCCTACATTTCAAGAAGATCCAATTGCTGATGCTCCTAAAGCATATGCAGCACACATATACAATCCGCAAGCCAACTATGATATGTCATATAACAGCTACAATCCTGGTTGGAGAAACCATCCCAATTTGAGATGGGCGAATTTATCTGCACAACAACAATCTAGGGAGCAACATAACATTGTGCAAGAGCAGCATAACAATTCATTGGAGGACCTTGTCAAACAGATGGCTATCCAGAATCTCTGATTTCAACAAAGAACAGATTCCAACATTCGGAATTTGAAGACAAAGACTAGCCAGCTGGCCACTTCAATTAATCAGATGCAAACTCAGGGATCAACCCAACTACCTACCCAGTAAGTAGTAACTCCAAATGTATCTAATGTTAGTGCAATTACCTTGAGGTATGGAAAAGATGTTGAAACATCAAAGGTGTCTGAAACTACTACTGTGAAACATAACAAGGTTGTTGAGGGTGTTTTGGTGTCTGAACCTTTTGATATTGAGAAAGATATACCACTTCCTTTCCCTCAAAGGGCAGTGAAGACTAAGAAAATGGACGAGGCAGATAGGGACAAGGAGATCTTGGATACATTTGGAAGGTGGAAGTGAACATTCCTCTTCTTAAAGTAATTAAACAGATTCCATGATATGCCAAATTTCTAAAAGAGTAAGGTTAAAAAGTAATGAAATGGTAAACATGAGGCACAAAGTTTCAGCCTTCATTTAGCCCATGCCCCATAAATGCAAAGATCCAGGAACTTTTTTCATTCCATGTATAATAGGTAATAGTCAATTTGAAAATGCCATGTTAGATTTAGGAGTTTCCATTAATGTTATTCCTACATCTATTTTTAACTCTCTTGCTCTTAGACCTCTACAGAGTATAGGTGTTACCATTCAATTGGTGAACAAAAGCAATGCTCGCCCTGCTGGACTGGTGGAGGATGTACTTGTTCGAGTTAATGAATTGATATTTCCTGCAGATTTTTACATTCTAGACAAGGAGGGAGAGACTAAGTCCAACAGTGCGCTTATCATCTAAGGCAGACCATTCTTGAAAACTACCAAAACAAAAATTAATGTTCATGCTAGAACTCTATCCATGGAATTTGGTGATAGCATTATAAAATTTAACATCTTTGATGCTATGAAACATTCCATGGAAGAGCATTCTATTTTTCCAGTTGAATTGCTTGATGATTTGGTTGAAGACACGTACCCCGATAGGTTTGCTACTGATTTTCCTTCATTGTCTAGTTTTGATGATACTTATACTTGTAATTTTTGCATAGATACTCAATTCTGCTCTGTGTGTGCTGAGATTGAACCTGCTTTGCAGGTTGACCATTGTGCTGATATTTCCACTAGCATAATTGATTTTGCAAATTTAGCTTCAGCCACTAGTATTGGACCCTTCGTTGAGTAGCCACCGATTCTAGAGCTTAAACCAGTTCTTGAAAATTTGAAATATGCATATTTAGAAGGGAGTGGAAAGTTACTTGTGATTATCTCAACCAAACTTGAAGATGAACATGAAGAGAAGTTGTTGCAGATTTTGAGAAACACAGAAAGGAAGGCAATCAGATAGACCTTGGAAGATATTCTTGGTATTAGCCCATCCATGTGTATGCATAGGATAATACTGGAGGATGGGGTAAAACCAGTTAGGCAGTCCCAAAAGCGACTTAACCCCTTAATTCTGGATGTTGTAAAAAAAGAAGTGACCAAGCTCTTACAAGCAGGCATCATATACCCCATCTCTGATAGTCAATGGGTGAGTCTGGTGCAAGTAGTCCCTAGGAAAACTGTACTCACAATGGTTAAAATGAGAATAGTAAACTTATCCCCACACGAGTGCAGAACAGTTGGAGGGTATGCATCGATTAAAGGAGACTAAACCAGGAAACCAGAAATGATCATTCTCCTTTATCATTCAGTGATCAGATGCTCGAACGGTTGGCTGGTAAGTAACATTACTGTTTTCTTGATGGTTTTTCACGTTATTTTCATATCCATATTGTACCAGAGAACCAAGAAAAACCACGTTCAGTTGCGCCTTTGGCACGTTTACCTATAGGAGGATGCCCTTTGGCCTACACAATGCTCCTGGGACTTTCCAACACTGCATGATTACTATTTTCGCTGATTTAATAGAAAATTGTATAGAAGTTTGCATGGATGATTTTACTATGTATGGTTCCTCATTTGATGCATGCATGAATAGTTTAGATAGAGTTTTGCATAGATGCATTGAAACTAACCTTGTACTGAATTATGAAAAATGACATTTTATGGTTGAATAAGGCATAGTTTTGGGACGTGTGATCTCTAAGAAGGGGATGGAAGTGGATCCTGCCAAGATTGATGTGATTTCAAATTTTCCTTACCCATATTGCGTCTGCAAGGTTAGTTCTTTTCTTGGCCATCCAGGTTCTTACAAGCACTTTATCAAGGACTTTAGCAAGATAGCTCTTCCGCTGTCAAATGTGCTGCAAAAAGATGTCACTTTCACCTTTGATGAAATATGAAAAAAGGGGTTTGATTGCTTAAAGGAATCACTGACCTTTACTCCCATCATTCAGCCACCTAAATGGACCTTCCCCTTTGAAATTATGTGTGATGCATCTAATTATGCAGTGGGAGTAGTCCTTGCACAAAGGGTTGGTAGGGCTGCCCATGTTACTTATTATGATTCTAGGACTTTAGATTCTGCACAAGCTAATTATACTACCACTGAAAAAGAAGTTTTAGCTATTGTTTTTGCTATTGATAAGTTTAGATCATATTTGCTAGGTTCCAAGGTAGTTGTTTTTACTGACCATGTAGCTCTAAAGTTCTTGCTGAAGAAACCATAAGCAAAATCGAGATTAATCTTGTGGATGTTGTTGCTCTGACATTTTGATTTGGAGATTAAAAATAAGAGTGGAGTTGAGAATCTGGTGGCCTATCATTTGTGCAAAATAGAAATGGATGAGGAACCTACCCCTATTCAGGATGACTTCCCTGATGAGCAATTGTTGCAGTTGTGTGAGGTAAATCCTGTTGGAACCAAGTTGGTTCTAAGTACTTAGGATTTTGATGTTTACAAAAGCACTCCTTGTAATCTTATTTTGAACCTTGAATTATTACATTAAATTCCACCAGAAAATGAAGTTTCCAGAGGCAGAAGATGAAGACACCAGAAAATGCATCCAGAAGGTACCAGAGGATGCATCCTGGAATTACTAGAGGATATATTTGCTGGCCCAGATCAGAAGGAAGCAAAGTCAGAAGGAGACTTGGACCAGACCAGAAGGAAGCCTGCCAGAGGGAGACTTGATCCAGACCAGAAGGAATCATAATTCAGACTTAGTTCTGAAGTTATTCTGACCAAAAGATGGCTTGGCAGTGAAATGATAAACAGCCCGACTTGATCCAGACTTAATCAGAGGATAAGTTAATGGGTCCAGGACAAGAGAATCAATCCAGATTTGACCCAGACCAGAAGACAGCATGGTTCAGGGTATGAAACTAAGTCCAGAACAGAAGAAATGATCTCCAGATTTGATCTAGAACTGATCCAAAATAGAAGGTAAAATGTCCAGACTGAAATATTATTTGTCCAGACTTAATTTCAGTTCAATCCAGACCCAGTTCAGAATTGGTCCAGATCAGAGAAGCTTACCAACCAAGTGGAGACCAATGGTTACTGCAGTTTAGCAAGCCAAAGATCTGAATAACTTAAGACTTGAAGATCTGATCAGCTCACTCAAGTCTCATGAAATAGAACTGGAAGCAGATGAACCAAAGAAGAAGAAGAATCTGGCCCTGAAGTCGAAACAGAAGAAAGTTGCAAGGGCAACACCAGAATCAGAGGATAGCGACAGTGACAGTGATGATATGGCTTACTTAACCAAACAGATGGTTAGGATCTGGGAAAACAAGAAGAGAAGAGGTTCGAAGAAGAAACATAACAACAAAGGAAAAGAAGAATCTGACAACAAGAGCATCATCTGTTATGGATGCAATGAACCTGGACATATCAAGTCAGAATGTCCAAATCTGGAAAAAGACAAACAGCACAAGAAGAGTTCCAGATTTAGAAAGAAGGGTCTGATGGCAGCCTGGGATGTATCAGAATCAGAAGAAGAATCTTTTGATGAAGAAGAGGCAGAAACAACAATGATGGCACACATCAGGTCTGCCTCTGGATTTCACAAAGGCACAGTTTCAGGAAGGAAAGCAGGTAGAATGAAGAATGATCGAAGCAATCATTCAAGCAAGTCTGGAAGCACATCAGAGGGGGCAATTCTGGCTCTGATGGCTCATAAAAATTCATGTTCTGAATACAGCTCAGGCTCTGGAACAGATTCAGAAGATGAAGACGATGAGGTATTTTCTGATCTCACTAGATCTGAATTAATTGAGACTTTAAAAGACTTTTTAAATGCAAACAATATGATGTCTTTAAAACTAAAAAATCTTAGGGAAGATAAGAAAAATCTAACCAATGAAGTCCAAGTTTTAAAGAATTGAAATTCTGAGTATGCAACTGAAAACAAGGATTTTAAAACTGTAGTTGTAAGACTCAAATCTGAAAACCAAACTCTCAAAAGTAATATTTGTTCCACTTCTAAAACTGTTTGTGAATCTGATATGCATGAGCAATTTTTTCAAAACTTTATTTCCAATGGAATGGAAAGAAGTAAATATGCATTTATGATTTATGGAAATAGTAACACTGGAAACAGAGGTCTTGGTTTTACAGAAACGATTGCTGAAAGTAAAGCTGTTCATTATGATGTTTTATGCATTGTTTGTGCTAAGAAAGGTCACTCTGAACTATCTTGTCCAATGGTAAAATCTAAACAAGACCAGAGAGCTGTTAAGACTAACAAACCTGGACCCAATCAGTTCTGGGTACCAAAAGATCAAATTGTCTATGTTGCAGATATTCTGAGCAACTAGAAGGAGACACCAACAATGGTGCCTGGACAATGGATGTTGGAAATGCACAAGCAGAAGAAGGTTTATGTTCCAACATCTACCAAACACAAGCCAAATGACTCTGGTAGAAGACGAACTGGTCAACACAATACCTATCAGAACCTGAACTAGAATCATTGGTGGAACAGGAAATATCAAAGATATCACAAGAATCAGAATAGGAACTGGAACCAGAATCAGAACTGGAACCAGTATTAGAGGTACAGGAACTGCAACCAGTATCAGAGGCACAGGAACAGGAACCAGAACCAACACTGGAACCAGAATCTAAATCAGTACCAGAACCCGAACCAGAACCAACATAATTACCAGAATCAGTATAATCACCAGAATCACCATAAGTTCCAGAATCACCAGAGGAACATGGTGTATCAGCCAAAGCAGAAAGAGAGGAATCAGAATCGGGAGAGTTCTTCAAACACTCCAGCGAGATTCATCAAGACTACAAACTTGGAAGGGAATTCAAATCCCCTAATCCAAACCATGTAATCACAGAACATACAGATTCGGAATCTGAAAATCAGAAGCAAGAGGATTTTTAGAGTAAAACTGAAACCGTTGACATAGAGGTTACATCTTGCTGTAAATACTATTATTATTTGATATTTATGTTTACTGTGATAACAAGAAGCTTGATCTTAACAAATCAAAGCTAGATAAGTATTCTGTAGGTTTTCAAACTGTCAGAGGAACCAGGTGATTCACACGAATTGAACACTTCAGTAAAAACAACATTCTAGTGGTTTCAAAAAACAAGCAGAAACCACCAGAAGTAGAATTAATGATAGTGCAGGTTCACCAGAACCAAAGGGAGCAGAAGCAGAAGCAGAAGAAACAGAAATACTTGGAAAGGTAGAGAATACAAGCAAGTCAGAAACACATGACAAATCTTCAAAAGATAAAACTGATCAAGTCAGAAACAGCCAAGATAAGTCAGAAGAGAAATCTGGATATTTACCAGAACCAGAAGCTGTTACAGACTTCCCAGAACCAAAAGCTGATTTATCAGAATCAGACGCTGATTTATCATAATCAGAAGCTGTTGCAGGCAAAAGAACTTGAAAAAGCAGAAGCTTCAAGCAAGAATACGACAAATCTTCAAATCTGAAGTAAAAGGTTGGATACTTGCAATGCAAGAAGAGCTGAATGAATTTCAAAGGAATGATGTTTGGGATCTTATATCCAAACCAAACAAAAACATTATTGGAAACAAGTGGGTGTTCAGGAATAAACTCAATGAAAATGGTGAAGTGGTAAGGAACAAAGCTAGATTAGTAGCTCAAGGATACAGCCAACAGGAAGGTATCGATTACACTGAAACATTTGCTCCAGTGGCCAGAAAGAGTTTCAAATGAGCATGATGGGAGAACTCAAGTTCTTCCTGGGAATTTAGATTCACCAAGGTAAATCAGGTATACTCATTCACCAATCTAAATATACTAAAGAACTTCTTAAAAAGTTCAAAATGAGTGAATGTAAGCCTAATGGCCACCCCCATGCACCCAACCTGCTCACTTGAGAAAGATGAAACCAGCCAAAAGGTAGACCAGAAAATATACAGAGGTATGATTGGATCCCTTCTTTATTTAACTGCTTCTAGACCTGACATCTTGTTTAGTGTTTGTGTATGTGCCCATTTTCAAGCTGACCCTAGGGAATCCCATTTAACTGTTGTCAAACGAATTTTGAGATACCTTAAAGGAACCACCAACCTTATCCTGTTATACAAGAAAACCCCTACCTACAAACTCAGAGGTTTTTGTGATTCCGACTATGCTGGAGACAAGTTGGAAAGGAAAAGTACAAGCGGCAACTGCACTTTCTTAGGTGATATATTGATCTCTTGGTCAAGCAAAAGATAAAGAACTATTGCTATGTCAACAGCCAAAGCTGAGTATATATTAGCAGCAGGATGCAGCTCACAGTTAATCTGGATGAAACACCAACTTGAAGATTACAATGTCTTTGAAACCAATATCCCTTTGTTCTGTGATAACACTTCAGCCATAAACCTAACCGAGAACCCTATCTTACACTCTAGAGCCAAACACATTGAAATAAAACACCATTTCATTAGGGACCATGATCAAAAAGGGACTTTAAACATCCAGTTTATGGACACTAATCATCAATGGGTTGACATCTTCACCAAAGCATTACTTGAAGACAGGTTCGAGTTCATCAAGAAACATCTCAACATTGTCTCCATGTCTGACTAGCTCAAGTAGTCTTCTTAGGAGTTTTTATTTTTAATTTTCTTGTAATTTTATGCTTTTTAATTTTCTGTTTTTACTTTCTGTAATTTGTAAAGAGAAAAACAAAAAATTACAAAAATAGTAGGACCTCTTTTTGGCTGATGACAAAAAGGGGGAGAGAGAGAAAAAGGAGAAATAAGTAGAAAAGGAGAGATAAAAAGAAAGGAGGAGCGAAAAAGAAAGAGATGAATAGAGAAGGAGTTGAAAAGGAGAAGAAACAGGGAGAAAGAAAAATAAAGATAGAAAAAGAGAAGAAGTTGAAAAGGAGAGGAAACAGGGAGAGAGAAAAAGAAAGAGTGAAAAGAGAAGAAGTTGAAAAGGAGAGGAAACAGGGAGAGAGAAAAAGAAAGAGTGAAAAGAGAAGGAGTTGAAAAGGAAAGGCAATGTGAAGAGAGAAAAGAAAGAGCGAATAAAGAAGGAGTTGAAAAGGAGATGAGAAGAGAAGAAAAGAAAGAGTGAAAAGAGAAGGAGTTGAAAAGGAGAAGAAAAAGTCCGTATCAGACTTAGGGGGAGAGATTGGTCTGAGGGGGAGTAATTCAAGTCTTCGAGTTATAAGCTAGCTAAATAAGTTAAGGTTTTGTCATCATCAAAAAGGGGGAGATTGTTGGAATCAAGTTGGTTCTAAGTACTTAGGATTTTGATGTTTACAAAAGAAGTCCATGTAATCTTATTTTGAACCTTGAATTATTACATTAAATGCCACCAGAAAATGAAGTTTCCAGAGGCAGAAGACGAAGACACCTGAAAATGCATCCTGAAGATACCAGAGGATGCATCCTGGAATTACCAGAGGATATATTTGCTGGCCCAGATCAGAAGGAAGCAAAGTCAGAAGGAGACCTGGACCAGACCAGAAGGAAGCCTGCTAGAGGGAGACTTGATCCAGACCAGAAGTAATCATAATTCAGACTTAGTCCAAAACTTATTCTGACCAGAAGATGGCCTGGGAGTGAAATGATAAACAGCCCAGACTTGATCCAGACTTAATCAGAGGATAAGTTAATGGGTCCAGAACAAGAGAATCAATCAAGATTTGACCCATACCAGAAGATAGCATGGTTCAGGGTATGAAACTAAGTCCAGACCAGAAGAGATGATCTCTAGATTTGATCCAAAACTGATCCAAAACAGAAAGTAAAATATCCAGACTGAAATATTATTTGTCCAGACATAATTTCAGTTCAATCCAGACCCAGTTCAGAATTGGTCCAGATCAGAGGGAATATATCAAGATCAGTGGTTCAGATTTAAGTATATGGCCCAGTGTTGGCCGAGATCAGAAGATCAGACCATGGCCCAGTGTTGACCGAAATTAGAAGGTCAGAATGTGTGGTCCAGCATTGGTCAAGATCAGAGGATCACAGCAGATCAGTTTGCTAGACCAGGTTGGCCGAGATCAGAAGATCAGAAGATCAGAAAGTGTGGTCCAGGGTTGGCCGAAATAAGAGGATCACAACAGATCACTTAGTATGGTCCAGATGTGGACTAGCGCAGAAGATCAAATGGTCATATTTAATCATGAGGATTAACTGTGGAGATTTAATTTAATTTGATCAAAGTATTAAAAGGATTTGTTACAAAAATAAAGTGAAGTCGTATGGGAGTTCAGAAGCTGTTGGCGGGAAGAAACTAAAGACATGATTGGCCAGTTATTTTTGAAAGCAAATCTGAAGTTTAAAAAGATATGTTTTTTATTTAAGTGAAGCCCGATTGGTCAAGATATTTTTGCAAGAGAATCCAGCAAGATACAGCTCGAAATTAAGCTTGGAAGAGACCCTAATTCGCATCTATAAAAGGAGGCTCAAGGCAGAATACTTAGTATCGAAAATCACAAAAGTGTCATACACTTCCAAAGCAAACACTCAAGTTTTCAGTGAGGTTAATTGTGAGTTCCAGCTTTCCAGAAGCAAGCACTCGTGTTATTTTCTTTCCCTTGTGTTAGATCTAAGTTGTTGAAGTAGAGTCTACAATCTGAGGGAGTCAGAAAGGGTAGTAGATTACTTAGCAATTAGATTCAAGGCGTTGTAATTCCTTCTATAATCTGGGGTTGTCAGATTGGACTTAGGAAGTCAAGGTGCTGTATTCCTCAAGAGTCTAGGATTGTTAGACTGTTTGAGAAGAATGACTTGGAGGGTTAGTGGAACTGTTGTAATTCAAGGTTTGAATTAGTGAAATCCTTCAAGGTGAAGGGACTGGACGTAGCCTCGTTAACGGTGAACCAGTATAAAATTCTGTGTTTTTATTTTTACTTTATATCCGCTGCTAACTCTGTTTTATTCATACATCAAGTTTTGTTTTAAAACTGCAAAAACAAAAGAGTATTCAAGTTAGTCAAACACAATTCAACCCCCTCTTCTCGTGTTTGCACCTTCAAATCCTTGCTTTGCTGATTTAGTTAATTATCTAGTTGTTGGAGTTCTTCCTGCAGATGCATCTAGAGCACAAACTCATAAACTTAAGAGTGATGCCAAATACTATGTGCGGGATGATCCATATGTGTGGAAATTTTGTAGTGATTAGGCAATGTGTCCCCCAACATAAGGCTCAATCCTTTCGTCATTTTTTTCATTCCTCTCAAGTAAAGGAAAATTTTGGTCCTCAACAGACAACACGAAAAGTCTTAGGCTCGGGTTTCTTATTTCCCACTTTGTTTAAGGATGCTTTTGAAACTTACTAAACTTGTGAACAGTGCCAAATAGCAGGAACAACAATCACTCATAGGAGTGAGATGCCTCAACAACCTATGCTTTTTTGTGAAGTATTTGATGTGTGGGGCATTGACTTTATGGACCCTTTTCCTGTATCTTTTGGTTTTGTCTACATTTTACTTGATGTTGATTATGTTTCGAAGTGGGTGGAGGCGATACCCACTAGGACTAATGATTCTAATGTTGTTGCAGGTTTTGTTAGGTCAAATATTTTTTGCAGGTTTGGATTACCTCGAGCCATCATAAGATATCAAGACACTCATTTTTGCAACCGCAACATAGAAGCTTTGCTTCGGAAGTATGGGGTTGTACATAGAGTTTTTACACCTTAATATTCCATGACTAATGGGCAAGCTGAAATCTCAAACAGGGAAATCAACCAAAAGTTTAGAAAAGATGGTGCAGCCAAACAGAAAATATTGGGGCCGTTGGCTAGAAGAAGCTATTTGGGCTCATAGAACGGCCTACAAAACACCAATAGGGATGAGCACTGTGCTTATTGGGCGGTCAAGAGCTATAACTTTGAGATGGAGAAAACATGTTTGGAGATAAAGCTTCAATTGCAGCAACTTGAAGAGCTTATGCTAGAAGCTTATGAGAACGCCCAGATCTATAAGGAGAATACTAAGCACTTTCATGATAAGAGGATTTCTAGGTAGGACTTTTCCATTGGCCAAAAAGTTTTACTGTTCAACTCATTTCTGAAAATTATGGCTGGGAATCTTCGATTCAAAGGGATTACCCCTTTTGTTGTTATTAACACTTTTCCTCATGGTGCAGTGGAAATCAAAAGTGAAAACATCGACAAAGTGTTCAAAGTGAATGGACAACGCCTCATGCTATTCCATGAGAGCTCTGTGCTTGAAGATGCTACCATGGAAGAACTCTCCTTCGAAAACTCCCTTTCCTTACTCTTATTTTATACTTGTTACTTTCATTGAGGAAAATGTGTAATTTAATTGTGGTGGTATTATTTATCATTTAGGATTTTATTTGTTGTAGGATTTCATTAAAAAAAATTAAATAACAAATCAAAAAGCAAAAAAATAAATAAATAAATAAAAATGTGCATTGCATTGCATGCTTTTTCATCAGATTTTGTGGTTGCAAATGTTGTGAGTTATTTTGGGTTTATGGAATGATTGCATAGTATCTCTACATTCTTGGTACATTAAGTTGTATTAGAACGCTAAATTGTGTATCGTCTGTGATAGATTATTAACTTTTGTGAGATTTTGAGCCTTATTATGGATGAAATACATTTTTCCATTTTCTTTTTCTTGTGCGAGATCTCATTCATGATTGCTAGTTACGCTAGAACTTGACTTGACTCTTGTCCGCATGCATATATTGAAATGATTTAGGTATTTGTTTCTTGTTAAGCTATTGGCCAAATAAGCTTACCATATAATTATCCATTTGTTTAAGCCCTTTTGAGCCTAATTATCCCATTTTTTGTTATATAGCTCATAACAAGCCTAAAAGTTAAAAACAATGAATTAACCCTTACCTTGGCCCTATTAGAACCTTAATAAAGACCTTTTGATCATTATGTGCATGTGTTTCAAATATAGATTATAAAGACTTGTCAAGCCTATGATAGTGCTAGCTTTCATGATTATAAATGAGTCATTCTTTAAATAAGTGTGGGGGTAACACTCCGAGTTTAAAACACAACGCGAGTGTATTATTATTATTTTTTTAAAATAACTAAATAAAATAATTTTCAGAATTAATTCAAAAAGAATTAAAATAAAATTTTCACTAATTCATTTCATAAAATAGTACGACGTAAATTAATCAATGAACGTAATTAATAATTTCATCATAATATCACTAGGTACTTAACTTTGGAAATTAATAATAAACATTAATACATTTCAAAAGAACAGTGTCATATCATCTCAAAATAGAACACCCGGCCTGTGGCCCACTAAACAGTATCGGAGTGCAGAAGAAAACAGCGGAAAAGTCATACATTAATTCCCAAAATAAATTACATCCACCGAAATCAAGACCCTATACAAAAAGTCTACACTGATCATGCACTAAAGCTACAGTAGCAGGGATTCCCTCCGCAGCCCATGCAAGTCTCGTCCGACTCCGCAGCTTGTCTCGACGTAACGTCCTCATCCTCATCATATAGGGAAGGATCGGTCTCCTCCGAAGTCAGATCAATATACAATTGGGGTCGCTTCGGCGGTGCCAGAATCTCAAAGCAGTCATCGGATGTCCTAGATGGACCTGGAACATCATCTGCTACTAGCGTCGATCTTTGATTCTCCCCTTCCACCTCTGTATCATGTACAGCTCCTCCAGTCACCGGGTTAGGAGTCACCACACCCAATGTGACCTCCGTCTCAACCCCTCTCGTCGGCTCCTCCGCGTCCTCAAAAATTACGTGCGCCTCCAATACTAATCTGGAAGGCACATGAAAGTCAATCCTCGCATAGGTGTGCTCCACATAGTCCACCACTCCGTTAGTCCTGCAGGTCCTCTTCAGTCTCCCCGTGTACGTGGCCCTGCTTGAGATGGGGTCGTATACCCAAGCAGTAGGCACGAAACGATCAATGAAATTGAGCGACGTTTCCTTCGTCTGGGGACCCACGGGTAATATGGGTTTGGGGGGCATGTGAGGGCAAAGCCCAATTTCTACAATAATAGTAAAGGGTCACGACCGAAATTAACAAATAACACATAGCATTTATATCAACAGTAACAATTATATCCATGGCATATCATATAACAATGATGATAAATAAGGATGCTCATTTTGAAATTTCATGACATGTATGCCTTTTCAAACAACAACCAAATTAATATGGAAAACATGTTGTAAGTACAACCATCAACTCAGCAATCACAATCATTCATCAGAAATTTCATATTTCATAATATACTCACACACATCAATTTCCAATCCTCAACACATATCCAAATCATAGTGCAATCTCTCACAGATCAGCACCAATGCAGTCGCTCAACAGACCAACACTCGTGCAGTCGCTCAACAGACCAACACGTTTCACATATACCAAGGTACAGTCGCTCAACAGACCAGTACCAGTGCAGTCGCTCAACAGACCAGCACTCGTGCAATCGCTCAACAGATCAGCACGTTTTATCGCATTTCAGGGTACAGTCGCTCAACAGACCAGTGCAGTCGCTCAATAGACCAGCACTCGTGCAATCGCTCAACAGATCAGCAGGTCTTATGCATTACTCTATGGCCCATCGCAGTTACCACCTGACTATGCAATGCATGAACATGCAATGTTTTCTCTTCACTGAAAACAGTACGCAACATCAGTAAAATTTAGCCTTTCCATCATTTCCCCAAAACATCTCAGCACAATAATTTCATTATCATCACATCAATAATTAAACATTCAAGCATCGCATCATTACCACTTCTCATTATTTCAAAACTCTATTCTTATTTATCATTAGTCTTCCCAATGTTTCCCCAACTCTTAAAATCCATAAAATAGTGTTTAAAACTGAGGTTTCTGGAAAACACGAATCTGTATTCGAATACAACTTCCTTGTATTTGAATACAGAAGCCAAAACAGTGTAGAATCAACACTCTGTATTCGAATACAACTTCCTTGTATTCAAATACAGGAGCTATCACAGTGCAGAAATCAATATTTTTCACAACATCAGTAGAGATCTCAAAAGCTTCATCATCACCACTTTAAATTATCACAACAACTCCATTTTAAATCATTACAAATCTTCCCAATATTCCCCAACACTTAAAGTTCACATGACAGTGTCTAAAACTTGAATTTCTGGAAAAACACGAATCTGTATTTGAATACAGCTCCCTTGTATTCGAATACAGAAGCTAAAATAGTGAAAATCAACATCCTGTATTCGAATACGAGGGTGTTGTATTCAAATACAGATGCGAATACAGTGGTAAAATTTCAATTCTGTATTCGAATACGACAGGGTCGTAGCCGAATACAGATGCTAAGTCAGAAGCAAAAATCCTTCATCTGTATTGGAATACAGAGGCCCGTATTCGAATACAAGTTCGAAAATTTGAGTAAAACAGAAGCTTGGTCGGCTGTATTCGAATACACTCATGCTGTATTCGAATACACCTTCAAATTCAGTGAAATTTTCCTGCAACTTCAATACATTTTCAAACTTTTTCCTTTGAAAATCAACACAACCCCAAAACAGTTTCACCCCTCCTTTGAAAACCACAAAACTCAGGCATTTTTCATCAATA
The DNA here is from genome assembly GCA_037974295.1 of Cicer cuneatum. Classification (NCBI taxonomy): domain Eukaryota; kingdom Viridiplantae; phylum Streptophyta; class Magnoliopsida; order Fabales; family Fabaceae; genus Cicer; species Cicer cuneatum. The sequence goes on from JBBPBO010000003.1 coordinate 21,296,441, forward strand.
ACAGATTTTCCAGAAAAACACTCCCACTCTTTTAAATTCTTTTCCTTTGAAAACATTATCAACGCCAGTTTATCATTAACATGACAGAAAATAGAATGTCAACCTCCACATACAGACATTTTTAACCATTTACATTTTGATCATTTCTCAAAAACAACATGCACAGTATTTTCCAGTATTCTTACACAACCAAAACAACATACAAAACATTTTCCAGCTTTCTCACACAATAGAGTAACACTAATGTATTCCGCCAAAACAGCAAGCATCACATATCACCAAAACACCAACATAATGCAATTTCGCATTTTATAACAACATGCACAACAGTTTTATCAACACATGCATTTCGATCATCCCCAAAATGTCATGCAAAGCATTTTTCAGCTTCCCCACACAAACAAAACAGCATTGACGTATCAGCCAAAACAGCAACCATCACAAATTATTTAAAACATCAACAGAATGCATTTTTCATCCTTCAAAATGTCATGCAAAACAGTTTTTCTTCAAAACAATAATGAAACATCATTAATTCCATAACAGTATGCATTTACAGCCCTAATGCAATCTAAAAAGTGGACGGTTCCCTTACCTTGTTACGTTTCTGCTCCCGTTCACGTTTATGCGTAAAAAATCGGCGAAGTTTCCGTTTGCGTTTGCCGCTACCAAAGTGGGTTCTCTGTCTCCATAATGAGGAGAGGAACAACTTTTGTTCTTGGTACTTGGTGGTTTGGTGCTTGGATTTCCAATTAATCTCACTTTTGAGCAACTCTTTTTTTTTTTTTGAACGGGAAACAGAAATCAGAATGGGAGGAAGAAGAAGAACGTTATTGTTACATGCAGTATGGAGGAGGAAGTGTTTTCTGTCTTTGCTCCTCCTTCTCACTCCTATATAAAGGCATATGTGGGTGCCACCTCATCAAAAATAATATTATAATATTGCTGGACCCTCCAGCACTTAACCGGTTTCGTCGCAATTAGCTGATAACCTCTTAATTAAATGTCCGATAATTTAATTACTCGTAATTAAATTAATTTACTCTTCATCCAATAATTTTAATTCATCTTCCAAAAATAAATATTTATATATACATATTCACACAAAACATACATATATTATATATTTTACAAATATCCCCAAAATACACTTAATATTAAATCCATAATTTAATTTTTAAATTTAAGGGTCTTACAGTGGGGGTGCTCCACTTGTTTGTTTGGTTAATTTTCAAGTTTATTAAAAAGAAAAAAAATCAATAAATAAATAAATTAAAAAAACAAAAAAAATTGATGAATAAATGAGGAAAATGGTTGTGTTGTGAACAAAGAGAGTGTGAGAATAAAAGATAATGATATTTTGTTGAGTTACGTCTCAATGTTATTTTTCTCTCTTGATCATTACTCCTTTATCCTCTTTGATTATTAACCCTTGTCTCCTTAGGATTATCTAACCCTTACCTTGGCCCCATTAGAACCTTAATAAAGACCTTTTGATCATTATGTGCATGTGTTTCAAATATAGATTATAGAGGCTTGTCAAGGCTATGGTAGTACTAACTTTCATGATGTGCTTTGAGTGTAAACAGTAGCCCAAACACTTGAGTGGTTGAGAGAATTTTATATCCTATGAGGACTCTATCACTTATAATGCATTCTTTAGTTAATTTATCCTCTTGTTTGCCTTGGTTGTGATAAAAAGCTATTCATGATTGCCATATTCTGTGAAGTTAAAATATTTTGCTCACCACTTTGCATTCTTGAGAATATTTGGAATCGCTTGCATTACTTTGCTTGGAGTGCAAAAGCTTAAGTGTGGGGAATTTGATCAATGCATTTAGGCACATGTTTCTAGCTTTTTACTGTGACATTTTAAAAGCTCTTTATAGCCTAGATTAATATTTTAGTTTGTTTCTAAACTCGCTCTGGATATCGGATTGACGCATGCGAGCAGGCGTTGGAAAGCTAAAAATCAAAACTACAATTTTGATGTTGGAATAAAAGCCCAATGCCCAACTTTACAGGTTCTAAACTACAGATTACGTGATCTGAGCTTTTTGCAATAATTTTAAGTAACGAGCCACTTGTTTTAAAGCCCAAAACGAGTAACATATATTTTTAGTTTTCTTTTATTTTAGAGAACACGCAGTTTTTAGGACTCATAAAGATATAGAGAGTTTTTTTCTTCTTATTTTCATGGAAGGCTAAATTTCTCAGACTACTCCACTGTTTCAGAGTTTCATCAAGACCTTAGACCTTGAGGTTTATTTTATAATGTTAATTTCACGTTATGATTCTATTTCTTTTTATTCGATTTTATTGTTATTCTGATTGCTTAATTCGAATCTCAATAAGATTGATAAAATTAGTTTAACATAATTTGATTTCTACATTAAATAAATTGTAGTTTTTCAAACTTTGATCGTTAACTGTAATACATCAATTACAGTGATGTTTAATCCAATCAAAGAAACAGAATTCACATAGGGTAGATTACACTTGTTTGATCAATTCTATAGTCAAATAGGAATAGAGTCATAAATTTGAAACTAAATTCGGTTACAGAATATGTGATAGGTCTGAAACTCTCGAATTAGTGGATTAATCATTTTTTTTAATCTGTCTGAACCTAAATTTGAAAACCCCCTGTTTAATTTCATCGATTCTCAATTCGGTTGATATAATCAGAAGTCCTTGCGAAACGACTCGAGTTATTACCCCTACGCTACGTATTATTACTTGTATTACCCATACGCTACGTTTTATAAGTGGAAACTTTATCAACTTGATGTAAAATCAGCATTTCTAAATGGCTATCTTGAAGAATAGGTCTATGTTGAGTAGCCAATGGGGTACGCATTTAAAAGACATGAAGATAATGTCTTGAGAACGAGGAGATCGTTGAATGGATTAAAGCAAGCACCAAGAGCATATAATAGTTGCATCGACAAATACTTCCAAGACAATGGGTTTGCTCGTTGTCTTAATGAATATGCTCTTTATGTCAATGTTTGTGACAACGAAGATATTTTGATTGCTTGTCTCAATGTGGATGATCTTATATTCATTGGAAACAATACAAGTTTATTTGAAGATTTCAAAAAGGCCATGGCACTTGAGTTCGAGATGACTGATGTTGGTCTCATGTCCTACTACTAAGGCCTAGAAGTAAAGCAATTGGAAGAATGTATATTTATTTGTATAAACAAAAGGAAGCTTCTAATATTTGTATAGACAACAAGTCTACACAAGCACTTGCAAAGAATCCAGTGTTTCATGATCGCAGCAAGCACATAGGCACAAGGTACCATTTCATTAGAGAATGCATTACCAAGAAAGAAGTTGAGCATAAATATGCAAAGACTCAAGATTAAATTGCAGATATTTTTACAAAACCGTTAAAATTTGAAGACTTTCAAAAGTTAAGAGCAAGACTTGGAATGAAGAAGAAAATTTCAAATTAAGGAGGAGCAATATTACTACTAACTTGAAATTAGATAAGTCTAGAACCATATAGAATTTCTATGTAAGAATGTAGAAGTGCTATAATTCTATAAGAATGTGGGAAGTATCTAGTAATGAATATTAATTAAAAAGCTCCTAAAAATGTGTATAGAGTTATCTATTTGCACCTATATATACCCTTCTTTTCTCTAACAACAAATACTTCAAAAGCTAGATTTGACTGGGAGGATGATAGCATGGTCAATAGAAATTTGAGAGTATGATATCTCTTTCTTTCCTTGAGGAAGCATTAATGCAAAAATGTTGGCCAATTTCATTGTGGAGCTATCTGCCCCACCCCAAATTGGGCCCACCAATTTGGACATTGTTAATGGCCGGAACGTCAAATTTGAAAGGTAGCGGAGCTGGCATAGTATTGAAAGGCCTAGATAAAATGTTAATAGAACAATCCCTTTGTTTTGAATTTAAAGCTAGCAACAATCAGGCCGAGTACGAGGTGCTAATAACTGGAATGAAATTGGCTAGGGAAATGGATGTCAAAGATCTAAGAGCGAAAAGCGATCCGCAACTCGTCACAAGAGAAGGAAAGTGGGATATACCTTATTGTTTCCTAGCTGGAGAAAGAAGAGCTCCCAGCTAATGTAGACGAAGCTAAAAATATCCAACAAAAGTGTGCTCGTTACACGCTGGTAATAGGAAAGTTGTATAAGAAAGGGATGGCTAGCCCAATGCTGCGGTATCTCAATTCGGCCGAGGCAAGCTACGTGATGAGAGAAGTGTGGCATATTGCACCCAGTATGTATGAAAGTGTGGCAATTGCCAACGATTTGCTCATTTACATCACGCCCTTCCTAGGTTCTACATTATATGACCCCCTATGGCCATTTTACATGTGGAGAGTGGACATATTGTTCACTTTTCCCTAGCACCGGCCGGGACAATTGAAATTCACTACTCAATTTCCTATGGTGGCCATTGACTATTTCACTAAGTGGATTTAAGCGGAAGCAATATCTCGGATCACAACAGATCAAATTTGGAGGTTCTACTACAAGAGGATTATATTCACGTTTGTCCTTCCTCACAACATTAGCTCGCTGGTAGTAAACTTCTGCAAGGATATTGGAATTATGTTAGTTCAAAAGTGATTTTAGCTACAATCTTCTTATTAATGTTTTGATGATAACAAAAGTAGCAAGAATAATTATCCCGTAATTATATTTGATAAATATGTAGATTAAATTACAAGAAAAAGATTTATATTAATGACTAACTATTTTAAGATAACATAAATTATGAGTAAATCAGAGATAATAATCTAAGTGTTTTTAACACAGAATATTATTACCTAATAAACAAGTAGTTATATTTATTAATAGAGTAAGTCATGATATAACAATAAAAAACATTGCAATAAGCATTTGATAATCTACAGTCCAAGTCAAAACGTTGAAGACAAAGGAAATACAAGTTAACGATCGATCATCTTATCACAAAGGAAAAGAACGTTGCAATAATCATCTACCTCTGACTAAAGATTCTTGTTGATCCTCTAACTCAAAGATCAAAGAAGAAATCTCTAAATGAAGCCTCTGATAAAGTTAATGCTTCGAATAAATTGAAACTCTATAATGAACAAAGAAAATAAATAAAGAAATTAAAGCAACACTCTAAAGAATCTATTAAAGTTGTGTCTGACTCTAATCAACACACCTCTGATGAATCTAATAATACAAACTCACTTTGATAAATATGCGTCTGATAATTTTGGCAGAACCAGTTGATCGTATGGATCAAGTCAACTTAACACTCTGATAAAAAATCAACTTTTTTAAGTCAAACATCTAAGCACATAACTGTGAAGAAGTCAACATCTCAATCTCAATATGCTTTGCTCATCAACGTGGGACTTATCCTCGGAGTAAAGAAGTGCAATGACATCCTCTGAAAGTATCACCCTCTGGTATACTTGCCTATTTAAGTCACGATACGCTGAATTAATTATAAATATATTTGGACATGTTTTAATTGTTGATTCAAGATCTCCAACGACATTATTTCCAATGGATATATTCTTGAGTATTTAAGTAGAAACTTTTATAAAATAGTGTGTGATTGAAAATTAAAGAAAAATGCAATGTTCTAAGGAGATTTTTTGAAAAAGCTATAATACCTCAAAAGAAAGGAATGAATGAAAACTCTCTCAATAGAGAGTTATTAGAATTGATGTAAATCAATCAAGTTATTTTGATAACTTGAATTGATATAGGATTTGAAATGTAATATTCTCTAAATAAGAGTTGTAATCCTAATGACAAATTTTGTGTCAATTCCGACACAAACTAGAACTGATGTAACTTAGCCTGATAGTGGCAACAACTCTTTCATCCATAAGAGGTACTTGAAGTGGTATAGGAATACTTATGAACCTCAATGGAAGATTACCAAAATGTAGAGAAGACTAGAAAGGTTTCTAGTGGTGATAGCCTAGAGATGCAGAAGAAGAACACTCAAAGCATGAAGAGACAAAGTAAATAATACTTGTAACACCCCAAATTTATTAATGAAATAGTATTTTAAATAATTAATTTGGTGTTAAAATTATGTTAGCATATATGTTGATTAGTTTTATGATTAATTTTCTTTATATGTGTGATTTCTATGATGTGCTAATTTTAAACATATTTGACTAAATGAGTAATATAAATAACAAATATTATATTTTTTATTTTATATATTTTTCTAAAAATAAGTCTTTTAGCGTAAATAATTTAAAGAATAAGATTTTATGTGATTTTACGTGTATATGCGCATTGGTAATTAATATGATATAATATTGTATGTTGAACTAAAGTTAAGTGTGCACATATTTATATTTTAATTATTTCTAACTATTTTCTATTTTATTTATTTATTTTATAAATAATTATCTTGAGATTATTGTAATATTGTGTTTGATTTCCTTTATTTTTATATACTTGTTATGGCATGATGATTTTTTATATATTTATTATGATTTAGTAATTAATATAATGTGTTGACGTTATATTTATTCATTTATTTTATAATTCTGACTGTATATTCGCTAACGACGGTAGTATTTAATGTGAGTATTTTAAAAAATAAGTATAATTATAGTGATTATTTTGAATATTAGTGTTTTAGTTATTAGTAATATGTATTTTTTTAACGTTAATTATTTTAATTACTCTAACTTATAATATTTTAGTTTTGAAATGTTAGTAATATTTTGCAAATTAAATGGTCTTTGGAGGAGTATTAAAAATGAGATTAAATAATTATTAATTTTATTTTAGAAAATAAAAATAGTAATAGTAAAACATAAAATAAATTATGAGATCAATGGGTTTGGCTCATGTGTGTGAATGATTTAAATTCCTAATTGTGTTAATAAAAAAATTATAAAAAAAAAAAAAAACAAGAAAGGGAGCTGGAGAAAGACATATGCACCGCCCACGTGAAAGGAAGAGGAACCACAACAAGTAGACTATCGTTTGGCATCAGTTGATAACTGTTATAGGAAACTTTCTCCGTTTTTGTTCAAATTTCAATAAGTTATTTTCTCCCACTACGCCAAAAATTGCCTTTTACAACACGCATTTCACAGCGCTTTATAACTAGAAGCGCTATTGTATAATATTTTAAAATTACCGGAGGATACAACAGCGCTTTTCTGACAAACGCTTTTGCAAAAACGCTGTTGTAGGGTCATATAAGATTTAGGGTTTACAGCGCTTTTGCTGAAAGCATTGTTGTAAGGTCGCATAGCGCTTTCACATAATGTTTACAGCGCTTTTTAGAGCCTTTTGTATACAAGCGATGTAAACTATAGCGCTCCTACACTATGTTTACAGCGCTTTTTAGAGCGCTTTGTATATAAACGCTGTAAATGTTTTGAAATTTAATTTTTTTAAGCCTTTTACAGCGCTTATGGACAAAAGCACTATACAATTACAAGTTCAGTTCAAGTTTTATATTATTGATAAATAAATAAAAACATATTTAATACGTTCTCTACCTACGAACCCTATAAACCCTACTCTCCTTTACTATGCGCCATCTTCTCGCTGAACCATCCTCTACTGTGCGCCCATTTCTACTGAGTGATTGTTGTCTCAGGTACTGTATTTATTAATTTGTTGTTGTCTCTAAAACTGATAAATTATTACTTGATAAATCATATAAAATATTACATGATAGTAGTTGGCATAACCTTGATAAATCATATAATTATTACCTGATAAACCAGATAAATTGTTACATGATAAATCATATAAAATATGTTATGTTTTGAAATCTGTTCGATCTGTTCTGTTTTGAAATCAGACCTGTATGCATGACCTTGGTATAATGTTATAGATTGATAAATTTGTGTAATACTGCATTCATATAGGTCATATAAAATGGACCGGAAATGGATATCTTCCAATCGATTGTCAAAAGAGTATGAAAATAGAGTGAAGGAGTTTGTTGATTTTGCAGTGAAGAATACAAAAGACCCAAATCGAATCATTTGTCCTTGTTTAAAATGTTGTTTTGGAAAACAGGTTAGAGCATATGAATTGGAAGGACATTTAGTATGGCATGGAATTGACCAAAGCTGTACATGTTGGATAAGACATGGTGAGAAATAAATCACAAATTTTGAGAATGGTGCGACATATGCTTCAAATGATTTCGACACAGATACATATGAGCGGGACCGAGTTGAGGAGATTGCAAAAGTAGTTGAATAAGATCTTCGGGATTGTCCTAAAATGCTTGAGAGTTTGTTGAGTGATGTAGAGAAACCATTATATAATGGTTGTACTAAATTCACAAGACTTTCGACGATATTAAAGTTGTACAACTTAAAAGCGATTAATGGATGGTCTGATAAAAGCTTCACGTAATTATTGACACTCCTAAAAGATATGTTGCTAGATGATAATGGATAGCTGCAAGATGATTATTAACTCTCCTAACAGAGCAAGTTGCCTATTTGGTGAAAAAGGATAAGGAAAAGCAACTTTCAGATTGTCAACGTGAAATACAATTAGATAGTGAAAATGGTAGTTGCAACATTGGTCGTAAAAGTCTTCCAAAGGTAATTAATTACTTAACGAAATTGAAATTCATTCAGCCTAATTGTTTCACATACTTATGTATTAACCATTGATTTAGGGTGTATCATCTTGCGTGTTATATTTGTCTTCCCCTACTCATCGCATGGTTGGAAAAGTAGCATTATACAATACCTTGGGAGAAGTATTACACCATAATCCCATCCCTGCTGGCCGTGTTAAAGTTTCACCTATGATAGCTTTAGCATGGCCCAAAAATCTTGTTGCATAAAGGAGGTATGTTGAATTACTATGTATGTCTAATTGTATGATTATGATTGATTATTTTTAATTGTTGATTTTTCCGCTTTTAATTTCACATTTAATTAGATTCTTACAAAGTTGAAAGGGAATGATAAGAAGACTCCTCGCAACGAGTCAGTAACTTCACCATAAAAGGTTTGACATATACATCAATTGTATACGAAATGATTAGCTTACTATAATAACTAACAAACTGATCAACCTCATTTTTTCAGATTCAAGCTAAACCTACCGAAATGGTGAAAAAACTTGATTCAAAAAATAAACCTGCCACACCACAAATGCAGGTTCATGGTAAAATATTTATTCATTCACTAATTTATTTAGTTGGTTCTCCTTAAATAAATCTACCAAAAATCAATCTGCTTCTCCTAATCCTAAATATGTTTCTCCTAAATAGCAAGTTCGTGGTAAAAATAAACCTGCCAAAATTCAAAACCTGGATCGTGGAAAATCAGTTGCTGCTCCTAAAATAAGTCAGCCATGCATTTCGCGATTTGGGTCGTATCTTGACATAACAACAAAAATGAATATGGAGAGCAATGATGCACGTATCATACACATGGATAAAGATATTTTTGGAGAAGAGTATGAAGAAATGCTTGGAAAAGAGAACATATATGAACTTCTAAATCATGATGAGTTGGGTGCTACTGTCATCAATATATATATTAGGTAATGTAAAATACTTTATTTAAGATAAAAATTTATTTTAATTGCATCACTGCCACATTTATTGGTAATTAATCTAATTTTATATTTTCACTAAAGGTTTTTGTATGAAAAGATGGTGTGTGTGCGCAAATTGACAAATAGATTTTCATTCTTGTCTCTGCATAAGCTATCCATGTTTAAACTTGATCCAGTTAATGTAGAAAAGCATGTCGTTGATATACTTTTGGAAAATAAAGAGAATGATAAGTTGTTCTTGCGCCATATAATGCAGGGTAATTAGATACTTTATCTATATCATTTTAATTTATGATACTTTATCATATGTTTAAACAAATTTGCCAACCAAATTTTTTTTGTTGTAGGCGACATTGGATTTTGTTTGCCATCAATGCCACCCTGAAATCATATACTATTTAGATCCACTGCACGGTCATTATAACAATCACACGGATATAATGAATATCTTTGACACGTAAGTAACATTCATTTATTTCTTACATATATAAATAATGTATTTGGTCATTGAATAATAATCATATTTATTTGATAGTGCTTTACAAATTTTCCGCACTCAAAGGGGTGCTACAGTGTCGAAGCATAAGGCAAACAATATCACATGGATTCCAATAAAAGTTTGAAATTTTTGTTATAGAACTTAATTATATGCCTTTAAATTTTCATTTACAATCAATGCATAAATATTTATTGACGTACATGTTTTATTTTATAGTGTCCGCGTCAAACTAACAACATAGATTGCGGATACTATATATCGCGATTCATGAAGGACATTGTTGATATGAATCAAAATATAATTCCAAAAACGGTACGTTATTTTCATTATATTTTGATTTTCGTATATAAACTATATACATATTTGATTCTAACTTATTTATGTTCAAATATTATATCGCATAGTACTTTGACAACTTCGATTCAACATAATCTGAAAGTGATCTAATTGAAATAAAAGAAGACTAATGTCAATATGTGCTCCAACTGAAAGTTATATAATTTGTTAATAGGTGAGTTTCACATTGCTGGAAATTGTAAACTATTATTGTATATTTTGGTGTGAACTGATCATTATTCTAATTAGTTTATTTTATTTTTTGTTACAGTAGGTATAAAAAGAAATTGCTGGAAATTGCTACTGAACTAGCATGATATTTGTTGCTGTGAATATGTAATTGATATTGTGAATATGTTGCTACTATCAATATTGTTATATTTGTTGCTACTGTCATGAACTTGTAATTTGTTCTTATGAATATATATGTAATTGATATTGTTGATATTTGTTGCTATGAATATGAATCTGAATTTGAATTTGAATTTGATGTGAATCTGAATTTGATATGAATCTGAATTTGATATGTAATTGATATTTGATGTTGATAAGAATCTGAATTTGGAAAAAAAAATCAAATCTCATTTTAAAGACAACCTTTTTTTTTAAAATGCCATAAAAGACATGTTTTCATCCTTTTACAATGCTTTTTTAAACGTTTTACAGTGCTTTTCTAAGCCTTTTACTGTGTTTTTTTGAAAAAAACGTTGTAAAAGTAGTTGATAATAGAAGCGCGCTATATATATGTGTTAAGACAAACTCTCATTTTTAATGTTTTGATGAAAATAAACAAATGTTAATTAATATTGTTAATTATGTTTCTAAATGTTATGATAATTTAACCGGTGCTCTTGAGTGTATTTATTTAAAGATAGGATTCAAGCAAAGCCAATAATTCAGCATAATAAAGAACAGAGAACATTATTGACACAATCTAGAAAACGGAGAATGTTCTCCAGGATCAATTATGGCCATGATAGCATAAAGACCAATAAATCTCTATTACTTAATTGAATTTATTGCCTCTGGAATTTATATCTCTATTATGAGTATTGACAAGAAACATATATGATCAATTACAATCAAAAGAAGCCATTCGAATCGCAAAGAAAAAAAAGTCATGAATCAAGCTGCCCAAGCAAGACTGAACAGTCTCCAGTTTAGCTGTCAAGCCTGATAAACGATCTTGACAATGTACAAGGCATCAGGACAGCTTCCAGTACGTTCATAAATTCATCCAGATTGATTATCAATCTCAAGAAAACTCAAAAGCTTAAAGTATAGATTGATCATCAATCTCCAGCAACTTCATTACAGTTTTCTGCAACAATCTTCCATGACCTTTTCGAATTTATTTCAATCAAGTTCAAGACTCCAATTCATGCTACAAAGCATCATCACATATCTGCAATATTAAATTATCATTAAGCTCAAAAGATACTGATCAAGAACAAAGGTTTCAGCCCAGTCAAAACAGAAATTAAAAATAGTCAAATGTTGGATTATTTTTAATCAGAAATATTGACCTCCATTTACTGCTCTCAAGCCTATAAAAGGAAGGCCAATGCTCAAGGAAAACACAGAAGTTCAAGTGCTAATCAATTGATCAAATCATTCACTCACATACTTGAAATTCTCCAAACTCACAATAGAGTTAATTCTATTTTTAGTTCAATACATTGTTATACGTTTTTTCAATCTCTTGTAAAGAATCTAATCTCAAACACGAGTTGGGATAACTCAGATTCTAAACAAACAATCTCATTCTCATTGTAAAAACTCAAAACTATAAGTGTTGAGTATAGTTTGAGTAGATTGTAAGAAATCCTTTTATGGTTAAAAGGTGAAGTATAAACTCCTATCTAAAGATTGATAGGGAGACTGATTGTGTATCTTTCTGGGTGGAAAGTTACAGATTGTAAACAGATTAAGATTGATCTAGACTAGGTGCTGTAAATCAGGAAGGTTCTTGCTTTAAACACTAAGTGAAAAATCTCACAATTGTGAGGACTAGACGTAGCTCATGTTGGGCGAACCAGGATATATTCTTGTGTGGTATCTCTTATCCCTTATCTCTTTATTAAGTTTGATTGATTTTAAAGCTAAAAACACAAACTGTTTTTCTGATTTTTACTAACCAATAACGTTCTCCATTTTTCTGATAAAACCAAGAACATTCTTGAGTCCAAATCTTAAGTTTTTCAGGAAATTTTAAAAAGGGAGATTTACAATTCAAACCCCCTTCCTTGTAAATCAATTTTGCTACTTCAATATGTACCTTTTACAGTGCTTTTTTAAAAAAAGCGTTGTAAAATTAGTTGATAATACAAGTGCGCAATATATATGAACCTATTACAGCGCTTTTTTGAAAAAAGCGCTGTAAAACTTGTATAAGAAGTGTGCTATATATGCACCTATTACAACGTTTTTTTTTTTTGAAAAAACGCTGTAATTCTAGTCTAACAGAAGCGCGCTATATATATGTACCTATTACAGCGCTTTTTTGAAAAAGCGCTATAAAACTAGTCTAAGAGAAGTGTGCTATATATTTATACCTATTACCTATTACAACGCTTTTTATTTTCAATAGCGTTGTTGTATCTTTTAACAGCACTAGATACTATAGCGCTTAAAAGCGCTGTAAAGGGCTTAAAAAAAGCGCTTTAAAAGGTTATTTTTGGTGTAGTTTCCATTGATTCAATTAATTTAACACTTTTTTTTCCAAATTTTTTAGCTTTCCCAATCTCTCTATTAAATCCCTAAATTCTCTGTTTATGAGTTTTGCTATTCTGCATCATTCTTCTTCACCGTAACTTCGATTTGAGTGAAACCAACACCAAAACGATTGTGTGAAAAGTGGCTAAATGATGAAATTGTTAGTTTTCTGACTTGGGGTAAGTTTCCTTTACTCAATTTCGATATTGATTCTTTTAGAGTGTATTCTCATATTTTATTTTTGACATTTATCTCTAAGTTGTCAAATTCGACCGATTGGAGTACAAGGAGTCAAAGCAATAGAGATTTTCTCTTGTGGATTCAGATTAGTGTGTTAAAGCATCGAATAAGGTAAGGGGTGAGAGACCGTTTGAATTCATGAGTATAATATATTGTGAGATAAACGAGAAAGTCGTATTTCCCAACGATTCATCCGGGACTCGCTACGTACATCAATAGCCCTTTAAGTTTCGATAATTGTTTGTATTTGATATCATTGTGATATTGGATGTTGAATAAACCTTGTGCCTTTGCTTGATTTGATGAGATTTTGTGATGTGATGATATACATTGAATGCATTGTGTGACATAATAATATATGATGACGATGGTGATTGAAGATTGAGATGTTATCAAATTGTGATGAGTATGTTGATGTGACCCCATTGTTGATGAAATAGTGATGATTCCACCTTGTGCTAAGATGGTGCTCTTAATGAAGTAATCTAGGCCAACTGTAGGAACCAAGTTGGTTCTAAGACTTAGGATTTTGATGTTTACAAAAGCACTCAATGTAAACTTATTTTATACCTTGAATTATTAAATTAAATGCCATCAGAAACTGAAGAAATCAGAAGCAGAAGATCAAAGGAAAATGAATTCTTGAATTTCCAGAAGATGTTTCAGGATGACAAAACGGAACCAGAAGATAACTTTGCAGGCCTATATCAGAAAGGAACTTTAAGCATCCAGTTTGTGGACACTGATCATCAATGGGATGATATCTTCACCAAGGCATTACCAGAAGATAGGTTCGAGTTCATAAAGAAGCATCTCAGCATGACCTCCATATCTGACTAGCTCAAGTAGTCATCTTAGGAGTTTTTATATCTCTTGCAATTTTAAATTTCTTGTTTTTTATTTTATGATTTTACTTTCTGCAATTTGTACAGAGAAAAACAAAAAATACAAAAATAGTAGGACCACTTTTTGGCTGATGACAAAAAGGGGGAGAAAAAGATAGAGAGAAAAAGAAGAAATAAGTAGAAAAGGAGAGGAATCAAGGAGAGAGAGAGAAAAAGAAACAGTGAAATCAGAAGGAGATGAAAAGGAGAGGAATCAGGGAGAGAGAAAAAGAAAGAGTGAAATAAGAAGGAGTTGAAAAGGAGAGGAAATGTGAAGAAAAAGAAAGAGAGCAAAAAGAAGGAGTTGAAAAGGAGAGTATCAGACTTAGGGGGAGAGATTGGTCTGAGAGGGAGTAATTCAAGTCATTCGAGTTATAAATTAGCAAAATAAGTTATGGTTTTGTCATCATCAAAAAGAGGGAGATTGTTGGAACCAAGTTGGTTCTAAGACTTAGGATTTTGATGTTTACAAAAGCACTCAATGTAAACTTATTTTATACCTTGAATTATTAAATTAAATGTCATCAGAAACTGAAGAAATCAGAAGCAGAAGATCAAAGAAAAATGAATTCTGGAATTTCTAGAAGATGTTTCAGGATGACAAAACTGAACCAGAAGATAACTTTGCAGGCCTATATCAGAAGGAATAAAATTCAGAATGAAACATGGATCATATCATTGGAAAGCCTGCCAGAAGGAGAGTTGATCAAGACAAACAGGAATCAAATATCAATTTTATTCCAGAAGTTATTCTGACCAGAAGATGGCCTGGCAGTAAAAATTACACAGCCCAGACTTGTTCCAGACTTGACCAGAAGGTATTTTTATGAGTCCAGAACATGAAGATCAATCCGGATTTGGCCCAGACCATAAGATATCATGATTTAGGGCATGGAACTAAGTCCAGAACAAAAGAAATGAGTTCCAGAATCAACCCAGACCTGGTCCAAAATTAAAGGTAAAATGTCCAGACTGAAATATTTTTTGAGCAAATTTATTTCAGTTTGTTCCAGACAAATTCCAGAATCTGTCCAGATCAGAGTAAAAATATCCAGATCAATGGTTCAGAAATAGTTTTTTGAGTCCAGTGATGGTCAAGATCAGAAAATCAGACCATGGCCAAAAAGTGGCCGAAATCAGAGGGACAGGCTGTGCAGTCCAGAAATGGCCGAATCCAGAAGTTCATAGCATATCAGGCGCACATCCAGGAAGGCTGAAATCAGAAGATCACAGGGCTATGAAGTGTGGTCCAGGAATGGCCGAAATCAGATGTTCATAGCATAGCAATCAAGCTGGTCCAACTGTGGAATATCGCATGAAGATCCAAGGGTGCAGATTTGATCATGGGAATTAATGGTGAAGATCTCATGATATTTTTATCAAAATATTATAAAAGATTTGTTATAAATTAAATTGGAGTAGCATGGAAGTCAGGAGCTGTGGCGGGAAGCAATGCACAGATTTGATTGGCTAGTTAATTTATGAAAGAAATCTAAGGCTTAAAAAAGATATGTTTTGGAATTAATTGAAGCCCGATTGGTCAATTTATTTTTGCCAGAGAATCCAGCAATATTTAGCTCGAATTTAAGGATTGGAAGAGGCCCAAATCAGCATCTATAAAAGGAGGCACAAGGCAGATTACTTAGCATCGAAAATTACAAAAGGGTCATACACTTCGAAAGCAAACACTCTCAAATTTTCATATAAGTCAATTGTTGAGTCTTAGTTTTTAAAGCAAGTACTCTTGTTGTTTTCGTTCCACTTTGTCAAATCTAAGTTGTTGAAGTAGAGTCTACAAGGTGTGGGAGTCAGTAGAGGTAGCAGGTTACTTGGCAATTAGATTTGTAGTGTTGAGAATTCTTCTACAATCTGGGGTGTTAGATTGGATGAAGAACAGGAGCTGTTTTTCCTCAAGAAGTCTAGGATTGTTAGACTATTGAGAAGACTGACTTGGAGGGTCAGTAGCAAGGTTGTAATTCAAGTTTGAATTAGTGAAATCCTTCAAGGCGAAGGGACTGGACGTAGCCTCGTTAACGGTGAACCAGTATAAAATCTGTGAGTTTTTATTTTTATTTTTATCCGCTGCTAACTCTGTTTTACTTATACATCAAGTTTTGTTTTGAAAGTATTAAAACAGGAAAAGATTTAAGTTAAGTCAAACACAATTCAACCCCCCCTTCTCGTGTTTGTACCTTCAATTGGCATCAGAGCTCGGTCTCAAGGCTGAGCACTTAACCGTGTTTGAGGAAAGGTCCAAGGGGTTCAATATGGCAGAAGAATTGGGAAACAACATCAACAGACCACCACTGTTTGATGGAGAAAGGTTTGAGTATTGGAAGGAGAAAATGAGAAGCTTTGTCATATCTCAAGATCCTGAACTATGGAAGATGATAGTCAGAGGATATACTGCTCCTACTGATCCAGAAGATCCAACTAAGAAACTGGACATGTTTGATATGAAACCAGATCAAGTCAGATTACATAGACTTCATCACAAGTCCAGAACCATGGTGGTTAGTGCACTCACATTCAAGGAATTTGATAGATGCACAAATAAAGAAACAGCAAAGAGTATATTTGATAGTCTGGTTCTGACCTATGAAGGAACCAAGCAGGTTCAACAAACAAAGGCTAACATATTGGTCAGAAAGTATGAGTTATTCAAGATGGAAGAGGATGACGACATTGACACAATGTTCTGCAGATTCCAGACTTTGGTATCAGGACTGAAAGTATTAAACAAAAGTTATACCACTGAAGATCATGTCATGAAAATTCTGAGAAGTCTACCAAAAAGGTGGAGACCAAAGGTTACTGCAATTCAGGAAGCTAAGGATCTGAGTACATTGAGGTTGGAAGATCTAATCAGCACACTTAGGTCTCATGAAATAGAACTTGAAGAAGATGAACCTAAGAAGAAGAAAAATCTGGCTCTGAAATCGAAACAGAAGAAAGCTGCTAAGGCAGAATCAGAATAAGAGGATAGTGATAGTGATTGTGATGATATGGCATACTTAACCAAAAAGATGGTTAAGATCTGGGAAAGCAGGAAGAAAAGAAACTTCAGAAGGAAACATAACAGCAAGGATAAGGAAGAATCTGACAAGAAGAATATTGTCTGTTATGGATGCAATGAACCTGGACATATCAAGTCAGAATGTCCAAATTTGGAAAAAGGCAAACCGGACAAGAAGAATTCCAGATACAGAAAGAAGGGTCTGATGGCTGCCTGGGATGTTTCAGAATCAGAGGAAGAATCGTCTGATGAAGAAGAGGCAGAAACAGCAAAGATGGCTCACATCAAGTCTGCTTCTGTACCTCATAAAGGCAAACAAACCAAGAAGAGTTCCAGATACAGAAAGAAAGGTCTGATGGCTGCCTGGGATGTATCAAAATTAGAGGAAGAATCTTCTGATGAAGAAGAGGCAGAAACAGCAAAGATGGCTCACATTAAGTCTGCTTCTGGACCTCATAAAGGCACGAATTCCAGAAGGAAAGCAGGCAGAAGGAAGAATGATCGAAGCAGTCATTCAAGCAAGTCTGGAAGCACATCAGAGGAAACAATTCTGTCTCTGATGGCTCATACCTACTCAAGTTCTGAATACAGCTCAAGCTCTGAAACAGAATCAGAAGATGAAGACAATGAGGTATTTTCTGATCTGTCTAAATTTGAATTAATTGAGACTTTAAAAGACTTATTAAATGCAAACAATAAAAGGTCTTTAAAACTGAAAACTCTTAGGGAAGATAAGGAAAATCTAACCAAAGAAGTCCAAGTTTTAAAGAATCGAAATTCTGAGTATGCAACTGAAAACAAAGATTTTAAAACTGAAGTTGCAAGACTCAAGTCTGAAAACCAAACTCTGAAAAGTAATAATTGTTCCACTTCTGAAACTGTTTGTAAATCTAATATGCATGAGCAAGTTTTTCAAAACTTTATTTCCAATGGAATGGAAAGAAGTAAATATGCATCTATGATTTATGGAAACAGTAATTCTGGAAAAAGAGGTCTTGGTTTTACATAAACAATTACTGAAAATAAAGCTGTTCATTCTGATGTTTTGTGTATTGTTTGTGCCAAGAAAGGTCACTCTAAATTATCTTGTCCAATGGTAAAATCTGAACAAGATCAGAGAGCTGTTACAACTAACAAACCTGGACCCAATCAGTTCTGGGTACCAAAAGAACAAATTGTTTACATTGCAGATATTTTGAACAACCAGATGGAGACACCAACAATGGTGCCTGGACAATGGATGCTGGCAACGCACAAGCAGAAGAAAGTCTATGTTCCAATATCTACCAAACCGAAGCCAAGTGACTCTGGTAGAAGAAGAACTGGTCAACACAATCGGAACCAGAACCAGAATCATAGGAGGAACATGAAATATCAAAGATATCACACGAATCAGAACAGGAACTGGAACCAGAATCAGAACTGGAACCAGTATCAGAGGAACAGGAACTGGAACCAGAACCAGTATCAGAGGTATAGGAACTGGAACCAGAACCAGAACTGGAGGCACAGAAACTGGAACCAGAATCAGAATCAGTACCAGAACCAGAACCTGAACAGGTATCAGTATCAAAGGTTGAGGTATGATCATCAGAACTACTTTAATTATCATAATTAGTATGATTACCAGAATCACTATAAGTTCCAGAGGAACATGGTGTATGTGCCAAAGCAGAAATTAAAGAATCAGAATCAAGAGAGTTCTTCAAACTCTCTAGTGAGATTCATCAAGACTACAAACCTGGAATGGAATTCAAATTCCCTCATCCAAACCATGTAATCTCAGAACATATAGATTAGGAATCTAAAAATCAGAAGCAAGAGGATTTTCAGAGTAAACCTGAGTCTACATCTTGCTGTAAATACTATTATTATTTAATATTTACTGTGATAACTAGAAGCTTGATCTTAACAAATCAAAGCTAGATAAGTATTATGTAGGTTTTCAAACTGTCAGAGGAACCAGGTGATTCACACGAATTGAACACCTCAGCAGAAACACCATTCCAGTGGTTTCAAAAACAAGCAGAAATCACCAGAAGCAGAATTAATGGTTTGGCTTTACTAAGTTCATTTTTAAATTAATTGATTTGCATTATGTAATATGACAAACTGCTTGATCTTGACAAATCAAAGCAAGATAAAAATAGTGCAGGTTCACCAGAACCAAAGGGAGCAGAAGCACAAGAAACAGAAGAAGCTGTTACAGAACCAGAAGCTCATGCGAACCAAGCATTGTTGATGAAGTTTTGGCAGAGGAAGGTTGGATACTTGCAATGCAAGAAGAGCTTAATGAAATTCAAAGGAATGATGTTTGGGATCTGGTATCCAGACCAAACAGAAGCATTATTGGAACCAAGTAGGTATTCAGAAACAAATGAAGTTGTAGCTCAAGGATACAGTCAACAGAAAGGTATGGATTACACTGAGACTTTTGTTCCAGTGGCCAGGTTAGAAGCATTTAGAATTCTCTTATCATTTGCTGCTAATCATGATATAATGCTGTATCAAATGGATGTCAAAAGTGCATTCTTAAATGGCTACATAAGTGAAGAAGTGTATGTCAAACAACCCCCTGGTTTTGAAAATTTTGATTTTCCAGACCATGTTTTCAAACTTAAAAAGTCTTTATATGGTTTAAAACAAAAACCAAGGGCATAGTATGACAGACTTAGTAACCTTCTGCTTAAGAATGAATTTAATAGAGGCCAGATTGATAATACACTATTTAGGAAATCCATTAAACATGATATTTTGATTATTCAAGTCTATGTTGATGATATCATATTTGGATCAACTAATGGCACTTTGTGCAAAGAGTTTTCTGACCTAATGCAGAAGGAGTTCCAAATGAGCATGATGGGAGAACTTAAGTTCTTCCTGGGAATTCAGATTCATCAAGGCAAATCAGGTATACTCATTCACCAATCAAAATATACTAAAGAATTTCTCAAAAAGTTCAAGATGAGTGACTGTAAGCCAATGGCCATCCCCATGCACCCAACCTGCTCACTTGAGAAAGATGAAACCAGCCAAAAGGCATACCAGAAAACATACAGAGTTGGAAAGGAAAAGTATAAGTGGCAACTGCACTTTGTTCTGTGATAACACTTCAGCCATAAACCTAACCAAGAACCCTATCTTACACTCTAGAGCCAAACATATTGAAATAAAACACCATTTCATTAGGGACCATGTTCAGAAAGGAACTTTAAGCATCCAGTTTGTGGACACTGATCATCAATGGGCTGATATCTTCACCAAGGCATTACCAGAAGATAGGTTCGAGTTCATTAAGAAGCATCTCAGCATGACCTCCATATCTGACTAGCTCAAGTAGTCATCTTAGGAGTTTTTATATCTCTTGCAATTTTAAATTTCTTGTTTTTTATTTTATGATTTTACTTTCTGCAATTTGTACAGAGAAAAACAAAAAATACAAAAATAGTAGGACCACTTTTTGGCTGATGACAAAAAGGGGGAGAAAAAGAGAAAGAGAAAAAGAAGAAATAAGTAGAAAAGGAGAGGAATCAAGGAGAGAGAGAAAAAGAAAGAGTGAAATCAAAAGGAGATAAAAAGGAGAGGAATCAGGGAGAGAGAAAAAGAAAGAGTGAAATAAGAAGGAGTTGAAAAGGAGAGGAAATGTGAAGAAAAAGAAAGAGAGCAAAAAGAAGGAGTTGAAAAGGAGAGGAGAAGAGAAGAAAAGAAAGAGTAAAAAGAAGGAGTTGAAAAGGAGAGTATCAGACTTAGGGGGAGTGATTGGTCTGAGGGGGAGTAATTCAAGTCATTCGAGTTATAAATTAGCAAAATAAGTTAAGGTTTTGTCATCATCAAAAAAGGGGAGATTGTTGGAACCAAGTTGGTTCTAAGACTTAAGATTTTGATGTTTACAAAAGCACTCAATGTAAACTTATTTTATACCTTGAATTATTAAATTAAATGTCATCAGAAACTGAAGAAATCAGAAGCAGAAGATCAAAGGAAAATGAATTCTGGAATTTCCAGAAGATGTTTCAGGATGAAAAAACTGAACCACAAGATAACTTTGCAGGCCTATATCAGAAGGAATAAAATTCAGAATGAAACATGGATCATATCATTGGAAAGCCTGCCAAAAGGAGAGTTGATCAAGACAAACAGGAATCAAATATCAATTTTATTCCAGAAGTTATTCTGACCAGAAGATGGCCTGGCAGTAAAAATTACACAGCCCAGACTTGACCAGAAGGTATGTTTATGAGTCCAGAACATGAAGATCAATCCGGATTTGGCCCAGACCATAAGATAGCATGATTTAGGGCATGGAACTAAGTCCAGAACAAAAGAAATGAGTTCCAGAATCAACCCAGACCTGGTCCAAAATTAAAGGTAAAATGTCCAGACTGAAATATTTTTTGATCAAGTTTATTTCAGTTTGTTCCAGACCAAATTCCAGAATCTGTTCAGATCAGAGTAAAAATATCCAGATCAATGGTTCAGAAATAATTTTTTGAGTCCAGTGATGGTCAAGATCAGAAAATCAGACCATGGCCCAGAAGTGGCCGAAATTAGAGGGACAGGCTGTGCAGTCCAGAAATGGCCGAATCCAGAAGTTCATAGCATATCAGGTGCGCATCCAGGAAGGCTGAAATCAGAAGATCAGAGGGCTATGAAGTGTGGTCCAGGAATGGCCGATATCAGATGTTCATAGCATAGCAATCAAGCTGGTCCAACTGTGGAATATCGCATGAAGATCCAAGGGTGCAAATTTGATCATGGGAATTAATGGTGAAGATCTCATGATATTTTTATCAAAATATTATAAAAGATTTGTTATAAATTAAATTGGAGTAGCATGGAAGTCAGGAGCTGTGGCGGGAAGCAATGCACAGATTTGATTGGCTAGTTAATTTATGAAAGAAATCTAAGGCTTAAAAAAGATATGTTTTGGAATTAATTAAAGCCCGATTGGTCAATTTATTTTTGCCAGAGAATCCAGCAATATTTAGCTCGAATTTAAGGATTGAAAGAGGCCAAAATCAGCATCTATAAAAGGAGGCACAAGGCAAATTACTTAGCATCGAAAATTACAAAAGGGTCATACACTTCAAAAGCAAACACTCTCAAATTTTCATATAAGTCAATTGTTGAGTCTTAGTTTTTAAAGCAAGTACTCTTGTTGTTTTCGTTCCACTTTGTCAAATCTAAGTTGTTGAAGTAGAGTCTACAAGCTGTGGGAGTCAGTAGAGGTAGCAGGTTACTTGGCAATTAGATTTGTAGTGTTGAGAATTCTTCTACAATCTGGGGTGTCAGATTGGCTGAAGAACAGGAGCTGTTTTTCCTCAAGAAGTCTAGGATTGTTAGACTATTGAGAAGACTGACTTGGAGGGTCAGTAGCAAGGTTGAAATGCAAGTTTGAATTAGTGAAATCCTTCAAGGCGAAGGGACTGGACGTAGCCTCGTTAACGGTGAACCAGTATAAAATCTGTGAGTTTGTATTTTTATTTTTATCCGCTGCTAACTCTGTTTTAATTATACATCAAGTTTTGTTTTGAAAGTATTAAAACAGGAAAAGATTCAAGTTAAGTCAAACACAATTCAACCCCCCCTTCTCATGTTTGCACCTTCACCAACAAGGGGAGAAATTAGACGTTGGAATTTTTTGACGTGTAGATTATCTTGTCATCATATAGGTAGAACTTGACAAGCCGAGTGATTTTGGGGAAGTATAGCTGAATGAGTGTGATTGTAGATGTTTGCTATTCAGCCTTATGGAAAGACTGTTAGACCATGGGGGTTTTCTGGTGGGGAATTCCTAAGTGACTTGGAGATAGTCCTCCAAATTTCAGGAGCTACCATGCAACACACGTTTATCTCGATTGTCATTATGTGTCTTGGGTTAAGTTGAGGGTATCTATGAGGACATTGCCAATTTGAATTATCTGTCCACTTGTGTGGTTGCAACGTATCAAGCCTCCTATTCAAGTACTTCAGAGTTAGAATGATACCAAATTATGAAGAAATAGACTCTAAGCTCATCCATAATATTTTTTGTGTGTGTGATTGTTTTGTTGTAATTAATGTGTTTCAAAAGTGATAATAGTTTCTCTTAGATGATTTTATGCATATTATAATAATATAATGATTTTACTTGAGTGACTTTGATGTTCTGATGTTATAATATGGTATTATTTCCTTGAATATTTTGATATATCATGATGTGTTATGATACGGTCTATCATGATTATTTGCGTGTTTTTCTTATTTATATTATACTATCAACATGATTTCAAAATTCACCTCATTCGTTGTTTATGTTTGACTGGCTTAGCTTTGTGTTTGTGAAATCGCAGTTATTACAGGTTAGTGAGTCGTGAAGTTCAAGTTCGGAAGAAGCTCCGCTCTGATATGTGATACCGGAAATGCGAATTACAAATTTTATTTTACTTATTAAATTAGTAGTTACTTTTTATATGAAAATCATGTTAGTAATACTAAGTTTTGGAATTAAATTAGTAAACTACAGTTAAATCAATTTTATTGAGATTGCATTTTTTTTTTATTTGAAATTTAGTTTAAAGTGTCTCATATGTACTTTGAGACATGTGATATACTAAATCACTTGTAAAAGTTTTTATTTCCTTGGAAAAAGTTTTTATTTATCTGCTACAAATTTGTACAAAAATATCTAGGATAAACTATTATATATATATATATATATATTATTTTGTTGTTTATGGTGACACAATACTTGTATGTTATTGAGAAATAACAACAGTTTATTATGAACTAGTATTAAAATATTTGTGTCCTTTCTTTATCTCTATTATGTTATTTAGTCTAAATTCTTTATAATTTAACTTTATTTTACTTAAATTAATATATAATGATAAGTCAAATTTTTTATAAAAACACATATAGGTTTTTTAAAGAAAAACAAATAGTTTAAAAAATTGCTAAACACAATTCAAACATTTTCTTGTGTTTTCCAAAAGAGAAATGCTATTTGAACACATTTTTTGAAACAAATCCAGTATGACTCACATTTATGGAAGGAGAGAGAGAGAGAGATGGAGTATGACCCACATTTATGTCATTATAGTGTGTATAAAAAGTAAGTATTGTATTTGTGTCGAAAAGTGTGTTCAAATAACATTTCTCTTTCTAATATTCAACCATAATTCATCTGAGCACCCTAACCAAACGGGCAAGCAAAATCAACAAATAAAGTCTTATTGATAGGAATCGAGAACAAGTTAGAAGAGACCAAGGGTCAATCCGCAGAAGTGCTCTATCTGGTGTTGTAGTCTTACAATACTAATTCGCATTTGTCAACAGGTGAACCACCTTTCATGTTAGTGTTCAGATCCGACGCCATGATCTTAGTCGAGTTAGGTGAGACTAGTTGGATAAGGGAACACTTCAACAACAAAGACAATGATGGGGTCTAAGAGACAACCTTAACATGTTAGATGAAGAATGCAAAAAGCTAGTGTTGAAGCGAGCATCGAGGAGGTATAATTCGACAGAAATTCCTTGAAAAATGCAAAAAGGTGACCTAGTGTTGAAGCGTACTCTGGGAACTACAGCAGCAGGAAAGTTATTTCCTAATTGGGAAGGTCTGTACAGAATAAAGAAAAAGCTAAATGATGGGCATACAAGTTGGAAGAACTAGGAGGAAGTCCAGTCCCTAGAACATGGAACTCGGACATCCTCCACTTTTAATTCAATTAAAATTTATTGTTTTGTATTAATAAGCAAACACTTTTTTATCCTATGTTAGGAGTTTTTAAGGAGGTATACCCCTTGCTTTTCTTTTGCTTTGTTTATGTAGAGGGAAACCAGGTTAATTTAATGATGAATAAAGGGTGGACGTCGTATTCTTTTCTCTTGGAAGGGCATGAGTTTTTAACGTGGCTCGTCCACCACTTCGTAAAATTTGTGGCTTTGATCTAATTCTTTTAACTAAATATATTTTTCAATAATTATCTATAAGCTAACTTTGTTTTGTACAAAAGAAAAGGTAAAAATTATTGACTAATATTTTTACATCTTATATGCAATTCTTGTCTTTAATGTTTTTTAAATGTGGAATTGGTTAGCTTTTTGATTTTATTGAAGTGTTCCTTCTAATAATATATTTATTAAATATTTATGCATTTCTTTATTGTTAAAGTTGTAATTTTAACGTCCTTAAGTCCTAGTTCAACTGGCAAATATCAATATTGCTAGGTTGGATGTCATGTAAAAAAAAAAATAGTACATTTAACTATAATATGATATTGTGTATCTTGCGATTTATTACTACATTCACTTGTGAGTGGTAGTTTATTAAAAAACAATGAAACAATTCTTCACGTATGCAAATGTAGGTGGAATATATGGAAAGAATACTACAAAGAAAAATTAATATTTCTTAACCTTCAAAAACCATAAATAATAACAATATTTTTTACATAATAAAAATGTTAATTACACAAAATTGTCAAGTGAAATAAAAATTCAATATAGAATGTAACCAAATCCTATAGCTATGGTATTTTGGATGGACAACAGTTTCAATTACTTTAACTAGTGTTTCGTCTAAATAATTAGAATGTGAAATGAAATTATCAAATAATTATTTGACACGGTCAACAAACTTCAAGAGTGAGTTGCAAAAAATTATAAGCAAAAAAGTTTGTGAATGTTTAAGACATAGAAAGTTTCGAGTGAATAGTGAAATAATTAGAAGTTATTCCTTTCCAAATATTTAATATTATTCATTTTTTTGTTTCGATTATAGTTTATGTTTTTTTAATTATAAAAAGAAAAAAAATGCAATAAGAGGCGCATTCAACATCGTAGGGAAAAAATTCACCTCCAATTCAATAATAGTTATATATGATCTTGAACAATAATTGACAACGGATAAACAATATTATTGAAGTAACTGTGAATTGAGAAAGTGTTACACAAATAGGTGTAGCTTGGTTGCATTTCATAATGTTGTTATCATTTCTTGAATTGAAACTGAGAATGTGCAAGATAGTGGTTGAAAAACATAAGATAGATCTTTATGATGTGTGTACGTAGTCAAACTTGGATTATGATGTTTTAACGATATTGGATGGTTTGTTCTTTTTTGTATGAGTTATTGAAATGAAAGTTTTGATGAGTAATTAAAGCGTTTAAGTGTATTGATGAATCATTGAGTGATAAATTAAAGCTGAAATTATATAACGTATAGAATAATTGTATTTGGATGAACACATCATAAATTTTGTTTTTGAGTTGGCAAATATTAGAGAATGTGGCATAAATGAAGATGAGTTGTCGCAAATAGAATTTGAAGTTCTATTTTAATATAATATTATAATAGAATTATATATTATTTTCTATAAAAAATTGAATAAACCAAAATATAAAAAAAAACATGTCTATAGAGTTGAAATCGGAATGTGCATTCGTGACAATAATGATAATTTTGTCTTAGTTAAAACTCAATGATTTTCTCCTATGTGTTTAGTTATGGTAGATGAAACTTATGGATTTCTTCGTGCTTTGCAATGAGTTCAAGAGCTTCTAATAGAATCAGTTGACTTCCAGTTGGACTCGAAATGTGTAGTTGATAAGTTCCATCAAGTTCAAGTGGATGTTTAAAAGTTTGGTGCTATTCTATTTAATTGTCGTTTTATTTTTTATTTTGCCTTTAAAAACTCAAGTGTATAGTTTATTTAAAGGCAAGCCCATGAGAAAGATCATGCTTGGAAAAAGAGAAGCATCCAAGTGGATCTTAGTCTCATAGTTATAGTTACTCCAAAGAATAACAGTTTGAGGTAATACAACGGAAAGACATTAAGTTGCAAAATGTCCTGAGTACGATGGTTTCTAAAAAGATCACAAAAAAATTTCAAATAAAACCGTATCAAAAATTAAATTATGAATGTGAATTACAAACTAATACTAAGCATACCTAAAGCTATACATAATGAGATTTTTTTAACTTTAGAAAATGGTGTACAATTTATAAAAAATAAATAATAGTGTGTACACATTAAGTGATAGTTGATTAGAGAAAAATGACTATCACTGTCTATTTTTATTTTATTTTTATGAGCAACCACAATCTAATTAAGTTGAAGAGAAGGAATAATATTTGGAGTTCGTCATCATATTATATTTTGTAATATAAGTGTATAATTTATTAAAAACACATGACAAAATTATATTTTAATAGCTTATCATTGTAATATTTTTATAGACAAATGTTAATTGTTAGTATGTATGTGATTTGCTCATGAATTCAAAATCGTATCCTAAAAGAAGTTACATAATTATAGATTTCACACTACTGATCCTGTGATTTCATTGTTCAATTGTTGCAAGCAAATATTTCAGCTACATAAAGAGGTTGAATGTGGCAAAAGAAATTACCATATATATATATATATATATAGAGAGAGAGAGAGAGAAGAGATGTGACCAACATAAAACTGAAACAAATATTTAATTAGAGGGGAACTGTGAGCCAATGAGAAATTATAGAAGATAATTATGTTATGAAAGAAGAAGTTAATGGATCCAATTATTGAAATGTGATGCTATGAAACTATATTTTCATATGAAGAGGAATGCAATACCAAAACATATAATTGTAGTTAAGTGAAGAAAAGAGGTAGTACATGCTCCAAAAAAAAAAGTGGTACAAATGTAGATAAAAGAAGGCAAAGATAGGATAGAATTTGGAGGTTGACACGTTTGGAAATTTGGCTGATGTGGAACAAAGGCAATTACATGCACATGCATAGATGATGTGTCAGTGTAAGAAAGTTAAGAGTTGATTTAATATATTATAATAGATAATAAATCTCCCTTTATGATTTATGCTCGGGTTTAAAGCCGTTGACAATTATTATATAAATGAAGCCTAAAAACATTGTCTCCCACTAAAAGAACGTGATTAGCATAAAAGCGATGCTTCCCATTAAAAGATTGTGGTTATTATAAACACGATATCTTCCACTAAAAGCATGGTTAGCATAAAAGTCTAACGCACATAAAAAAATCAAATTCTCTAATGAAGAAAATGACTTTGGAAATTCTATGAAGCATCGTTCCTTCCGATAAAGCTATCATCTTCTAAAGTCAATGCCTCTGGTCATTAAGTTAACATTGAAGATTGACTTAAGTTATTGCTATCATCAGAAGGAAAAATTCTAAGTGAAATAATTTTGTTTCTCTAATGACAAAATATCATAACATCGATATGAATTATATCGTTAATAATGTACAGTACAGTTGTCCATGTAGTACAACAATAGCTTGGAATTGTACTATGAATACATGGTACAAATCTTTTAATGGTTCATACGTGTCAAGATCTCCAACCACATTATTCCTAACAAATATATTCATCAGTATTTAAATAGAAATATTTTCAAATTGAAGAAATTTGGTTTAATGATGTTCGATAAATAATGTTAGATATTATGAAAAATGATAATCAACGAAGTTGATCATCATGATACTCTCAATGATCTTCATAATTCCAAAAGAAAGCACCAAATCATGTACATTTTGAGGATAAGAATTTGATACAAGAAAAGAATATTTCAAAAGGATTAATGTATCAAAAGAAAAAGGCAATGTTCAAAGAAGATTTCGGAAAAATTCATGAACACATCAAAAGAAAAGAATGAATCAAAATCCTCTTTATTGACAGTTATTAGAAATTAATGTAAATCAATCAAATTGTTTTTCATACACTTGAATTAATATAGGAATTGAATTGTATTATCCTCTTAATGAGAGTTACACATCCAAACAAAGCTTATGTGTCAACTCTGACACATACTTGAATGAATGTAGCGAAGCCCAATAGTGACAACAATTCTTTCATCCAAAAAAGGTACCTAGAAAGGTTAAAGAATACTTGGAGTTTGAAGAGGCAAAGAATAGAATATTCGGAGCCTAGAGAGACAGAGAAAATAATACTAGAAGCCTGAAGAGGCAGGACAAAGAATACTTGTATGCTACTGATTTAATAGTGGATTAAGTTCTCGACTGTCTTGAGCAAAAATTTTGTGTAAGGGGAGGACTAGGGGTAGCAACAGTTGTTGTGAATTAGTATAAAAATATTTGTGTCTCTTCTCGTTCTCAAATCTGTTATTTGATTGAAGTTCCTTATGATTCAACTTTATTTTACAATCATAAGATGAATGTTTTGATAAAGAATGAAGGTGCAAACACGAGAAGGGGGGGTTGAATTGTGTTTGACTTAACTTGAATACTTTTCCTGTTTTTACACTTTTTAAAACAAAACTTGATGTATGATTAAAAACAGCGTTAGCAGCGGATATAAAGTAAAAATAAAACTCACAATTTTTATACTGGTTCACCGTTAACGAGGCTATGTCCAGTCCCTTCACCTTGAAGGATTTCACTAACTCAAACCTTGAATTACAACCGTTCTACTGACCCTCCAAGTCAGTCTTCTCAAACAGTCTAACAATCCTAGACTCTTGAGAAATACAGCTCCTGTCTTCTCCTGCCAATCTGACAATCCCAGATTGTAGAAGGAATTACAACACTATGAATCTAATTGCCAAGTAATCTTCTACCCCTTCTGACTCCCTCAAATTGTAGACTCTACTTCAACAACTTAGATCTGACACAGTGGAAAGAAAATAACACGAGTGCTTGCTTCTCTAAAGCTGGAACTCACAATTGACCTCACTGAAAACTTGAGTGTTTGCTTTGGAAGTGTATGACTCTTTTGTGATTTTCGATGCAAAGTATTCTACCTTGAGCCTCCTTTTATAGATGCAGATTTGGGCCTCTTCCAAGCTTAATTTCGAGCTGAATCTTGCTGGATTCTCTTGTAAAAATAACTTCACCAATTGGGCTTCATATAAATAAAAAACATATCTTTTATAAGCTTCAGATTTCTTTCAAAATAACTGGCCAATCAAGTCTTTAGTTGCTTCCCGCCACAGCTCCTGAATTCCACAATACCTCACTTTTATTTTTGTAACAAATCTTTTTAATACTTCGATTAAAATAAATTAAAATCTCCACCGTTAATCCTCCTGATTAAACCTGGACCATTGGATTCTTCTGCGCTAGTCCACATCTGGACCAAACTAATTGATATGTTGTGATCCTCTGATTTCGGCCATCCCTGGACCACACTTCCTAACCCTCTTATCTTCTGATTTCAGCCATCCTGGACTTGCACCTGATATGCTACAATCCTCTGATCTCGGCCATTGCTGGACCACACATCTGACCCTCTGATTTCGGCCAACACTGGGCCATGGTCTGATCTTCTGATCTCGGCCAACACTGGGCCAAATAATTAATTTTGAACCATTGATCTGAAAATCTTCCCTCTGATCTGGACCAATTCTGGACTTGGTCTGGATTAAACTGAAATTAAATCAAGATAAGTAATATTTCAGTCTGGACATTTTACCTTTGATATTGGATCAGGTCTGGATCAATTCTGGAAATCATTTCTTCTGGTCTGGACTTAGTTTCATACCCTGAACCATGCTATCTTCTGATCTGGGTCAAATCTGGATTGATTCTCTTGTTCTGGACTCATTAACTTATCTTCTGGTTGAGTCTGGAACAAGTCTGGGCTATTTTAATTTCTCACTGCCAGGCTATCTTCTGGTCAGAATAACTTCTGGAATAAATATGATATTTGATTCCACTTGGTCTGGAACAACTCTCCCTCTGGCAGGCTTTCCTCTGGTATGGTCCAGGTCTTCTTCTGACATTTCTTCCTTCTGATCTAGGCCAGCAAAGATATCTTCTGGTGATCCTGGAGTATCTTCTGGTATTTCCAGAATTCATTTTCTGGCATCCTTTGATCTTCTGCTTCTGATTATTCAGTTTATGGTGGCATTTAATTTAATAATTCAAGGTACAAAATAAGATTACATTGAGTCCTTTTGTAACCATCAAAATCCTAAGACTTAGAACCAACTTGGTTCCAACAATCTCCCCCTTTCTGATGAGACAAAACCTTAACTTATTTTGCTAGCTTATAACTTGAAGACTTGAATTACTCCCCCTCAGACTAATCTCTCCCCCTAAGTCTGATACTAACTTTTTCTTCTCCTTTTCAACTCCTTCTCTTTTCACTCTTTCTTTTCTTCTCTTCTCCTCTCCTTTTCAACTCCTTTATTCTCTCTTTCTTTTTCTCTCTTCATATTTCCTTTCCTTTTCAACTCCTTCTCTTTTCACTCTTTCTTTTTCTCTCTCCCTGATTCCTCTCCTTTTCAACTTCTTCTTTTTCACTCTTTCTTTTTCTCTCTCCCTGATTCTTCTCCTTTTCTACTTATTTCTCCTCTTTTCATCTCTTTCTTTTTCGCTCCTTCTTTCTTTTTATCTCTCCTTTTCTACTTATTTCTCCTTTCACTCTCTCTCTCCCCCTTTTTGTCATCAGCCAAAAAGTGGTCCTACTATTTTTGTATTTTTTCTTTTTTTTTCTTTACAAATTACAGAAAGTAAAAACAGAAAATAAAAGACATAAAATAAAATTACAGGAAATTTAAAAACTCCTAAGATGACTACTTGAGCTAGTCAAACATGGAGGTAATGTTGAGATGCTGCTTAATGAACTCGAACCTATCTTCTGGTAATGCTTTGGTGAAGATATCAGCTCATTGATGATTAGTGTCCACAAACTGGATGCTGAAAGTCCCTTTTTGAACATGGTCCCTAATGAAATGGTGTTTTATTTCAATGTGTTTGGCTCTAGAGTGTAAGATAGGGTTCTTGGTTAGGTTTATGGCTGAAGTGTTATCACAAAACAAAGGGATATTGGTTTCAAAGATGTTGTAATCTTCAAGTTGATGTTTCATCCAGAGTAACTGTGAACTGCATCCTGCTGCTGATATATACTCAGCTTCAGTTGTTGACATGGCAATGGTGCTTTGTCTTTTGCTTGACCAAGAGATCAAATTATCACCTAAAAAAGTGCAGTTGCCACTTGTACTTTTCCTTTCCAGCCTATCTCCAGCATAGTCGGAATAACAAAAACCTTTGAGTTTGTAGGTGGGGGTTTTCTTGTATAACAAAGTACGGTTGGTGGTTCCTTTAAGGTATCTCAAAATTTGTTTGACAGCAGTTAAATGGGATTCCCTAGGGTCAGCTTGAAATCGGGCACAGACACAAACACTAAACAAGATGTCAAGTCTAGAAGCAGTTAAATAAAGAAGGGATCCAATCATACCTCTGTATGTTTTCTGGTCTACCTTTTGGCTGGTTTCATCTTTCTCAAGTGAGCAGGTTGGGTGCATGGGGGTGGCCATAGGCTTACATTCACTCATTTTGAACTTTTTAAGAAGTTCTTTAGTATATTTAGATTGGTGAATGAGTATACCTGATTTACCTTGGTGAATCTGAATTCCCATGAAGAACTTAAGTTCCCCCATCATGCTCATTTGGAACTCTTTCTGCATTAGGTCAGAAAACTCTTTGCACAAAGTGCCATTAGTTGATCCAAATATGATATCATCAACATAAACTTGAATAATCAAAATATCATTTTTAATGGATTTCGTAAATAGATTATTATCAATCTGGCCTCTATTAAATTCATTCTTAAGCAGAAAGTTACTAAGTCTGTCATACCATACCCTTGGTGCTTGTTTTAAACCATATAAAGATTTTTTAAGTTTAAAAGCATGGTCTGGAAAATCAGAATTTTCAAATACAGGGGGCTGTTTGACATAGACTTCCTCACTTATATAGCCATTTAAGAATGCACTTTTAACATCCATTTGATACAGCATTATATCATGATTAGCAGCAAATGATAAAAGAATTCTAATTGCTTCTAACCTGGCCACTGGAGCAAAAGTCTCAGTGTAGTTTATACCTTCCTGTTGACTGTATCCTGGAGCTACAAGTCTGGCTTTGTTCCTTACCACTTCACCTTTTTCATTTAGTTTATTTCTGAACACCCACTTGGTTCCAATAATGTTTTTGTTTGGTCTGGGTACCAGATCCCAAACATCATTCCTTTTGAATTCATTCAGCTCTTCTTGCATTGCAAGTATCCAACCTTCCTCTGCCAAATCTTCATCAACATTGGTTGGTCTGCATCAACTTCTGTTTTTGGAAGATCTGTAATAGCTTCTGATTCTGATAAATCAGCTTCTGGTTCTGGTAAATCTGTACAGCTTCTGATTCTGATAAATCAGTTTCTGGTTCTGGTAAATCTGTAACAGCTTCTGATTCTAATAAATCAGTTTTTGGTTCTGGTAAATATCCAGATTTCTCTTCAGATTTATATTTTGACGATTTGTCATGTGTTGCTGACTTGCTTGTATCCTCTACCTTTCCAGGTACTTCTATTTCTTCTGCTTCTGCTCCCTTTGGTTTTGGTGAACCTGCACTATCTTTATCTTGCTTTGATTTGTCAAGATCAAGCAGTTTGTCATATTACATAATATAAATCAATTAATTTAATAATAAACTCAATACAGCCAAACCATTAATTCTACTTCTGGTGATTTCTGCTTGTTTTTGAACCCACTGGAATGCTGTTTCTGCTGAGGTGTTCAATTCGTGTGAATCACCTGGTTCCTCTGATAGTTTGAAAACCTGCAGAATACTTATCTAGCTTTGATTTGTTAAGATCAAGCTTCTTGTTATCACAGTAAACATAAATATCAAATATTAATAGTATTTAGAGTAAGATGTAACCTCTATGTCAGCAGTTTCAGTTTTACTCTGAAAATCCTCTTGCTTCTGATTTTCATATTTCGAATCTGTATGTTCTGTGATTAAATGGTTTGGATTAAGGGATTTGAATTCCTTCCAGGTTTGTAGTCTTGATGAATTTCACTAGAGTGTTTGAAGAACTCTCCTGATTCTGATTCTTCTCTTTCTGCTTTGGCTGATACACCATGTTCCTCTGGTGATTCTGGAACATGTTTTGGTTTTGGTAACTTTGGTGAATCTGGTGATTCGGATAACCTTGGTGGTTCTGGTGATTCTGATAATTCCTGTAGTTATACTGATTTTGATAATTAGAGTAATTCTGATGATCATACCTGAACCTTTGATACCTGTTCTGGTTCGGGTTCTAGTATTGATTCTGGTTCCAGTGCTGATTCTGGTTCTGGTTCCAGTGTTGGTTCTGGTTCCAGTTCCTGTACCTCTGATTAGTGTGATATCTTTGATATTTCATGTTCCTCATATGATTCTGGTTCTTGTTGCGTTGACCAGACCTTCTTCTACCAGAGTCAATTTGCTTATGTTTGGTAGATGTTGGAACATAAACCTTCTTCTGATTGTGCATTGCCAACATCCATTGTCCAGGCACCATTGTTGGTGTCTCCTTCTAGTTGCTCAGAACATCTGCAACATAGACAATTTGATCTTTTGGTACCCAGAACTGATTGGGTCTAGGTTTGTTAGTCTTAACAGCTCTCTGATCTTGTTCAGATTTTACCAGTGGACAAGATAGTTCAGAGTGACCTTTCTTAGCACAAACAATACATAAAATATCAGAATGAGCAGCTTTACTTTCAGCAATCGTTTCTGTAAAACCAAGACCTCTCTTTCCAGTGTTACTGTTTCCATAAATCATAGATGCATATTTACTTCTTTCCATTCCATTAGAAATAAAGTTTTGAAAAAATTGTTCATGCATATCAGATTCACAAACAGTTTTGGAAGTGGAACAAACATTGCTTTTGAGAGTTTGGTTTTCAGATTTGAGTCTTGCAACTTCAGTGTTAAAATCCTTGTTTTCAGTTGCATACTCAGAATTTCGATTCTTTAAAACTTGGACTTCTTTGGTTAGATTTTTCTTATCTTCCCTAAGAGTTTTCAGTTTTAAAGACATCTTATTGTTTGCATTTAACAAGTCTTTTACAACATCAATTAATTCAGATTTAGAGAGATCAGAAAATACCTCATTGTCTTCATCTTCTGAATCTGTTCCAGAGCCTGAACTGTATTCAGAACTTGAGTTGGTATGAGCCATCAGAGACAGATTTGCTTCCTCCGATGTGCTTCCAGACTTGCTTGAATGACTGCTTCGATCATTCTTCCTTCTGCCTTCTCTCCTTCTTGAAATTGTACCTTTATGAGGTCCAGAAGCAGAACTGATGTGTGCCATCATTGCTGTTTCTGCCTCTTCTTCACTAGACGATTCTTCTTCTGATTCTGATACATCCCAGGCAGCCATCATACCCTTCTTTCTGAATCTGGAACTCTTCTTGTGCTGTTTGCCTTTTTCAAGATTTGGACATTTTGACTTGATATGTCCAGGTTCATTGCATCTATAACAGATGATGTTCTTCTTGTCAGATTCTTCCTTATCTTTGCTGTTATGTTTCTTCTTGGAACCTCTCCTCATCCTGTTTTCCCAGATCTTAACCATCTTTTTGGTTAAGTAAGCCATACCATCACAGTCACTGTCACTATCCTCTGATTCTGATGCTGCCTTTGCAGCTTTCTTCTGTTTCGACTTCAGGGCCAGATTTTTCTTCTTCTTTGGTTCATCTGCTTCCAGTTCTATTTCATGAGACCTGAGTGAGCTGATTAGATCTTCAAGTCTTAAGTTATTCATATCTTTGGCTTGCTGAACTGCAGTAACCATTGGTCTCCACTTTTTTGGTAAACTTCTTAGAATCTTCTTGACATGATCTGCTGTTGTGTAGCTTTACTTCAAGACCTTCAATCTAGATATCAGAGTCTGGAATCTGCAGAACATTCCATCAATGTTTTCATCGTCTTCCATCTTGAACATCTCATCCTGTTTGACCAGTATGTTAGCCCTTGCTTCTTTAACCTGTTGGGTTCCTTCATAGGTCAGAACAAGACTGTCGAATATGCTCTTTGCTGTTTCTTTATTTGTGCATTTGTCAAATTCCTTGAATGTGATGGCACTGATCATGATGTTTCTGGACTTGTGATGAAGTTTGTGTAATCTGCTCTGATCTGGTTTCATATCATCCATGTCTAGTTCTTTAGTTGGATCTTCTGGATCAGTAGGTGCAGTGTATCCTTTGACTACCATCTTCCATAATTCAGGATCTTAAGATATGAAGAAACTTCTCATTCTGTCCTTCCAATACTCAAACCTTTCTCCATCGAACAGTGGTGGTCTGTTGATGTTGCCTCCCAATTCTTCTCTGGATTCTGCCATGTTGAACCTCTTGGTCCTTTCCTCAAACACTATTAAGTGCTCAGCCTTGAGACCGAACTCTGATACCAATTGAAGGTGCAAACACGAGAAGGGGGGGTTGAATTGTGTTTGACTTAACTTGAATACTTTTCCTGTTTTTACACTTTTTAAAACAAAACTTGATGTATGATTAAAAACAGAGTTAGCAGCGGATATCAAGTAAAAATAAAACTCACAATTCTTATACTGGTTCACCGTTAACGAGGCTACGTCCAGTCCCTTCACCTTG
Organism: Cicer cuneatum; assembly: GCA_037974295.1. Classification (NCBI taxonomy): domain Eukaryota; kingdom Viridiplantae; phylum Streptophyta; class Magnoliopsida; order Fabales; family Fabaceae; genus Cicer; species Cicer cuneatum. The sequence continues at coordinate 21,333,079 of JBBPBO010000003.1, forward strand.
AAGGATTTCACTAATTCAAACCTTGAATTACAACCGTTCTACTGACCTTCCAAGTCAGTCTTCCCAAACAGTCTAACAATCCTAGACTCTTGAGGAATACAGCTCCTGTCTTCTCCTGCCAATCTGAAAATCCCAGATTGTAGAAGGAATTACAACACTATGAATCTAATTGCCAAAAAGTCAAGTAAGAAGGAATGGAACCACTGGAGAGTCGTCCGCAGTTCACACTTGGGCTAATCTTCTACCCCTTCTGACTCCCTCAGATTGTAGACTCTACTTCAACAACTTAGATCTGACACAGTGGAAAGAAAATAACACGAGTGCTTGCTTCTTGAAAGCTAGAACTCACAATTGACCTCACTGAAAACTTGAGTGTTTGTTTGGAAGTGTATGACTCTTTTGTGATTTTCGATGCAAAGTATTCTGCCTTGAGCCTCCTTTTATAGATGCATATTTGGGCCTCTTCCAAGCTTAATTTCGAGCTGAACTTGCTGGATTCTCTTGCAAAAATAACTTGACCATTTGGGCTTCATATAAATAAGAAACATATCTCTTATAAGCTTCAGATTTCTTTCAAAATAACTGGCCAATCAAGTCTTTAGTTGCTTCCCGCCACAGCTCCTGAATTCCACAATACCTCACTTTTATTTTTGTAACAAATCTTTTTAATACTTTGATTAAAATAAATTAAAATCTCCACCGTTAATCCTCCTGATTAAATCTGGACCATTGGATTCTTCTGCGCTAGTCCACATCTGGACCAAACTAATTGATATGTTGTGATCCTCTGATTTTGGCCATCCCTGGACCACACTTCCTAACCCTCTGATCTTCTAATTTCGGCCATCCTGGACTTGTACCTGATATGCTACAATCCTCTGATTTCGGCCATTGCTGGACCACGCATCCTAACCCTCTGATTTCGGCCAACACTGGGCCATGGTCTGATCTTCTGATCTCGGCCAACACTGGGCCAAATAATTAATTCTGAACCATTGATATGGAAATCTTCCCTCTGATCTGGACCAATTATGGACTTGGTCTGGATTAAATTGAAATTAAATCTGGATAAGTAATTCAGTCTGGACATTTTACCTTTGATTTTGGATCAGGTCTGGATCAATTCTGGAAATCATTTCTTCTGGTCTGGACTTAGTTTCATACCCTGAACCATGCTATCTTCTGATCTGGGTCAAATCTGGATTGATTCTCTTGTTCTGGACTCATTAACTTATCTTCTGGTTGAGTCTGGAACAAGTCTGGGTTGTTTTAATTTCTCACTGATAGGCTATCTTCTTGTCAGAATAACTTCTGGAATAAATCTGATATTTGATTCCTCTTGGTCTGGAACAACTCTCCCTCTGGCAAGCTTTCCTCTGGTATGGTCCAGGTCTTTTTCTGACATTGCTTCCTTCTGATCTGGGCCAGCAAAGATATCTTCTGGTGATCCTGGAGTATCTTCTGGTATTTCCATAATTCATTTTCTTGAATCCGTTGATCTTCTGATTACTTCAGTTTCTGGTGGCATTTAATTTAATAATTCAAGGTACAAAATAAGATTACATTGAGTCCTTTTGTAACCATCAAAATCCTAAGACTTAGAACCAACTTGGTTCCAACAAAGAACACATCTTTCTGTTTAGCAATCGAATTTAATTTTCATAAATGGCTAACACAACTTAAATTCCCCCCTTTTCTTCTGTATTCCAACACCTTCAATTGGTATGAGGTTTCGATCTCTTAATTGAGCACTTTACCGTATAAGAGTAAAGATTCTTTACTTCTGGAAATATCAGTTAAGTGGTTTCACTTGTTGTTTGTTTTTGGTTCAATCTTACTTTCAATCTATATTTGAAATTCAAATTTTTATTTCTTTCAAAATCATGGATTAACAAAAACTATGGTTGTTGCATATTGAAATTGCTATCGGATAATTGTGAATATATGACATCGATTATGAATGACACCATAATAAATTATGATTGCGAAAGATGACCTCCATGTTTCTAGAACACCTTGATAATCGATTACACCAGTATGTATAATAGATTATAGATGCGAAGCTAGTTCCATTTTTTTTAAAAGTATAAATAATCGATTACGATGTTGTACCTGGCAAAAAATTACACATGAGGAAATCAAACTTTTTATGGCTCATCATTGCTTTTCTTTCATTTCTATTTTTGGATTGACAAACACTCCTATAAATAAGAGGTCAATTTCAACATGTTTTTCACATCAATTGACTTCCTCTTCTTCTCTTGTCAAATGTCACTTCTCAATCTCCTTGCTTTTCTTTCTTGCTCACTTTAATAATTCTCTTTGAGAGCTTTATTTTTACTATATAGTTTGAGTTGTAATATATATTTTTGTGCTTCAATTTGTTGATCTACTCTCGAGAGTGTAAATCAATCTTATCTCTTGTTATAACATTATTATGAGTAATCCTATTGTTCAAGAAAGGTCATATCTAGTTAATTTTGTGTTGAATCTTGTTAATCTTATTATAGGCTCTCCTTCAAAGCATAAATTTTGTTTTAAGAGCTCTCTTAGGTTGTTCATGGTATCTTTTTAATTTTGTGGTAAAAGCTTGGTTCATTTTTAATAATATTATTATTTGTGAAACTGAACGTAGGCCTTAAGTTATTACTAGCTGAACTAGTATAATTTGTTGAATGCTATCTATTTTTTATTTCGGCACATTTACTTTATGCATTCTATTTAGTTTCCGTCTCACATTTTATTTTCAAGCATCGAACTTAAAATTACTCAATACTTTTCAATGGCTTATTTTATCTGTAATTTGTTTAAAGTTAACAATCCCCCTCTTGTGTTTGGAGTTATTTGTTCAACAAGTGGCATAATATTTCTTCATCATATGTGGAGTATAGATTCAATTGCTTATATTACTGCATGATATTCCTCAATTAAGTAGTATTTTTTTATTGTTTTCGTCGTTTCGTTTGTTTAACGTAGTGTTGAATTTTGGTGAGAAATCAACGTAGTTTATATGGAGTATTTCAACAATATCTGCAGTTGTAGATGTCCAAATAGAGTCAAACTAGTTGTAAGTATTGCTACGGCCCATATCTACAACCTTAATGAAGACACCAAAACCAAACTCAAATTCAAAAGAAGAGAAAAATGCATTATAGAAACACATTTTTTAGGGATCTTTTTTACTATTTTGAAGTGGGGAGATTTGTGCCCTAGTGGAGAAACACAAAGGAGACTAGTTCTAACTCCATTGAAGGAATTTATCAAGAATTATTTATGAATATTTCTTGTAATTCTTCTTTAATATCTATCTTTTACTTCTTTGTCATGAGTAACTAAAAACCCTCTTTGTTAGATTAAGTAGAACTTTGACTATGTGATTTTATTTTTGATTATTTGAATTATTTTTCTCATCTTTGCGCTTAATGTTTTTTATTTCTTGCTCATCTTTAAACTATTTTACAATTCGTATTTTCAAATAGAAGTGAACTTTACGAATGCTTGAGATGAGAAATTCACAACTTTCTAATCTATGAATAAATGTAGACGCATGAAATCAATTGAAATATTTGCAAAGGCAATAGATCAATACGAGAATTCTTAAACATTTGAGCTTAATTCTAATTTTAAATCCACTAAGGAATTAGGGCTTACTTTGCAATTAAAGGTTCTGTCACTAAGCAATTAGAGCAATAATAGTAAAGAGAATTCAGTAATAATTCAATAAAGGAGTTCAATAATCAGGATCCAATTAGAAACCAAGATTGGATTCAAATTGAAACTCATCCCTGACATTTTTTAATTATAATTTTCATTTCTCTTACTTTTTTTAGTTTGAAAATTACTCAATCAACTCGGAAACTTTTTGTTTAATTTTAGTAATTAAATACAATTTGATAGTATAACACAATTTTTGAGTTCGACACTCAATATTACCATTTTAATATTACTTGTGATTCAGTACACCTACCGAAACACTATCAAGTTTTTGGCGTTGTTGCCGGAGATTATCATATCACTATTGTTATATAATAGTATGCAATAACGGAGTTAATAACAATGTTTTATGCAATAGGGTTGGACATCAGGCGATTATGGTCGGTTTTGGGTTCAATACCTCCATTCAAAACACAACCGAATAAGAAGATTACTCTCCCAGTATCAAGCATTTGAGGCATCGGTTTCAGCGGGTGGCAGGTTTCACGAGTTTGGCATGTGGTTATGTTAGGTTTACAGATTACACGGGAAAATGAAAAAGAAATATCATCTTTCTACTTAGTTCCACACTCATATTTTTACACCCAATAAAATTAAAGAAAGTAGAAGATGCATAATCTTATTATCATTAATATTATTATAGTTTATTATTATTATTATTATTAATTTTACTAGTTATTGAAAGTAAAAACAAAAGAAGAAAAAAACAGCTTCAACACAACCAAGGTAAAAACTTGTATATTGAGGCAATGGTAAAAGCTTGTATAAATCTAGCACCCCTTGACCATATTTGAAGAAAATGTTGCATTTCTCCTTCTTTGTTGAAGCAATGATCGTGTTGAATAGTGTTGCACAATGGTTTCCTCTTGATATAAATCATGAACATGTAGAGAAGAAGAAGGGTTGTGTGTGGAGTAAAAGAAGGATTGTGGGAGATATTAAAGTGAGAGGGATAGAAACGTGGGCAGGGCATTTGTTTTAGGATAAAAGATGGAGTATATCAATTTTTTTTGAGTGAATAATGGAGTACATCGAAATACTCAAAGAAATAAAAAGTATTACTAATATAGACTAGATAATTAGATACTAGTACTTTTGTGGGTCTCCAGAGAGTAGCCTTTTAATAAGGATGGAATTAGACATAAAAAGTAATAGAGACATAGATGTATAAGTTAAGCATAAATAACTTTTCTCATTTCTCAGTCTGGCTCAGGTCCTGATGTGGACCAACCCTACATGAAGGTTAATGAGCTTCAAGAACTAAGAGCGGAAGGACCATGGACAAGAGGGAAGGCTAGGAAGCTAAAGGAACAATTAGAGAAGCAAGTTGTTAATTTTCTTAGTCTTAAGACCTATGACATGATTGATCCACATTATATTAATCTCTTGGTCATAGAAATACCTTAAGATTTATTTTTAATTTTGAGATGTAATAATCATACCTTATAATTAAGAATTATGTTGACTTGTGTGTGTGCCTAAATATTTGGTAGCTTATGCACAATGTCATTAGTTGTGTGTAACTTAGGCACCATGATATTTTGTGTTAGGTTATATATACCTTATCATTGTAAGACACATAGAACTTTTTGAATGAAGAAAACATTTTGGGTGAGATTAGAAAAATGCTCTCTATGGTTCTTTGAACCAAATTTGGATCTTATCAAGAGCCTACCATTCCTTGTAGAGTGTGACGATTTCTATTATTTCATTCCTTCTTCATATTTTCTTGTTTGTATTCTCCATTTTATTTGGTACTTTATTTGAAAATATCACTTGGTTAGATCCTTCAATGCTTCAACTCATATGGAAATACTCAAATCCATATCATGTGGTATCAAAGTCTCTCATTAAGTGGTAATTTTTGTTATTAATCTCTATTTTAATGTTTTATGTTCTTGAGATATTTGAAATTTTAGTTTCATTTTGTTCCAAATTTTGTTCAATCTTGAGTTGTTGGTTGTTTATAAGCGTTATAATATGTGGGAAGGTTTAGTCTTGTGGTTATTTACTTCATTTGTGGTGAAATTCGAAACTAAGCTGAAAAAAAAACGCAAAAAACAAAAATCAAGTTTTCAGTGTCATCATCTTCTTCACTTGCAATTGTTTGATTCAAAATTTCACTTGCAACTTTGTTTTCAATGTTATTTCTTCTATACATGTCCGATTCTAGAAGTTCAAAAGTAGAAATTGATTATAAAAATGAGAGGAATTCAAATATATAGAGAGAAAAATCTGAAAATACAAGTTTTGCGAAAAATTGTTTCTGCACATCTACTCTTCTGTGCATAAAAATCATAACGTGTCTCTTTTACCTCTTAGTCCCAAGGAAGTTTATCTTGATCAAACTCAATGGAATCTAAAGAGGGACATAGATATCAAAGAACAAAAATGAAAATATATCATGCATGCTCATGACTCAAGTAACCAAAATTCTTTACCTAGTATAGAAAACTTATTTGCTACAGAGCATGTGGTTACGAAAGCTTTGTTGACTAGACAATCAATATATCTTCTTTATTCAAATGATTTATATTTGTCTACTTCACATGATGATATTTCTCATTCTTTGAATTGTCTTTTAAAAGAGTTTTATAATGTGTTCCCTGAAGAACTTGAAGTAGAAATGTCACTTTACAAGGAATGATGTTTGAATTGTAAAATTGCCTATTTAAAATTTCCCTGTTAAAATTTAAAAATAACTCAAGATTGATTTTTGTTAAGAAAACGGAAAACTGAGAATGTTCTTGGTTTTGGAAACAGAAAACGGAGAATGTTCTTGGTTAGTTAAAAAAAGCATAATGATCTTGGTTGTGAAAGCAGAAAACGGAGAACATTCTTGGTTCTGGAAACAGAAAACGGAGAACGTTCTTGGTTTAGTTTAAAAACATAAATTGATTTTTTACTTTAGTAAATGAAATACTGAAAGTAAATAGAGATAGAGAAGAGATATCACACAATGATTTATTCTAGTTCACCCAACCCGGGCTACGTCAAGTCCTCACAACTGTGAGATTTTCCATCAAGTGTTCAAATCAAAGAACCTTCTTGGTTTTACAACACCTAGCTCAGATCAATCTTGATCTATTACACACTTCAATCCTTTCCACCCAAAAAGGAAATCAATCAGATCACCTATCAACCCTTGATAGGATTTTTACAATTTACCTTTTAACCTTAAAAGGATTTTCTAAACAAATCACTCAAGCTATAAATAAACATTATAGTCTTGAGTTTTACACGATAATGATTTAAAGTGTTTGGCAGAATTTGTTTAATCTCAACTCTTGTTTGAGGTTCAGATTCTTTACAAGAGATTTCAGTAAACTAATTAACAATGAACTCAAGACTGAATGTTACTGATTTCTGGTGAGACTTTCAAGTATGAATGTGAATGATTGATGATTCTTCTTTGCACTTGAATGTCTTAATTTTCATTAAGTTGTGGGGTTCCTTTTATAGACATTAGAGGTGGTCCATGTCAGCTTTAATGTGACCGTTGGAGGGGTTTCTTTGGTCACGGGTTGGATTAAAATAATCAGTCTTCAAAGTAAGACTACTGACTGATCTTTTTCTTCTTTTTGACTTTAAGACTTTTCTGGTCTTAGTGTATTCTCTTTTATCTAATCTATACAATTCTTGAGGATCACTTGATCACGAGAATATGTGTCATAAGGTCATGCTGAAGTTTCAAGAACGTTCTTAGTTTGTGCATCAGAAGCTGTTGAACGTTATGGAGCTGTATGACAGAAGCTGGAGAATGTTCTGGAGAATGATTAATCTTGACTGATTTTGTCATTTTGTCTTGATTCAAATCTTTACTTCTTAGATCTTTTGGAGTACTTCCTTTGCTATTATGAAAGTTGTATATTCCTTGTATATGTACTAGTAATCCATTCGAAATAAGCATGATCTTCTCTTGCATTAAAAGTTGTCTTGAACAGTCTTGATGAAGAGAAAAACGTGGATAACGTTCTTGGTTTTTCCAGAAAATGTCCAGAACGTTCTTGGTTTTTGGAAGTTCATTTTTAAATTTTTCTTTAAATTGATTTTGCTTGCTTTTTCTTAAGTACCTATCTTGGATTATCACACTCAAAAGCACATGTTAAATAACACATAATTTAAAATCATAATTAGAGTCTTTAATTAATCTTTGTTTATTTACATCAAAACAATTAATTGAGATTTTGTCTTAACAGAACTTTCTTATGGCCTACCTCCGAGCACCACATTGATTTGATTCCTAATGCTTATTTGTCTAATAGGCCTCCTTATATAAGTAATCCAGAACAAACTAAAGAAATTAAAAGAAAAGTCCAAAAACTTTTGGGAAATGGTTGGTTTTAAGATAGCCTTAGTCCTTTTGCCATGCTGGAAATCTTAGTACCAAAGAAAGATGGCACATGGAGCATGTGCACCGATTGTCGTTCTATTAATAACATTACCATCAAATATAGACATCTTATACCTAGGCTTGATGATATGTTAGATGAATTGCATGGTGCATGTGTATTTTCCAAAATTGACTTAAAAAGTGGTTATCATCAAATTCGGATTAGAGAGGACGATGAATGGAAAACAGCTTTTAAAACCAAGTTTGGCCTTTATGAATGGTTAGTTATGCCATTTGGCCTAACCAATGCCCCTAGTACTTTCATGAGATTGATGAACCGTGTTTTAAGACACTTCATTGGAAAATTTGTAGTTGTTTACTTTGATGATATTATTGTGTATAGCTTGAACATGCATGGTCATGTTGAGCATCTCAAGAGTGTTTTACAAGTCCTATGAGAAGATAAGTTGTTTGCTAACTTAGAAAAGTGCACTTTTTGCCAAATTGAGATTACTTTCTAAGGATTTGTAGTAAGTGCACAAGGTGTTAAAGTAGATGAAGAAAAGATTAAGGCTATAAGGGATTGGCCAACACCTAAATGCATGAGTGAGATTAGGAGTTTTCATGATCTTGCTAGCTTCTATAGGCGTTTTGTGCCTAATTTTAGTACTTTGGCCGCTCCTTTGAATGAGATTGCTAAGAAAAATGTTGCATTTAAGTGGGGAAAAGATCAAGAAGATGCATTTACTACATTAAAGAAAAAATTGATCCATACGCCTATCTTGGCCTTGCCTAACTTTGCAAAAACTTTTGAAATTGAATGTGATGCATCTAATATTGGAATAGGGGCTATTTTGTTACAAGAAGGTCATCCAATTGCATATTTTAGTGAGAAATTGAGTGGAGCACACTTGAGCTATTCCACTTATGATAAGGAATTATACACTTTAGTTAGAGCATTGCATACTTGGCAACATTATTTGTTTCCTAAAGAATATAGTGATCATGAATCCTTGAAGTATCTAAAAGGGCAATGTATGCTAAATAAGATACATGCAAAGTGAGTTGAATTCTTAGAACAATTTTCATATGTCATCAAACACAAGAAAAGGAAAGCATATGTGGTAGCCAATGCACTTTCAAGACGGTACTCACTAATCTCTGATCTTCTAACTAGGCTTCTTGGTTTTGATTATATTACAAATTTGTATGCCTTAGATGTTGATTTTGCTTCTCTTTTCCGTGATTGTGAACTTATGGCACATGACTCTTATTATAGACATGATGGTTATTTGTTCAAGGGCACTAGACAATTCCTTCCTAATTGTTCATTGAGAGAATTGCTCGTGAGAATGGTGCATGAGGGCGGTTTAATGGGTCATTTTGGAGAGCATAAGTGATATGATCCTGGTTGTCATGAATCACTTTAACGATCGTTCTAGGTAGGAAACTTAACGATTTGAGCCAAAAACACGTTTTGCTGGAGAGGGCTCCGAACGTCAGAATCTGACGATTCCAAAACGAGGTGAAAGATGACGTTCCGAAACGCAAGTTAGGCGGTTGAATCACCGAAAACAAGTACGTAGAACTCAAGATATGATCGCATGTTACTGAACACGAAAATTGGTAGAATTTGAGTAATAGGGTTTGATGTAAAGGAAATTCAAATTATTATTTAGCAAACGAACCAAGAAAAGAATGGCGTCACAATCTAAGGATTGATAAGCCAAAAGATAGCCACAAGGGTTAAAAACCTTGATAAGTTCAAAGTGAATTCTTTCAAGAACTCTAGAGAGCAAAGCCTCACAAAAATAATGTTCAAAAATCTCCCGTCAATGAGGTTAAGAATGCATATTTATAGTAAAGCTATCTCTAAACCTAAATGGGTCATAAGTGACACCATTTTCTAGGCCCATATTGGACTTACATCATATTTTTTTTAAAATAAACTAAATGTAAGGAAGTAAAGTATCTTCACTTACACATAACATGAACTAAATCTATAATAAAACTATAACAATTCCAAATCAAAGAAAACTAAGAATTATTACAAACCAAATTAAAATAAATAAAGTTCATCTTAATTTATTAAAATATGAATCATCTTCGTACTCTTGAGGTTCTTATCATTCTCTCCTTCTTGAACAAATCCGGCCACGAATTTAAGCTCCATTATGTCGTACATGAAGAAATAATCCAAATAAACCACAAGCTCATCATATCCACCGGGGTCAAATGGAAATTTGGAAAAGTCGCCAAATGTCATAAGTCGGTGAAACACATTTCCATCTTGAACAATTAAAATATCATCACATTTATGGTAAAGGTAAGAAATTCTAAAGATGGGGATAAAGTTATACCTTTTGAAGTTGATATTCATGACCAAATTTTCCTTCTTTGGATTGAAATTTGTGGCAAACAATATGTTACTTTGTATTTGCAAAGGCTTCAAAGCAAGTTGAATCTCATGGATATTCTCTTTATCACAAAAAAATGGCAACTCAATAATTTCCTTGCAAGCATCCTTTTGAGGATCCTTTGAATAACCACCTTCAAGCACTAACATTGCTTCATTCACCTCACTCTCTTGTTTAAAGAGACTTTCAATTTTACCATCATCTTTCTCTTTGCTTTCAATGTCAATATATTGATGACATTCCTCCTTTAGAGGCACTTCTTCAAGCACTTGCAATAGAGAATTATGAAAGCTAGACAAATAGTTGGAGTCAATTTCTTGCCATTTGTCTCTCAAATGTTTCTCCTTTTCTTCTTTATTTTCTTTGATTTTCTCTTTCTCGATCAAGGCTAGCTTCTCTACTTTTCTTGCTAGTTTGGCATATCCATTTTCGTACAGATATTTCACATACTCCGAATCGAATACAAAATCTCGAATATATTGATGATATGATATACTTCTCTTTTTTTCTTGATCCTCATTTTCATATTCTACATGTCTTTTCTCTTTTTCATACCTCATATCATCACCATGATTTTCTTGATCCTCTAACTGCTAAGTTTCGACATGTAAATTTTCAGTATGCTCCTTCAACATCTTTTGCATTTGAGCAATTATAGCTTCCACTAACAATATGTTGTTTCCCCCTTGAGGAGGGCTATCATCACCACATATTCCGGCCATATTTTAAACAAAAAGAAAACAAACAAAAGTGAAAGAACAGGACCTCACCGCACAGCTCACGTGTTTACACTCTTGAATTTGTCACTCGTGTTTCACTCAATTTTGGCTTTTTCAATAATGAATCCCTGTTGAATTTTAACACTCAATTGCTCTCTTCCAGTTCTTAATTGAATTAGTAAGAACCTCAATATTTTGAACAAAAAAAAAATTGGTACGAAGAACTTAACGTAACACAAAGCAATAGTAATGTGATTGAAAAAAAATATTACTTTTAGGAATTTTGTCAAACAGGTAGTGTGCACTATTGTTTTTTTTTGTATCTCTCTCTCTCTCTCTCTCTCTCTCTCTTTTTTGTATCTTTTTTTTTAAGTAGCAGCAACACACAAATTAACTAAGGACGGCAATTCAAACAAAAGAAACACAACTAACAATTTATGTTTCACAAAAAAAAATAAAAAAAATGAACAGAATTTTACTGAATTCCAAACCTAGAGACAAGCTCTGGTACCAAATGATATGATCCTGGTTGTCATGAATCACTTTAAGGATCGTTCTAGGTAGGAAACTTACATATTTGAGCCAAAAACACGTTTTGCTAGAGAGGGCTCTGAACGTCAGAATCTGACGATTCCAAAACGAGGGGAAAGATGACGTTCTGAAATGCAAGTTAGGCGGTTGAATCACCGAAAACAAGTATGTAGAACTCAAGATATGATTGCAGGTTACTGAACACAAAAATTGGTAGAATTTGAGTAATAGGGTTTGATGTAAAGGAAATTCAAATTATTATATAGCAAACGAACCAAGAAAAAAATGGCACCACAATCTAAGAATTGATAAGCCAAAAGAACGCCACAAGGATTAAAAACCTTGATAAGTTCAAAGTGAATTCTTTCAAGAACTCTAGAGAGCAAAGCCTCACAAAAATAATGTTCAAAAATCTCCCGTCAATGAGGTTACAAATGCATATTTATAGTAAAGCTATCTCTAAACCTAAATGGGTCATAAGTGACACCATTTTCTAGGCCCATATTGGACTTACATCATATTTTTTTTAAAATAAACTAAATGTAAGGAAGTAAAGTATCTTCACTTACACATAACATAAACTAAAACTATTACAATTCCAAATCAAAGAAAACTAAGAATTATTACAAACCAAATTAAAATAAATAAAGTTCATCTTAATTTATTAAAATATGAATCATCTTCATACTCTTGAGGTTCTTATCAATAAGACTCTTGACATGTTGCATGAATACTTTTATTGGCCTAAAATGAAGCATGATGTGCATTTAATTTGTTCTAGGTGCATAGTTTGTCAGAAGGCTAAATCCAAAAGCATGTCTCATGGTTTGAATACCCCTCTTCCTATTCCTTCATCTCCTTGGGTTGATTTGTCCATGGATTTTGTGTTGGGACTACCCATGAACAAAAAATTTCGTGATAGCAATTTTTTTGTCGTGGATCGTTTTCTAAGATGGCACATTTCATTCCTTGTCATAAAGTTGATGATGCAAGTCATATTGCAAACTTGTTTTTCAAAGAGGTCGTAAAATTTAGAGCTGTCAAAATGGGCCAGCCCACCCAGCCCGCTAAAACATAGGGCTTGTGCCTAATAATTTCAGCCCGAATTTTTTCAGGACTTTTGAGCCCGATCCAAATAAACTTGTTACCTATTTGGGTTAGAACGTATGGGTACGAGGTAGCCCGCAAGTTGCATAATCAATTTAAAAAAATTAAAAATAGTAAAATTGGCCTTAAAAAAACTGGCCTAAATAAAAATAGTAAAATTGGTCTAAACATTGAACTTATTTTAATTTGTGTGTTGTTTGGATAATGTGTTGTTTTGAAAATTTTGAATCGAGCTAGTGTTAATTGGAAAATCTGAACTTAGTTTGTGTGTTATTTTATTGTGTATTTTTAATGATATAGAATATCATATTTCATTTGCACTTGTCTTCTTGAGTCGAATATCCATTTATAATTTACACTCATTCAAATTGATTCATACTTAATGAATAAAGAGTATACCGTAATTGTTTTTAAATGGGCATGAAGAAAATTTTCAAATTAAAAGAGTCGCAAAGAAATTAAAAATATATTGAATAAAAAAATTATAAAAAAATATGCAGATTACCCGCCCAGCTCGCAACCTGTTTAAGGTCGGGCTCGGGTAGTATTTGATCAGCCCATATCAAAATAGAGCTTTTTGGCCCGATCCGAAGAAGCTCGTAACCCGTTAGGGCCGACCCTAAATGGGTCGGGTAGCCCGTTTTGACAAGTCTAGTAAAATTGCATGGTATACCTAAATCCATTGTTTTGGATAGGGATATTAAATTCTTGAGTCACTTTTGGAAAACCTTGTGGGCTAAACAAGGTACCAAGTTGTTATTTTCCACTACTTGTCACCCTCAAACGGATGGACAAACCGAAGTGGTCAATAGAACTCTTGGCACCATGCTTAGAATATTTTTGCATGCAAATCTAAAGGCTTGGGAAGAATGTTTGCCATTTATTGAATTTGCATATAATAGAGTTCCACGTGGGACCACATCATTTTCTCTATTTGAGGTTGCATATGGTTTCACCCACTAACTCCACTTGATTTGCTTCTTTTACCTCTTAGTGATGATATTTTGCATGGAGATGCCGAAGAAAAAGTCAAGTATGTCAAAGATCTACATGCTAAAGTGAAAACCAATATTGAGACGAAAATCAAACACTGTGCAAAGAATGCCAACAAGACTCGAAAAAGAATGGTCTTTGAACCCGGTGATTGGGTTTGGGTTCACTTAAAGAAGGAGAGGCTTCCCTCCTGAAGGAAATCCAAGCTTCAACCAAGGGTTGATGTCCCTTTCAAGGTGTTGGAGCGGATACATGATAATGCATACAAGATAAACCTTCCTGGGGAGTATCAAGTTAGTGCTACATTTAATGTTAGTGACTTGTCTCCTTGTGATGTAGGTGAAACAGATGATGACGAGCTAAATTCGAGGACAAATTCTCTTCAAGAGGGAGGGGATGATGTGGACCAACCATACATGAAGGTAAATGAGCTTCAAGAACTAGGAGCAGAAGGACAATTGACTAGAGGGAAGCCTAGGAAGCTAAAGGAACAATTAGAGAAACAAGTTGTTAAATTTCTTAGTCTTAAGACCTATGACAAGATTGATCCACATTATATTAATCTCTTGGTCATAAAAATACCTTAAGACTTATTTTTAATTTTGGGATGTAATAATCATACCTTATAATTAGGAATTATGTTGACTTGTCTGTGTGCCTAAATATTTGGTAGCTTAGGCACAATGTCATTAGTTTTGTGTAACCTAAGCACCATGTCATTTTGTGTTAGGTTATATATACTTTTTCATTGTAAGACATGGGAAACTTTTTGAAAGTAGAAAACACTTTGGGTGAGATTAGAGAACTGCTCTCTAGGGTTCTTTTTTGAACCAAATTTGGATCTTATCAAAAGCCTCTTACTCTTGTGGTGATTCTACCATGATCTTAGCATTCCTTATGGAGTGTGGCGATTTCTACCATTTCATTACTTCTCCATATGTTCTTGTTTGTATTCTCCATTTTATTTGGTACTTTGTTTGAAAATATCAGTTGGTTAGATCCTTCAACTCATATGGAAATACTCAAATGCATATCAGGTCCCGATGGATGAACTTTTGAAATCTAAATCTGACTGTATGAACCCAAATTAACTTGATATATTTCACTTTTTCACCCGACACCAGTAAGTACCCGACCGTTTAGTCAAAATTTGAATTGGATTTACTGGATCCTAGGCGGTTCTTGGGTTTTTGTCCACCCCTAGTATAATAAGTCAGTAACAAAGTAGTTATAAAATGCTAACAAACTTCTTCTAAAATATAGTTTAGTGATCATAGTAGTGCATTTTTTGAGCTTGACACTGATTTGTACTTACAGGATCTTAACATTAGCTACCCTTTTAAAATCAACCTTGTCCTCAAGGTTGTGGAATTAACTCATGGAACCAATTTTTTTCCTGGATCACATTGGTTGAATGGGGTCCACGTAGTTGTTGGCAGTGTACTCAATTGTCACTGGGATCCCACCGTTGACCTTTTTCCATTATCACAGGTGAAATGTAGCCGTAAGTAAGGTCTCATAATTGCATACATGGGTTCTTCAAAAGCTGCTACCTTTTCTACAAACACTTGATCCAACAATATGCACCAAGACCATATCATGTTACTCTTCTTCTGCCTAATTTTCTTCATCATTTCAATTTTAACAACCTTTGGAGCAATATGTTTCCTCATTGTGAAGCATCCTTGCAAGAAACATTGAACAAAAATATCAATTGTATCATTGGCCATCCCATTAAGTTCAACCTTGTCCTCAAAAGATTGTAGAATGTTTTCAATATTTCCAAATCTCACATGATGTGGTATCAAGACTCAACCCCTGCCATTGAACTAAGGCAACAACATATTGGCATTCCAAGCAACGATCGAATGTATCAAGGAAAGTATCCATGTCCATTAGATTGGAATTTGGATAGGTTTGAGCAAATGAAATATATCTAGCACAATTCATTGAAGGTACAAACCACAAGTAACTCATGTTGAGGACATTGCTTCCATAAGTAATCAAAGTTGTTCAAAGTTGAGGACAGGCAAACAAAAGAAAAAACAAAAAATGTTGGGGATGTTTTGTAGGTGGGGTTCAAAGTTGTTCGGCATTTCGACTTTAACAATTCGTGAAATGGTTGTTATCGAAATATAATCTACTTTTCTTATAATTAATATATTAAATTATACCCTACTATATTCAATTTTGAATTATGGTTGCTTGTAGAGACATGAAAGCATTTTTGTTTGGTTTAAATTTTCTAATTATTTGGTTTCAAGTATCCTATTTGAAATTCTCTAGCACATGCTGCTAGTGCTGGACAACTCTACACTTATCATTGTTAATAAACATGTGTTGTTCCTCCATAAATTGTAATTAATTTTACTTGAATTCACTTTTGTTGAATTTTGACTGTACAATAAAATGGTTTGACAAAATTATATAAAATATATTACATTACTTAAATGAGCCAATAGTTTAATTCAAAATAATATTTGCTATTTTACCTTACATTACTTAAATGAGCCAATAGTTTAATTCAAAATCTTTAACGATTTCTGTTGTATAAATAAAAAAATAAAAATATTAGTAAAGTTATAGTTCGAAAACATGGACGAGCCAAAAGGGAATTCTCCATCTCTGTTTCATGGCACTTTCTTTCAATAATGCAGAAACTAACAAATATATAAAGTTGTTGCGACAGTACTGAGTATCGCTTGTGAAGGATTTACCAATTTAATAAACGAAAATCGTGATCTATGTCGTGTTAATATTGTTAGGAATTGGATTTAGTACTATAATTGTGTCCGATTTAGATTGATGATTTATATAATTTCACTGCATAAAATAAAATTGAGTATGTGATCTCAACTGTTCAATCTTAAATCGATAGTTAAGATCGATTATATCCTGAACTACGAGATATAACTACAGACAATCTAGATCCATATAAGTGATAATAACAGGTCAAGTGTCAATTTTGGCAACCATTTAAATTGCATATCACACTTTTCCACATTGAAAATATTGTAATTCCAGCTTGGTTTTGGCTTAATCTTTTCAAACTAAGGAATATTATGATGTTATATTATGATTGAGAGGCACTTTCTTTTTTCTTTCCTGACATTTAATTGAAAGAAAAATTTGACTAGGGAGTTTCCAAGAAGTTTCTATTAAGGATTTAACTGAAGAAAAAAAAAAATAACATTAGTAGACAAGAAATATAATGTCTAAAGAGCAACTACAGGCAATTTAAACAACAGATTAATACTACCATGCTAATGAAACTACATAGAAACATGGTTTTTCTGCATTTATGTATTTTGATTTGTCAGATTCATGTTTAAAATTGCGGTGTGCAACCGCAATTGCGATCGCTGTATTGCAAATTTTGAAGTATTTGCAATAGTACCACAACTGCAATTTATATCTTATCAGCCGCATTCTCTTGCATTTGCCCGCAACATAAAGATTCGCAACCACAGTTTAAAGTCACTCAGGTTTTGAACATAAGATCTTGATCACTTTTCCTTGAGCTTCCTCCCCAATTTGAATGATATCTGAAAATCCATCTCCAACCTTTCATGTTTTTTCTTCCAGTTTTAACTCCTCTGTCATTCACAGTAATCCTACATGAACCTCCACTAGTCAAAACTCCTTCAGCATCATGTGGCATGAAATTTCCAGCACCTCTTATACTTCCAAAAGCAGAGAGTGTATTTTCACCCATCTTAGCATTGAACAAATCATGCTGTTTTGATTCAGATGAATAATCAAGCTTCAAATCAATAAAACTAGACTCATCCATACCTTTGAAATCACTCTCTCTTAATGAAAACACGCGCCTGTTTACAACATTGTAGCTGCCATAATCAACTTCACTCTTTCTACCATTTTCACACTCAAATACAAAATCACTCCTTCTTGGCTCTGCTTCACTATAACCACTTCTCCTTCCAGATTCTAAAATCAAACCACCATTCACACCTGAACTTCTAGCTGCAGAAATAGAACTTCTAGCACCTGATAAAACTGAATCACCACCATCTTCAGATCCAAATAAACCACCACCACCACCACCTCTAAAACTGCATAAAGATCTTGACCTTGATACACCCCTTTGATGATTTTCAACATTCCACATCATCATCTCACTACTCTTCTCATCAAACCCACCAACACTTCTTCCACTAAAATCTTTCTTTTTCTTCTTCCTAAATAGTTTCCCAATTCTCCAAAAAGTACCATTCCTTTTTATATCAACACAGTTGCTTCTACTTCTCCTCAGCACAACAACCTCTTCTTCTTTATCTTTATCTTTAGCCTTAGAAATCAAATGATGTATTGGAGTTGTCTCATTCTTTTCATTCTCAATAAGAAATGAAACCCTTCCAACACTTCCTACCTCAACACTACATGAATTTCGATTCGAAGTTATCTCATCAGAACAAGAACAAGAAGAAAGCCTTTGTTCACCACAATCAGAACACACAAGTTTCATTAAACGTTCCTTAAGACAATAAGCACATATACCACCACCACCAGAAGTAGAAGAAGAAGAAGAAGAAGGATGTTTCTTACATTGAACAAGTTCAGAGGTAGAATAGTAACAATCCATTTCATTACTATTAAAAGCTTCAACAACACCTTTGTTTTTCTCCTTCATGGCTTCACTTTAGATTGAGTTTCAAGAGTGGTGTGAAAGAAGGAACTCAATACTTAGCTTGTACAAGCAGTGTCTTAGAAGCTATGAGTAATAAAAAAGTTGAGAATTTTGAATATGAATGAATAAAGGGTATAATTGTAGCTGATTTTTAGAGTGAGACTTAGCAATAGCATAGAGGCGTTTCCTTTACGTTTTCTTTTGCAGCAAAAAAAAAAGGGTGATTAGAAGGAAGAGAAAAAGATAAATAAATGCAAAAGAAAAGAAAAAAGCACTGGCTCATGTAGGCATTATTGTGTAGGGAAGAGATATAAACAGAAAAAGAAAAAAAATGAGTGAAGAAAACTCTTTTGTGACTCCATAAATAAACACTTGCATCGCATGCATATATCTTGATCATAAATATGTGTCCATCACCAACCATGCCAATGTTCACAACTTTCAAAAACCCTCTTCACCGTGATTTTAAATTATAACAGTAATATTGTAGATTTTAAATTATAACATTAACATCGTAATCACAATTTCGACCCGCATTAAATTACTGTTGACCAAATTTTGATTTTATAAAAAAATAGTGGCTTCTAATCATCTGGTCTAGAAAACCAATCAATCTTTTCATTTTATGAACTGTCAACAACATTTTTGCACAAGAATTATTTTCCTTGATTTTTGCAATCCTATATTTGACAATAAATGTTAACACTCCAATACCCACTTTGCATGTGTCCCCTCATTCCCTTTGAAATAGTGGGTTAAGAGAAAGCAACCCTTCATAGTAACATGAGTGTGGCACGCATACTCATTTGTCCATTCTCTTTTTAGCACCCTAGACCATCATTCGTTCAAGCCAAGCTATAGTATAGTCTGTTAAACTGTGTCCCTTTCCACGTGGATTATAGCCACGTGTCTCATGTCTCACCGACAGATCTATCTTTTGGATCAACATTCTCTGTTGAGTATAATAACATCAGCACAGCAGGACTCTATTTCATCTGTCCCTTATGAATGTTCCCTCCGATAATTTTTTTTTAATTCTTTTTTAAAATGTTTTATCTATTTCAAAACGAGTGTATTTCAAGATTTTTGCTAAAGTGATATTTACAAAGTGATATTTATTATAAAACCAAAAAAGCATTATCAACAAAATACACAATCATTGACACGGATCACGCAATGGAATCATGTTAGGCTAGTTACCACATATTGAAATGGATATGAACTAATGAAGAAATTTTCAAAATCATCTAAGTAATGAAAAAACTCATAAAGGAAGTTGTTGCGTATGAAATTTTACGAACACTATTATCTTGAGTCTGGCTCAAGTTTCAAGAAATAATAATTTTTTATCCTTTATTTAATAAATGGATGATCATCCACCTCCAGACCTCTTCGTAAATGTAAGTATTGTCACCATTCGAGACTTAATCGTTGTTTTTAAGTATTGTCATCATGGGTTTTGATTGTAGTGTGTCTCACCATATTATTAATAATAAAACTTTTTTCTCCTCTCATTGTATCTTGTACCTTACCTAGTGTAGTCTCAATCAATAGTTCATAAACACAATCCCAATGGATTGGAACTGTCCAAATTATCCCTTCATTGTTAGTCACGTCTATCTTTTATGTGTCTGGATCTCCTTTTAATTTAATTTCTATTAGTCGGATGACTTGTTTTCATGGTTGTGTGGTTACTTTTACTAATGACAATGTTACTTTGTAGGATTGAACTTCGAAACAGATGATCAATCTTGGATGTGTGTCTAATGGCCTCTATTATCTCTTTGTTAACTCAATGGTTTGTCCTATCACAGATTCTCCTCTTAATATACATGCTCAATGATGTCATCTAAGTCTTTCCAAACTTTAAAAATATGTATTTAATATTTCCAAATTATCTAGCTTACATTGTGAGTCATGTCAGTTAGGAAAAGACACTTGTGGTCTCATCCCCTTTTGCTTGAGTTAACTTTGATATTTGGGGTCCTTCTTGTACTACTTTCACTTTTGAGTTTATATATTTTGTTACATTTATTCATGATTTTTCCTTGTGTTCATGGTTATTTCTAATTAAAAAAAAAAAAAACAAGTCTGAATTATTCTCCGATTTGAAATCAGAAAATTTGAAACCATTGATGAAATGTATTCAAAATTCATGAGTATTGTGAATGAATTAAGATCACTAGCAAAGACTTATACATCTCAAAAAATGATAAGAAAGCTAATTAGAAGTCTACTTAGCGCATAGAGACCTATGGTCATAGCCATAACTCAACCAAACAACATAAGTACTCATAACTAAGAGAATATTATTGGATCACTAAGGGTTCATGAAGTTATTATGGAAGGAAATAGACCTTTTAGAAAAGGAAAAATGATTGCCTTGAAAACCTCTCAGAACAATCATGAAAGTTCATCTTTAAAAATAGAACAAACAGATAAACTTGATATAAAAGATGATGAGACTGGAGATGAACTAGCTCTCATTTCAGGGAACATTAAATGATTAATGAGAAGAAATCAACTCAAAAAGAACTTTTGAAACAAAAGAGA
Organism: Cicer cuneatum; assembly: GCA_037974295.1. Lineage (NCBI taxonomy): Eukaryota > Viridiplantae > Streptophyta > Magnoliopsida > Fabales > Fabaceae > Cicer > Cicer cuneatum. The sequence goes on from JBBPBO010000003.1 coordinate 21,354,094, forward strand.
AAGTTCAAAAATTGAAGTTGACAAGAGTTAAATCACATGTTATGGATATAACAGGCTAAGACATTCCAAAACTGAATTTCCTCTCAACAAGAAGGTTCATAAAAGATTTCCTTTCAAAAAGAAATCAATTATGGCAACTTGGGGTGACACAAATGATTTTACTCAAAAGGAGAAGACGAAGCAAATATTTGTCTCATGACCAACTCTAAAACATAAGAGTATTCATCTCTGATCTATGTATTTATGCTTAAAAATAGAAAAGGAATTTTACAACCTTCTAAATGATTCAAACATTTTAAAATGTCTAAGGGATAAAATATTTAAACGAGATACAAAACAAACATCTTTCTGAACTTTATAAAGTCCAAAAGGAAAATGATTTATTAAAAACTAAAATGTAAAAGCTCTAAAATGATTTATCTAGCTTTGTAAGATTCAGTGAACCATTTCAAAACATCATGAGATCTCAGTCAGATATACTTGAGAAAGTTGGTCTTGGTTTTGATATTTCTCAAAAACAAATATTATTTAATAATCTTTTTATTCCATAAAGAAAGAAATAAAAATCAAGATGTTCCTACTATAATAGATTTGGTTATCTTGAATCAGGCCGTTTTCACACAAAAAATCAGAAAGTTCATCTCAAAATAGATCTCAACTTTCTCTTCCAAAGAAAATTAAATATTCTTTCTACAACAAACCAAATGACAAAGAGTTAGTATGTTATTTGAAGAAGAAACTTGCCCAACGGAAGGAACTAACCTTCAAGGATCCAAAACACCATGGATACCTAAAGAGAAACTAACTTCTAATGTAAGAATCTTCTCAAAGTGTCAAGAAAAAGTCATAGTTCTTAAACAGTTGATGTTCAAGACACATGACAGGAGATAAAAGATGTTTTCTTTCCTTTGTCAAAAAGGATGGAGGGTTAGTAACCATTGGAAGATAAAAGATGTTTTCTCTTGAACAAGCACAAATTAAAGTTAAAGGTATTATAGGTAATTCTGACACTCTAAAAATTGAAGAAGTTCATTATGTGGATGATTTAAAACACAACCTATATAATATAAGTCAATTATGTGACTGTGGTTTTGAAGTAATTTTTTAACCAAATATATGTGAAGTCAAACAATCATCTCCCAAAAAAATATTTTTCACGGATTCAAGAAAAATGTATCTCTATGTACTATACTTTGATGAACTTCATAATGACTCTTGTTTTATGTCTCTTGGAAAAGATAAATGGATTTGACATAAAAGAATCAGTCATGTCAGATAAAAGATGTTTCAATATTATTCAAACTTGACCTAGTAAGAGGGCTTCCAAAAATAAATTTGGAAAAAGATAAAGTATGTGAAGTCTTTGTTAAAGGAAAACAAGTGATTAGTAGCTTTAACCCTAAAGACTGTGTCCACTCAAAAACCTCTTGAACTACTTCATATAGATCTATATGGTTCAATTAAAATTACTAGTATTGGTGGTAAATGTAACACCCCGAGTTTAAAACACAACGCGAGTGTATTTTTTTTTTTTAAATAAAAAAAAGAATTTTCAGAATTAATTAAAATAAAATTAATTCATTTTCTATGAATAATTTGCCGTAAACCAAACGACCAAAAGTAATTAAATAATTACATCACGATTACTCAAGTAAAATATTTTTGGGAATTAAATCTTTAAATTATATCAAAATGGAGATACATCCAACAACAGTATCCTGGACCCACCAAAATATTATCAGAGTGCGGAAAAGTTTAGTGGAAAGATATACAAAAATTCCCAAAATAAAACATTACATTCCCAGAGTTCAAGACCCTATACAACAAGTCTAGTCTGATCATGCACTAAGCTACAGTAGCACGGTTTACACCGCATCCTCTGCCAGTCTCGTCTTCACCCAGCTGTCTACCCCTCTGTATTGTCTACAAATGCGCCGTGCGTAAAGATCAAGGAAAACTAACGACGTCTCCGTCGCTAGTGTAACCGTCGGTGGGAAGGGTTCGGGTATCATCTGAGGGCAAAGCCCAATTTTCCACATATAATAGTAAAGGGTCACCGACCGAAATTAACAATTAAACACATAGCATTAATATCAGAACAAATACACCCATGGTATAACATATGACAATGATGAAAATTAAGGATGCTCATTTGAAATATCATGACATATATGCTTTTTCAAACAGCAGCCAATTAATATGGAAAACATTCCAATCATCATCATATAACCAAATCGTGACCCACCGGTCAATCCCCCGATGCAATATGTATATGCTCATGTATACAATTTCTTGGAATTACCAAGGTGCAGTCGCTCAACAGACCAACACATTTTAATATGTTTGACTTTAACGACCCTCAAGACCAGGGTGCAATCGCTCAACAGATCAGCACCAGTGCAGTCGCTCAACAGACCAGCACTCGTGCAGTCGCTCAACAGACCAACACGTTTAACATAAACCAAGGTACAATCGCTCAACAGATCAGTACCAGTGCAGTCGCTCAACAGACCAACACTCGTGCAATCGCTCAACAGATCAGCACGTTTTTGCGCATTTCAAGGTACAGTCGCTCAACAGACCAGTACCAGTGCAGTCGCTCAACAGACCAGCACTCGTGCAATCGCTCAACAGATCAGCACGTTTACGCATTACTCTGTGGCCCATCGCAGGTACCACTTGACTATGCAATGCATGAATATGCAATATTTTCTCTTCACTGAAACAATATGCATTATCAGGAAAATTCAACCTTTCCATCATTTTCCCAAAACCTCTCAACACAATTAATTTCATCATCAACCCATCAATGATTAAACATTCAAACAATCATTATCACTTTACATTATCTCAAAATTCCATTCTTAATTATCATAAGTCTTTCCCCCAACTCTTAAAATTCATAAAACAGTGTTTAAAACTAAGATTTCTAGAAAATACGAATCTGTATTCGAATACAGCTTCCTTGTATTCGAATACAGAAGCAAAATCAGTGCAGAATCAACACTCTGTATTCGAATACAGCCTTCTTGTATTCGAATACAAAGGTTGTCACAGTGTAAAAATCAGTATTTTCACAACTTCAGTAGAAGTCTCAAAAGCTTCATCATTACCACTTCAAACTATCACAAAAACCCCATTTTAATTTGTCACAAACCTTCTCAATGTTCCCCAACACTTAAAGTTTATAAAACAATGTTTAAAACCTTGAATTTCTGAAAAACACGAATCTGTATTCGAATACAGCTCCCTTGTATTCGAATACATAAGCTAAAACTGCAAATTTAACACTCTGTATTCGAATACAGCATACTTGTATTCGAATAGAGAAGACAAAAATAGTGTAACTCAGCATTTTCTCCAAAATCATTAAAGGTTTCAAGAACCTCATCACCTCCTCTCCAAAACTATTTCAAAACTCCATTTTAAATCATTTCAAACCTTTTCAATGTTTCCCAACACTTTAAAATTCACATGACAGTGTTTAAAATTTGATTTTCTGGAAAACACAAATCTGTATTCGAATACAGCTTCCTTGTATTCGAATACAGAAGCTAAAACTTGAGTTTCTAGAAAAACCCGAATATGTATTCGAATACAGCTCCCTTGTATTCGAATACATAAGCAAAAATTGTGAAAGTTAGCATCCTGTATTCGAATACGAGACTGTTGTAGTCGAATACAGATGCGAATACAGTGTTAAAATTTCACTTCTATATTCGAATACGACAGAGTCGTAGTCGAATACAGATGCTAAGTAAGAAGCAAAAATCCTTCTTCTGTATTCGAATACATAGGCCCGTATTCGAATACAAGTTTGAAAACTTGAGTAAAACAGAAGCTTGGCAGGTTGCATTCGAATACACTCATGCTGTATTCGAATACACCTTCGAATTCAGTGAAAATTTTCCTTAGACTTCAACACATTTTCAAACTTTTTGTTTTGAAAAACCAACAAAACACCAAAACAGATTCAACATTCTTTTGAACCACAAAACTCAGACATTTTTCATCAATAACAACTTTTCCAGAAAAACATTTTCATCATTTAAAATCGCTTTTCTTTTGAAATCATCAGTAACACCAGATCATTCATCACAATTTTGCTTAAACCACTCAAACAGAATGTCAACCACAGCAAAAGACATTTTTAACCACTTACATTCTGATCATTTCTCAAAACACATGCAAAGCATTTCCAGCTTTCTCACACAAATAGAACAACATGCAAAGCATTTCCAGCTTTCTCACACAAACAGAACTACATTAATACATTCAGCCAAACAGCAAGCATCACATACACCAAAACACCGATAGAGTGCATTTTCGCATTTTATAACAACATTCAAAAGCAGTTTTATGAACATGCATTTTAATCATCTTCAACATAACATGCAATACATTTTTCAACTTTCCAACATAAACAAAACAACTTTAATGCATTCATCCCAAACAACAATCACCACAGAGCTTTTAAAACATCACAGAATGCATTTTTCATTTCTTTCAATCAACAGGCAAAACAGTTTTTCTTGAAAAACAATAATGAAAACACCAGTAATGCCATGACAGTTATGCACTTACAGCCCTAATGCAACTAGAAAGTGGAAGGTGCCCTTACCCTTGTTGCGTTTCTGCTACTGCTCACATTTCTGTTTTCGTTCCCGTTTACGCGTCAAAAATCGGAGAAACTCCCGCTTGCATTTGCTGCTACGAAAATGGGTTCTCTAGCTCCGGAATGATGAGGGGAACAACTTTTGTACTGGGGGTTTTCTGGTTTGGTGCTTGGATTTCCAATTAATGTCACTTTTGAGGAACTCCCTCTTTTTTTTTTGAAATCGTGAACAGAATTCAGGATGGGAAGGGAAGGGAGAAGGTGGGTACTGTTACATGCAGTATGGAGGAGGAATGGTGTTCTGATTTTACCCATCATTCTCACTCCTATATATAGGCTTGTGTGGGTGCCACCTCACCCGACACTTGTCTGATCCTCAGCACTTAACCAATCTCGTCGCAATTAGCCGATAATCCCTTAATTAACTGTCCGTTAATTTAGTTACTCGTAATTAAATTAATTTACTCTTTATCCAATAATTTTAATTCATCTTCCAAAATAAATATTTATATATATATATATTCACACAAAACATACATATATTAAATATTTTACAAATATCCCAAAAATACACTTAATATTAATTCCATTATTTTAATTTAAAAATTAAGGGTCTTACATTACTACCCCCCTTAAATTAGTTTCGTCCTCGAAACTACATGTCGATAAACAACTTAGGATATTGTTCCCTCATCTTACTCTCCAGTTCCCAAGTTGCGTCTCCCGTAGTTGGATTCTAAATTACTTTGACTAGTGGGACTTCCTTGTTTCTCAACTGTTTAATCTTCCTGTCTTCAATCCTTACAGGGAATACTTCAAATGACAGGTTATCCTTCAGCTGAATTGTATCTGGCTCGATCACATGTGACGGGTCTGCAATGTATTTCCTTAACTGCGACACGTGAAATACGTCGTGAATATTGGACAGTAGAGGAGGTAAAGCAATCTGATAAGCCAATGGTCCAATACGTGCAGTGATCTGGTATGGTCCAATAAATTTCGGAGTCAACTTTCTTGACTTAATAGCTCTACCAACACCAGTTGTAGGCGTAACCCTTAGAAATACATGATCACCCTGCTCAAATTCCAAAGGTCTGCGACGCTTGTCCGCATAACTCTTCTGACGATCCTGTGAAATCTTCATTTTCTCTTGTATCCTCTTGATTTTCTCTATAGTCTGTTCCACCATCTCTGGTCCAACAATCATACTTTCTCCGTCCTTATACCAACATAAAGGTGTCTGACACTTGCGTCCATACAAAGCCTCATAGGGTGCCATTCCAATACTTGCATGAAAACTGTTGTTGTAAGTAAACTCAATCAATGGCAACACCTCATCCTAGTTTCCTCTATCATCCAACACATATGCTCTCAATAGATCTTCCAAGGACTGATTTGTTCTCTCAGTCTGTCCATCTATTTGTGGATGATAAGCGGAACTCAATTTCAGTTTCGTCCCCAATGCTTCATGCAGTGCTCCCCAAAAATGAGATGTGAATTTTGGATCGCGGTCCGATACTATACTCGATGGAACGCCGTGTAACCTCACAATCTCAGTGATGTAGATTTCCGTCAGCTTATCTACTTTATAAGTGGTCCTTACCGGTAAGAAATGTGCGGACTTTGTCAATCGATCCACTATTACCCAAATCGAATCATTATTCTTCCTTGTCTTGGGCAATCTAGTTATGAAATCCATGGAAATGATGTCCCACTTCCATTTCGGTATATCCAGAGGTTGCAACATTCCAGAAGGTCGTTGATGTTCCTCTTTCGCTTTCTGACAAGTTAAACAAGCCGATACGTACTCCGCTACGTCCCTCTTCATTCCTGGCCACCAGTAATTCTGTCTTAAATCCTGCTACATCTTGGTCGCTCCAGGATGAATACTCAACTTACTCTTATGAGCCTCTTCCAAAATCGTTCTTCTCATCTCTGCAACTTCCGGTACACAATCTCTTCCATTACATCTCAAAATGTTATTTGTTCCGACGCTGAACTCAGTTGTCTGTCCTTGCGCTATCAGATTCCTCTTTTCTTGGATCAATGCGTCATCTTGCAAGTTTGTAATCTCCTCAAGTAAACCACTCGAAGTTGTTATCATTCCACACGTTAAAATTCCTGGTGCAAACTTTACGTCCAAATGTAGATCTCTAAATGCTTCCCACAACTCTTGTTGTCTGGCCATTATCATTGAAGATACTGACACACTTTTTTGACTCAATGCATCAACCACCACATTGGCTTTTCCAGGGTGGTATTGCAATGAAAAGTCAAAATCCTTGAGAGTCTCCATCCATCTTCTCTTACGCATGTTCAATTCTTTCTATTCGAACAGATACTTCAAGCTTTTATGGTCACTAAACACCGTCAACGTGCATCCATATAAGTAGTGCCTTCAGACCTTTAATGTAAACACTACTGCAGCAAGCTCTAAATCATGAGTAGGATAGTTTCTTCGTGAGTTTTCAACTACCTTGAGGCGTAGGCTACAGCTTTCTTGTGTTGCATCAAAACACATCCCAAACCTTGGTGAGATGCATCACAGTAAACTTCATATGGTTCCTCCGGCTGTGGCAATACCAATACTGGTGAGGTTGTCAACTTTTCCTTAAGCAATTGAAAACTTTCTTCACACTTCTCTGTCCATGCAAACGGCTGATTCTTTCTGGTGAGTTGTGTCAAAGGAGCTACAATCTTAGCAAATCCTTCAATAAATCTCCTGTAGTATCCTGCCAGTCCGAAAAAACTTCATATGTCTGTGATAGTCTGAGCTTGCTTCCAGGCAAGGATTGTCTCAATCTTTGCCGGATCCACAATGATTCCTTCTTTTGTTATCACATGTCCCAAGAAGTTCACTTTCTCTAGCCAAAACTCGCACTTTGACAAATAAGCATACAATTGCTTTTCGCGTAAGACTTCAAGAACTTGGCGTAGATGCTCTTCATGTTCTCCTTCATCCTTTGAATAAATCAAAATATCATCGATGAACACCGCCACAAATTTATCCAGGAATGGGTTGAAGATTCTATTCATATAGTCCATGAAAATCGCTGGTGCATTCGTAACTCCAAAAGGCATCACGAGATATTCATAGTGTCCGTAACGAGTCCTGAAAGCAGTCTTTTGAATATCTCCTTCTCTTCCTCGAATCTGATGGTATCCTGCTTTCAAATTAATCTTTGAAAACACCGCTGCTCCCCTCAATTGGTCCATCAAATCATCGATGCGTGGTAATGGATAACGATTCTTAATAGTCACCTTGTTAAGTTGCCGATAATCCACACATAAGCGTGAACTTCCATCCTTCTTCTTAACCAACAACACCGGAGCTCCCCATGGCGACACACTTGGTCTGATAAATCCTTTCTCCAATAAACCTTCAATTTGACCCTTAAGCTCGCTTAATTCCAATGGCGACATCCGGTACGGCGCAATTGAAATAGGTCCAGTTTCTGGGTGCAAATCAATGAAGAACTCCACCTCTCTTACTAGGGGTAATCCTGGAATTTCTGTTGGAAATACGTCCGGATATTCTTTGACTAACACCACATCTTCTATGTTCACATCCATCTTGGTCTCCACGTTAGCCAATGATAAAAATTCCTGAGTTCCTTCTCTCAGAGATACTTCGAGTTTGTTAGCAGCCAAATACCGAACGACTCCAGGTTCGGGGAAAAGAACTAATTTTTGAGCGCAATCCAAGACTACGTAATTATATGTCATCCAATCCATGCCGAGAATGATCTCGAGTGATTGTAGGGGTAGACAGATTAAATAAACCAAGAAATCTCTATTCTGAATCGTTACAAAACAATGTAAACATGCAGAATTTACGGTCAAAGTCTTAGCAGGTGTAGAAACAACCAAATCAAAAGGTAAAGCAGACACAAATAACTTCAAACGATGCACACAGTCCATAGAAATGAAAGAGTGGGTTGCCCCCGAATCAAAAAGTGCAGTTAGTGTGTTACCTGCAATCTCACAATCTTGTTGGATTAAATTTGGAGCTTGATTCCCAGCTTCAACACCCATGTGATAAACGCGTCCTCTAGCAATAGGACGGGTAGCCCTAGTTGCGTTCACTATTAGTTCCACCTTCGGAACCCGGCAATCCCTCGCCACGTGTCCCGATTTCTGGCAGTTGAAACACATAAGATTGAAGTAGCAAAATTGATTTACAAGGAAGGGTGTTTGAATTTTAAATCTCCCTTTTTAAAATTTCCTGAAAAACTTCAATTTTAAACTCAAGAAAGTTCTTGGTTAAGGAAGCAGAAAAATGGAGAACGTTCTTGGTTTTATCAGAAAACAGAGAACGTTCAGATTAGTGTGTAAAACAGAAAAACGGTTTTGTATTTTAATCTTAAAAACAATCAAACTTGATAAGCAGATTAAAGATAAGAAATACCACACACAGATGTATCCTGGTTCACCCAACTTGGGCTACGTCCAGTCCCCACAATTGTGAGATTTTCCACTAAGTGTTTAAAACAAGAACCTTCTTGGTTTTACAGCACCTAGCCTAGATCAACCTTGATCTTTGTTTACAGAACTTAATCTAATTCCACCTGGTATCAGATTAATCAAATCACCTATCTGTCTTGATAGGATTTCTTACAATCTACCTCAAACTATATTAAACTCTTATAGTTTGAGTTTTACAATAATAATGAGATTGTTTAGAATATGAAATGTCTCAACTCTTGTTTGAGATTTTTGATTCTTTTACAGATAAATCAGTATGAATATATCAGAGTAAGAAGAATTTAACTACAACTGATTCTGTAAATGATTTGCAGAACTTCAAGTATGTGAATGTGAATGATTTGGAGAAACTTGTTAGCACTTAAACTTCTGAGTTTTCCTTGAGCTGTGGCCTTCCTTTTATAGGCTTAAGAGCATTTAATGAAGGCCAATATAGCCGTTGTTAATGCCTTTTATCTGACTTGACCAGAGGCATTATTTTTACTCAAAAGTAATCCACTTTTGACACTTTTTATTTTCTTTTTAGGCTGAGCTGTATGTTGCGTTTTGAATCAAACTTTCTTGAATATTTAATGATCCTCTAATGCTTCTGATAAGAGATAATATTGCTAGTTTGAACTGAAGCTTTGAACCATTCAAAACAGATTGAAAACGATCATGAAAGCTTGATGTAAAGAGCTTGTACTGAAGCTTTTTAAAAACGACTGGAGATTGATGATCATTCTGGACTTTTTGTACTTTAGGTATCCTTGGAGGCTGATAATCAATCTGGACGTTTCTGTGGCCATATTGGAAACTGTCTTTGACTTCAAGATTGTTTTAACCGTCTTGACAGTCATTTCCAGAACTGTCTGGACAGGCTTGTTTGAGAGTCTTTTTCTTTTGCAATTCGAATGTCCTCTTTGAGTTGAATAGATCCTATGTGTTCTCTGCCATGTAGTGATCATATTCATGTAACTTCCAGAGCCAACAACTTTAATTAACTGATGGAGAAAGTTGGGTCTTTATGTTGTCACAGTCTGGCGAACATTCTCCGTTTTCCAGAATGTGAAGAATGTTCTTCTGCTGCTATTTTCTTTAATTCTTTTGAAACCTATCTTTGAAATAACACACTCAAAAGCACAGGTTAAATTAACAATATACTTAGAATCATAATTAACAATCTTTTAATTAACCTTTGTTTATTTTCATCAAAACTTTAAAATTGAGAGTTTGTCTTAACAAAGATCCCTTGTGGTACAAGCAGTAGCAATATGTCCTTCTTTCCCACATCGATAACACCGTACTCCTTGTCCCAATTGCCGTCCAAAATTCTGATTTCCCGACCGATTCTGGCCTCTCTTGTTGTTTTGTGGCCGGTTATACGGCTTAGCCATTTGCTTTCCTTTACTGTTCTGATAGTGCATCCGACTAGGCCCTCCTGAATTAAAGTTCCCTCCTCTGTTGGCCCTCCTGTTCTTCATTTCTTCAACCTCTCTACACTTCTCTACTAACACTTGGAAACGTTGAATTCCCAAGGGTAAAACCGAGTCTTGAATCTCATACTTCAGTCCATTTTGAAAGCGATGACACATAAACTGTTCATCAACTTCTTCCCTGAAAAATCTGAAATGTCTTGACAGGGATTCAAACTTAGCCGCATACTCTCCCACCGTCATATTTCCCAGGTGCAATTTCAGAAAATCATCACCCAACTTGGTCCTAGTGCTCATCGAGAAGTATTTGTCCAAAAACTTCTTTTTGAACGACTCCCAGTTCACCTCCTCTTGAGCTGACCGCATCAGTAGTCTTGTGCTTCTCCACCAATACTCTGCATCCCCTATCAGCAGATACGTGGCATAGTTAACCTTCACCGCTGCTCAACAATTAATCATCTCGAAGATTTTCTCCATCTCTTGAATCCACTGGTCCGCTCTTTTTGGACCCTTATCACCCTTGAACTTTGGAGGATTATGACGACGAAAATCCTCTAGTCCTCTAGATTCAACAGCGCGAATCTCTCTTTCTCTCTTCTCCAGATCTCATTGAGTCTTTGCAGCCGTCTGTGCAGCAACAGACGCAGCCATGTTGTTCATCGCTTCAGCCATCCTATCCTCCCGGCTGACGTTGGTTATTGCGGTGTCGTCTCTTCGTGGAGGCATTGTTTCCTACAAAACCATCATCACTTCAGTCACACCACAACTTACACAAGACTTGACACTTTAATTACTTGCTCCTATGCATGATCAGATACTGACTTAAAACCATAATTTAAATCAAAGCTTTAACCCAAAACTTTAACCAAATGCTCTGATACCACAATTGTAACACCCCGAGTTTAAAACACAGCGCGAGTGTATTTTTTTTTTAAATAAATAAAAGAATTTTTAGAATTAATTAAAATAAAATTAATTATTTATCTAGGAATAATTTGCCGTAAACCAAACGACCAAAAGTAATTAAATAATTACATCACGATTACTCAAGTAAAATATTTTTGGGAATTAAATCTTTAAATTATATCAAAATGGAGATACATCCAACAACAGTATCCTGGACCCACCAAATTATTATCAGAGTGTGGAAAAGTTTAGTGGAAAGATATACAAAAATTCCCAAAATAAAACAGTACATTCCCAGAGTTCAAGACCCTATACAACAAGTCTAGTCTGATCATGCACTAAACTACAGTAGCACGGTTTACACCGCATCCTCTGCCAGTGTCGTCTTCACCCAGCTGTCTGCCCCTCTGTATTGTCTACAAATGCGCCGTGCGTAAAGATCAAGGAAAACTAACGACGTCTCCGTCGTTAGTGTAACCGTCGGTGGGAAGGGTTCGGGTATCATCTGAGGGCAAAGCCCAATTTTCCACATATAATAGTAAAGGGTCACCGACCGAAATTAACAATTAAACACATAGCATTTATATCAGAATAAATACACCCATGGTATAACATATGACAATGATGAAAATTAAGGATGCTCATTTGAAATTTCATGACATATATGCTTTTTCAAACAGCAGCCAATTAATATGGAAAACATATTGTAAGTACAACTACCATCTTAGCAATCACAAACATTCATCAGAAAATTCAGATTTTACCACATACTTATACACGTCACTTTCCAATCATCATCATATAACCAAATCGTCACCCACCGATCAATCCCCCGATGCAATATGTATATGCTCATGTATACAATTTCTTGGAATTACCAAGGTGCAGTCGCTCAACGGACCAGCACATTTTAATATGTTTGACTTTAACGGCCCTCAAGACCAGGGTGCAATCGCTCAACAAATCAGCACCAGTGCAGTCGCTCAACAGACCAGCACGTTTAACATATACCAATGTATAATCGCTCAACAGATCAGTACCAGTGCAGTCGCTCAACAGACCAGCACTCGTGCAATCGCTCAACAGATCAGCACGTTTTTGCGCATTTCATGGTACAGACGCTCAACAGACCAGTACCAGTGCAATCGCTCAACAGACCAGCACTCGTGCAATCGTTCAACAGATCAGCACGTTTACGCGTTACTCTGTGGCCCATCGCGGGTACCACTTGACTATGCTATGCATGAATATGGAGTATTTGTCTCTTCACTGAAACAATATGCATTATCAGGAAAATTCAACCTTTCCATCATTTTCCCAAAACTTCTCAACACAATTAATTTCATCAACAACCCATCAATGATTAAACATTCAAGAAATCATTATCACTTTACATTATCTCAAAATTCCATTCTTAATTATCATAAGTCTTTCCCCCAACTCTTAAAATTCATAAAACAGTGTGTAAAACTGAGATTTCTGGAAAATACGAATCTGTATTCGAATACAGTTTCCTTGTATTCGAATACAGAAGCCAAATCAGTGCAGAATCAACACTCTGTATTCGAATACAGCCTTCTTGTATTCGAATACAGAGGCTGTCACTGTATAAAAATCAGTATTTTCACAACTTCTGTAGAAGTCTCAAAAGCTTCATCATTACCACTTCAAACTATCACAAAAACCCCATTTTAATTTTTCACAAACCTTCTCAATGTTCCCCAACACTTAAAGTTTATAAAACAATGTTTAAAACCTTGGATTTCTGAAAAACACGAATCTGTATTCGAATACAGCTCCCTTGTATTCGAATACATAAGCTAAAACTGCAAATTTAACACTCTGTATTCGAATACAACATACTTGTATTCGAATACAGAAGACAAAAATAGTGTAACTCAGCATTTTCTCCAAAATCATTAAAGGTTTCAAGAACTTCATCACCTCCTCTCCAAAACTATTTCAAAACTCCATTTTAAATCATTTCAAACCTTTTCAATGTTTCCCAACACTTTAAAATTCACATGACAGTGTTTAAAATTTGATTTTCTGGAAAACACGAATTTGTATTCGAATACAGCTTCCTTGTATTCGAATACAGAAGCTAAAACTTGAGTTTCTGGAAAAACCCGAATCTGTATTCGAATACAGCTCCCCTTGTATTCGAATACAAAAGCAAAAATTGTGAAAGTTAGCATCCTGTATTCGAATACGAGACTGTCATAGTCGAATACATATGCGAATACAATGTTAAAATTTCACTTATGTATTCGAATACGACAGAGTCGTAGTCAAATACAAATTCTAAGTCAGAAGCAAAAATCCATCCTCTGTATTCGAATACAGAGGCCCGTATTTGAATACAAGTTTGAAAACTTGAGTAAAACATAAGCTTGGTAGGTTGCATTCGAATACACTCATGTTGTATTCGAATACACCTTCGAATTCAGTGAAAATTTTCGTTAGACTTCAACACATTTTCAAACTTTTTCTTTTGAAAAACCAATAAAACACCAAAACAGATTCAGCATTCTTTTGAACCACAAAACTCAGGCATTTTTCATCAATAACAATTTTTCCAAAAAAACATTTTCATCATTTAAAATCCCTTTTCTTTTGAAAACATCAATAACACCAGATCATTCATCACAGTTTTGCTTAAACCACTCAAACATAATGTCAACCACAGCAAAAGACATTTTTAACCACTAACATTCTGATCATTTCTCAAAACACATGCAAAGCATTTCCAGCTTTCTCACACAAACATAACAACATGCAAAGCATTTCCAGCTTTCTCACACAAACAAAACTACATTAATACATTCAGCCAAACAGCAAGCATCACATACACCAAAACACCAACATAGTGCATTTTCGCATTTTATAACAACATTCAAAGCAGTTTTATGAACATGCATTTTAATCATCTTCAAAATAACATGCAAGACATTTTTCAACTTTCCCACATAAACAAAACAACTTTAATGCATTCAGCCCAAACAACAATCATCACAGAGCTTTTAAAACATCACAGAATGCATTTTTCATTTCTTTCAATCAACAGGCAAAACAGTTTTTCTTCAAAAACAATAATGAAAACACCAGTAATGCCATGACAGTTATGCACTTACAGCCCTAATGCAACTAGAAAGTGGAAGGTGCCCTTACCCTTGTTGCGTTTCTGCTACTGCTCACGTTTCTGTTTTCGTTCCCGTTTACGCGTCAAAAATTGGCGAAACTCCCGCTTGCATTTGCTGCTACGAAAATGGGTTCTTTAGCTCTGGAATGATGAGGCGAACAACTTTTGTACTGGGGGTTTTCTGGTTTGGTGCTTGGACTTCCAATTAATGTCACTTTTGAGGAACTCCCTCTTTTTTTTTTTGAAATCGTGAACAGAATTCAGAATGGGAAAGGAGAAGGTGGGTACTGTTACATGCAGTATGGAGGAGGAATGGTGTTTTGATTTTACCTCACCCGACACTTGTCTGATCCTTAGCACTTAACCAGTCTCGTCGCAATTAGCCGATAATCCCTTAGTTAACTGTCTGTTAATTTAATTACTCGTAATTAAATTAATTTACTCTTCATCCAATAATTTTAATTCATCTTCCAAAATAAATATTTATATATATATATATATATATATATATATATATATATATATATATATTCACTCAAAACATACATATATTAAATATTTTACAAATATCCTCAAAATACACTTAATATTAATTCCATAATTTTAATTTAAAAATTAAGGGTCTTATAGTAAACAATATGATTTTGTTATGGTTACTGAATTTTCTAGATTTACATGGGTGTTATTTCTGAAGCACAAGATGAATCCTTTAAATCTTTTGAAAACTTTTGTAAAAAGGTTCAAAAGAAATGGTTCATCTATCATCTTAGTAAGAAGTGATCATGGAGGTGAATTCATTAATTCTTCTTTCCAATCATTCTTTGATGATAATGGCCTTAATACATCTTGTGCAATAACTCCTCGTCAAAATGTATTTGTGCTAAAGCTACAAAAAAAGGCAAGAGTTGCGCTAGATGAATCAAAGGTTGATAAATACCTTTGGGCTAAAGCCATAAACACATCTTGCTATATTTTAAAATGTGTTTCAATAAGAAATATATTAAACCAAACACCTTATGAACTCTAGAAAAATAGAAAGCCAAGCATATCCTATTTCCGTATTTTTTTATGTTATTGTTATATCTTTAACAATAAAGATACCTTATAAAAATTTAATTCAAAATCTGATAAAGCTATCTTTTTAAGATACTCACATGTTTCAAAAGCATAAAGTCTATAATTTAAAAACTCAAAGTAAAATTTAGCATGCATAGAATTTTTGGTGTGTTTGACGATCTAGTAGGTCAAAGAAAACGTGATGATGAGGAATTAGAACATACTCAACAAATTGTCATAGATCATAAAGTTGAGAAAGTTTAGGGTCAAAATGATCAAGATCGGAAATGTTCCAGATAGGGATGGCAACATAACGCGCACCCGCGGGTACCTACCCGAAATAGTCTTGATTTGGGCGGGGAAAACCCGTTTTGATTGGGTGCGGGTGCATATTTTCCCTGGACTTAAAATTCGAGTGCAGGTGTGTTGATATCCACCCTGAACCCGCACCCAAACCCGCCCCGCTAGTAATATTATTGTAATTTTTAAATTTTATATACATGCACATATTGAATATACTTTGTATTTTTTTAAATATTAAAAATTAAAATCTCATCTCTATAAAAAATATTTTTTTTTAATTTTATTATTGTCTAACAATAATTATTTTATTATACTAATTATAATAGATATGATTTTTAAATTTATAATTTTATATACATAAATGGGTGCGGGTGTGGGCAGGAAAAGCAGAAACCCGTTGCGGGCGGGGATTGTGGTCTAAGTTTCACATGCGCTAAAAACGGGACGGTGCGGGTTTTTCCTGATTAGTCGGGTGCGGAGGTGGGGAAGGCATAATCCGCCCCCGCCCCGCCCAGTTGCCATGTCTAGTTCCAGATCAAAAAGTTCAAAATAAAAAGTGCAAGCTCTAAAGAGATGGAAAATGGTTTGGGATCACCCTCAAGACCAAATCAATGGAAGTACATCTGATGGAATAAGAACAAGATTCTCTTTTAAGAACAACATGGTTATGTTATCTTAGATTGAGCCTAAATCAATAAATAAAGCAATTGTTGATGAATTTGAGATTGAAGCCATGAAATTTCTCATAAAAAAACAAAGTTTGGAAATTAATCCCATGAAATCAATACAAATCTATCATTGGCATTAGATAGGTTTTCATAAATAAATTAGATTAAAATTGAAATATCATAAGAAATAAGGAAAAACTTGTAGCTCAGGATACGAATTGCTTCTAACCTGGCCACTAGAGCAAAAGTCTCAGTGTAATCAATGCCTTCTTGCTGACTGTATCCTTGTGCCACAAGCCTAGCTTTATTCCTAACTACTTCACCTTTTTCATTGAGTTTGTTCCTGAACACCCACTTGGTTCCAATGATATTTTTGTGTGGTCTGGAAACCAGATCCCAAACATCATTCCTATCAAACTCATTCAGCTCTTCTTGCATTGCAAGAATCCATCCTTCTTCGGCCAGTGCTCCATCAACAGTAGTTGGTTCAATGGTAGAAAGTAAACCAAACAAACTTGTTTCTATAAGTGATGATCTAGTTTTCAATGGTTCAGCTGCGCTTCCACTAATCAGTATTTCTGGATGTGAAGACTTGTACTTCCACCCATTCTTTCCTTCTGACTTGTCTTCACGTTCAGCATTATCTTCGAATTTGCTTTCATCCTTTTCTTTCTCTGGTTCTGTTGTTTGATCTGCTTCTACTTCCTGTGCTTCTGGTAAACCTGCAATTTCCACATTTTGCTTTGACTTTTCAGAGTCAAGCTGTTTGTCATCAAACTTAATGTGTATGGACTCCTCCACAGTGTTAGTTTCTTTATTAAACACTCTATAAGCTTTTGATCTCTCAGAGTAACCAATGAAGGTACACTTTTGAGATCTGGAATCAAATTTTGCAAGATTATCATTAATGTTTAACATATAACAAATGCAGCCAAACTGTTTGAAATAGGAAATATTAGGTTTCTTACCTTTCCACAGTTCATATGGAGTTTTGTTTAAAATAGACCTGATGTAAACTCTGTTCTAGATGTAGCATGCAGTATTGACAGCTTCTGCCCATAGGTAGGTAGCAACATTCATGTCATTCAGCATGGTTCTAGCCATCTTCTGCAGTGACCTGTTCTTCCTATCACTAACTCCATTCTGTTGAGGTGTTCTAAGGGATGAGAAGTTGTGAGAGATACCATTCTCATCACAAAATTCTTCAATGTACCTGTTCTCAAACTCACCTCCATGATCACTTCTAATAGTTATGATTTTAAAACCTTTTTCATTCATAACTTGCTTGCAGAAAGAAATAAATACCTTATGGGATTCATCTTTGTTTCTCAGAAACTTTACCCAAGTCCACCTTGAGTAATCATCAACTATGACAAAGCAATACTTCTTACCACTAAGGGATGCAGTTTGAACAGGACCAAACAGATCTAAATGAAGCAGTTCAAGAGGTTGTGAAGTAGAAATACAGTTTTTAGGTTTAAAAGAGCTTTTGGTCTGTTTACCTTTTTGACATGCTTCACACAGAAACTCAGATTTGGTACTTAGTTTAGGGAGACCTCTCACTAGCTGAAGTTTACTTAACTCAGAAACCAACCTAGGGTTTGCATGGCCTAACCTTTTGTGCCAAATCAGATTTTCCTCCCTAATAGATAAAAGACACTTAACTTTCTGCTTAACTAGACTAAACAGATCTATCTTATAAACATTATTCTGCGTAACACCATTGAACAAAACAGATCCATCTTTTTGACTAACAGCCTTGCAGGTTTCTTGGTTAAACACAACATCATACTTGCAGTCACTTAGCTAACTAATGCTTAACAGATTGTGATTCATACCTTTAACTAATAAAACATTTTTAATAGATAAGGAAGAAGAACTGTTACCAACTGTGCATGTACAAATGATCTGACCTTTCTCGTTTCCTCCAAAGGAAACCTTGCATCCTTTCTTCAGAGTCTGTCTCCATTCGTATGCTTGGAGCATCCAATGTCCAGATACCATGATTTGTGTTGCAGATCAAACCTTTCTTCTTCTGTTACTTCACCGTTAGAGTCAGAGTTAGACTCAGTGCTGTAATCAGATTCTATACGAGCCTTCAGAGCCAGTTTTGTTTCTGGCTTGTTCAGACTGGTTGAACTGTTCCCTTGATTTTGCTTTGGCCAATACACCATGTTCCTCTGGTGATTTTGGAACTTATGGTGATTCTGGTAATTCTGCTTTTTCTGGTAATACTGAAGCTGGTGTGTGTGATTCTGCTGTTTGTGGCTGAACCACTAATTCTGATACTGATACTGATACTGGTTCTGGTTCGGGTTCTGGTTCTAATTCTGGTGTGAATTGTACTAACCAGACCTTCTTTCATCAGACTCATTTTTGCTTATGTCTGGTGGAAACAAGAACATACACCTTTTTCTATTTGTGCATTCCCAGCATCCATGGACCAGGCACCATGATTGGTGTTTCCTTCTGGTTGCTCAGAATATCTGCAACATAAACAATTTTGTTCTTTGGTACCCAAAACTGGTTGAGTCCAGGTTTGTTAGACTTAACAGGTTTCTTGTCTTTTCCAGATTTTATCATAGGACAAGACAATTTAGAATGACCCTTTTTAGCACAAATAATACACAGAACATTAGAATGAGCAGATTTAATTTAAGCAACATTTTCAGTAAAACCTATTCCTCTCTTACCATTGTTATTGATTCCATAAATCATGGAAGCATACTTACTTCTTTCCATACCATTTGCAATAAAGTTTTGAAAAGCTTGTTCATGCATATCAGATTCACAAACACTATTGGAAGTAGAGAAAATATTACTTTTGAGAGTTAGATTTTCAGAATTGAGTCTGGCAACTTCAGTTTTAAAATTAGTGTTTTTAGATACAAACTCAGCATTTTGATTCTTTAAAATTTGTACTTCTTTGGTTAGAATTTTCTTTTCTTCCCTAAGAGTTTTTAGTTTTAAAGACATCTTGTTGTTGACATTTAGAAAGTCTTTAAGAGCAGTAATTAATTTAGATTTAGTAAGATCAGAGAATACCTCTTTGTTTTCATCTTCTGAATCAGTTCCAGAGTCTGTGCTGGATCCAGAACTTGAGTTTTCATCTTCTGATGTGCTTCCAGACTTGCCAAAATGAATTATTTGTCCATTCTTCTTACCTTCTGCTTTTCTTCGAGAGCTAGTACCTTTATGGAGTCCAGAGGCAAACTTGATGTGAGCCATCATAGCTGTTTCGGCCTCTTCATCATCAAATGATTCCTCTTCTGAGTCAAATGCATCCCATGCTGCCATCAGACCCTTCTTCTTGAATCTAGAACCTTTCTTGTGATGCTTTCTTTTCTCCATGTTTGGACATTCTGACTCGATATGTCCAAGTTCATTGCATCCATAGAAGATGATGCTTTTCTTGTCAGCTTCTTTTTTTCCTCTGTTACAGTATTTTCCATTTTTCAAGGGAGCTTTCTTCTTTCTGTTTTGCCACATCTTTGCAATCTGCTTGGTTATGTAAGCAAGATCATCATCTTCACAATCACTATCCTCTGATTCTGATACAACCTTTGCAGCTTTCTTCTGTTTTGACTTAAGGGCTAAAGTCTTCTTCTTCTTTGGTTCATCTGCATTCAGCTCTATTTCATGAGACCTGAGGGAGCTGATCAGATCTTCAAGCCTCAAGGTATTCAGATCTCTGGCTTCCTGTACTGAACTAACCTTTGGTCTCCATTTGGCTTGTAAGCTTTTGAGGATCTTCTTTACATGATCTGCAGTGGTGTAGCTTTTCTTTAATACTTTTAAACCTGATACCAGAATCTGGAATCTGCAGAACATTGCTTCAATGTCTTCATCCTCTTCCATCTTGAACAGCTCATACTGTTTGACCAGTATGTTTGCCTTTGCCTCTTGAACATGTTGACTTCCTTCATAGGTCATAACCAGACTGTCATAGATGTTTTTTGTTGTTTCCTTGTTGGTGCATCTGTCAAATTCTTCAAATGTGATAGCATTGATTATGATGGTTCTGGACTTGTGATGCAGCTTGTATAACTTCCTCTGGTTGGGATTCATATATGCTACATCCAGTTCTTAACCAGTTTCATCTTCTGGTATAGTGGGTGTAGTGTAGCCTTTGACTACCAAGGTCCAGAGATCAGGATCTTGGGAGATGAAGAAGTTTCTCATTCTGTCCTTCCTGTGTTCAAAGTGATCTCCATCAAACAGTGGTGGCCTGTTGATGTTGCCTCCAAATTCTTTTTTGGATTCTGACATGTTGAACCCCCTTGGACCTTTCGTCAAACACTGTTAATTGCTCATCCTAGAGACCGAGCTCTGATGCCAATTAAAGGTGCAAACACGAGAAGGGGGTTGAATTGTGTTTGTAATACTTGAATTCTTTTTCTGTTTTTGATGATTATTTAAAATCTGATATATAAGCAAGCAGAATTAGCAGTGGATAAAGTAAAATAATCAACATAAAGATTTATCCAGGTTCACCATTAACTAGGCTACATCCAGTCCCTTCACCTTGAAGGATTTTTCCACTAATTCAAAACCTTTGAATTACAACAGCACTACCGACCCTCCAAGTCAGTCTTCCCAAACAGTCTAACAATCCTAGACTTTTGAGGAACACAACACCTTGACTTCACAAGTCAATTCTTCTCCTACCAATCTGACAACCCCAGATTGCAAAAGGGATTTCAACACCTTGAATCTAATTGCTAAGTCACCTGCTACTTCTTTAGACTCTTCAGATTGTAGACTCTACTTCAACAATATAGATCTAACACAAGGGAACGAAAAACAAGAGTACTTGCTTTTGGAAAGCTGATACTCAAATTAACCTCACTAAAAACTCGAGTGTTTGCCTCTGGAAGTTTATGACTCTTTTACTGATTTTCGATTTCTAAGTCTTCTGCCTTGAGCTTCCTTTTATAGATGAAAATTAGGGTTTCTTCAATGATCAAATTCGAGTTGTATCTGTTCAGATTCTCTTGCAAAAATAATTTGGCCAATCGGGTTTGAGCTTTATGCTTGATCCGAACCTTTTTGCTTCAAATTTGTTATGAAAATAACTTTGGCCAATCTTGTTCTTGTTTAATTCTGGACCGTATCTTTCTTCCCTCCAATTTCTTTTAAATTCCCTCCAAGACTTCAATTTATTTTTGTATCAAATCCCCTTAATACTTTGATCAAATTTCTATCAAAATTTAATCAAGTCTTTTTTGA
The DNA here is from genome assembly GCA_037974295.1 of Cicer cuneatum. Classification (NCBI taxonomy): domain Eukaryota; kingdom Viridiplantae; phylum Streptophyta; class Magnoliopsida; order Fabales; family Fabaceae; genus Cicer; species Cicer cuneatum. Next base: position 21,375,913 of record JBBPBO010000003.1, read on the forward strand.
ATTTTAATCAAGTCTTCACTGATTTTCATCATGATTAACATCTGGACCGTATGATCCTTTGATCTCGACCAACTCTGGACTATGTAATCTGATATGCGCCAATTCTGTGATCCTCTAATCTCGGCCAACACTGGATCATGATGCTTTAATCTGGACCATTGATCTTTTTAATCTGAACATTACCCTCTGATCTGGATCAAGTCTGGATTAAATCTGGTTCAAGTCTGAACTAAGTCTGGATTAAATCTGGACTAAGTCTGGATTAAGTCTGGATTAAATCTTATATTCACGACCAAGCTATCTTCTGGTCAGGATTAAGTCTAGACCAAGTCTGACTTATGTTTCCTTTTGGTCTGGACCAAGTCTCCTCTGACAAGCTTCCTTCTGGTCTGGACCAGGTCTCCTTCTGGACTATGCTTCCTTCTGATCTAGACCAAGAAAGATATCCTGTGATGATGTTATTTGTCCTTTGATGTTTTGCCTTTGATGACATCCTCTGATATCTTCTGGAGGTGTATCCTCTGCTGTTATTCTTTGATTTTATCCTTAGGTGTCCTCATCTTCTGCTTTTGATTTTATCTTCTGGTGGCGTCATCTTCTGCCTCTGGTGACGTCATCTTCTGGTGGCATTTTTCATTATTATTCTAAGTCAAAAATAAGATTACATAAAAGTACTTTTGTAAACATCAAAATTCTAAGTATAGAACCAACTTGGTTCCAACAACAACAACAAAGATGAATATGAAGAGCAACAATGATGCACGATGCTAAACATGAAAAAAAGTATATTCGGATAAGAGTATTTAGAAATACTTGGCAAAGAGCAAATATATGAACTTCTCGATCATAAAGAGCTGAGTGCTACTGTAATCAGCATATACATCAGGTAATATAAATACTTTATTTAAGATAAAAATTACTTTTTAATTTCATCACTCCCACATTAATTTATTGATATTATAATCTAATTTTACATTTGAAGGTTTTTGTATGAGAAGTTGGTGTGCATGCGGAAATTGTCAAGTATATTTCATTCTTATCTCCGCATAAACTATCCATGTTTAAACTCGATCTAGATAATCTAAATAAATATCTAGTTGATAGACTTATAGAAAATAAAGAGAAGGACAAGCTGTTTCTGGCACCATACAATTCAGGGTACGTATTTAGATACTTTATTTATATTTATTTTAATTTATGATATTATGAGTTGATTAAACAAATTTGCCAACCAAATATGTGTTGTTGTAGGCAACATTGGGTGTTGTTTGCCATAAATGCGACTTCTGAAATTGTATATTATTTAGACCCATTGCATGGTTATTACAACAATCACCCTGATATAAAGAACATCTTCGACATGGAAGTAATATTCATTTATTTCTTACATATATAAATAATGTGTTTGGTCATTGAATAATAATCACATTTATTTGATAGTGCTCTGCAAGTTTTCTGCGCTCAAAGGGGTGCTTCTGTGTCGAAGAATAAGTCAAACAACATCACATGGCTTCCAGTAAAGGTTTGAAATTTTTGTTATAGAACTTAATTATATGCCTTTAAATTTTCATTTACAATCAATGCATAAATATTTATTGGCATACATGTTTTATTTTATAGTGTCCGCGTCAAACTAACAACATAGACTACGGATACTATATAATGAGGTTCATGAAGGAGATTGTTGATCTGAATCAACATATAATTCCAGAAACGGTATGTTATTTTCATTATATTTTGATTTTCATATATAAACTATATATATATATATATATGTATATATATATTTGATTCTAACTTATTTTGCTTCAGTATTTTGACAACTTCAACCCAACATACTCTGAAAATGATCTCAAAGAAATGAAAAAAGAATAGTGTCAGTTTGTTCTCGAAATGAACGTTATATAATTTGTAATTAATTTGTTGATATACTATAATGATGTAATTTGTTCTGTAAATATGTAATTCATATTGTGAATATCTTGTTGCTGCCATGATGTAATTTGTTCTGTGAATATGTAATTCATACTGTGAGTATCTTGCTATTGTCATGATGTAATTTGTTTTGTGAATATGTAATTCATAATGTGAATATGTTGAATGTAATTTGTTCTCATAATATATGTAATTCATACTGTAATTTATTGTAATTTGTTGCTGTGAAACACTTGTAATTGATATTGTTGAATGCGAATATGAATTTGTTGTTGTGATGTGAATTTTAATGTTGAAAAGAAGAATCTGAATGTGATATTTGATGTTCATAATATGTAATAAAAAAGACAGCGCTTCTTTAAAAAATGCCATAAAAAATCCTTTTACACAGTTTTTTTAAACGTTTTACAATGTTTTGTTTAAGTCTTTTTACAGCGCTTTTTTGAACAAGCGTTGTAAATCTAAGTTAAATAACTATATATGGGACCTATTACAGCGCTTTTTTGAAAAAGTGTTGTAAATCTATTATAAGAAGCGCGCTATATATGGGACCTATTACAGCGCTTTTTTAAAAAAGCGCTGTAAATCTAATATAAGAAGCGCGCTATATACGGGACCTATTACAGCACTTTTTTGAAAAAGAGTTGTAAATCTAATATAAGAAGCGCGCTATATATGGGACCTATTACAGCATTTTTTTGTATTTTCAGGAACGCTATTGTATCATTTTACAACACTTGATACTAGAGCACTTAAAAGCGTTGTAAAGGGCTTAAAAATAGCGCTTTAAAATGATTTTTTTTGGCGTAGTGAAATAATGTAGTATATGATATATGAATGATTAACATCTATAAAATTGCAATAAAATTTTTTGAAATATTAAAACTTCAACTTCAGAAATTTTTTGTTTTAATATTTTAATTAATGACATATAAACAATTAATACGTTTAAATGATTTTGTATCATAAAATCGTATGTCATAATATTTAAAATATATTAATTATCGTTTTTTAATTAAAAAATCTAAGTAAAGGATCAAATAAGTCAACTTTTAAAATCGGAGACCAATTATATAATTTAGTAAAAATAAATGAATCAAAGACTGCAACTAAGCCATAAATCAAAATGATTAATTTTTTTCTTAATGGTGTCATCTAGTGAAATATAAAGAAAAAAATCATTCTATTTCTCTGGAAAACTTAAATCTTTGTATAAATAGTATTTAAGTAATATGTTAAATACAAATACTTCATCTATTTATTTTCAATAATTGTTATTAATTTTATTGTAATATACAACCTATCATTAAATTTTAAAGGATTTAAATCTATTTATTATTTTAATGTAATATATAGTTACAAATAGAGACTACCAGAGAGTTGGACCAAATGGGTGGCTAACTTAATTTTCTTTTTAAATTAAAAATTTATTTAAAAGAAAAAAAAATCAGGAGACATAAATCTAATCCAACAAAAAAAACTAGAAGAAAGAAAAACTTTCAAATTTCTTTTTTAAAGTCGTATGTCTAAGCTCGGATTCACATCTAAAACCTTGATTAAACTAGAAAAGCGTTTGTCATTAAAGCGTTGTTGTATCCTTCGTTATTTTTAAAATATTAAACAACAGCGCTTTTAGTTATTAAGCACTTTAAAATGCGCGTCGTAAAAGGTCATTTTTAACGTAGTGCATGTTATTTTTGCTCGCGTTCTTGGGTATAATGAGTAATTATTTAATTACAATATTCTGAGTAAAACAGGAAAGTTACAATATTCAAAAACAGTTTAAAGAAAAAGGTTTTTTTCAAGTACAGAAGAGGTAGTTAGTTTTATATTTATCCTATTCTTAGTTCTTAATGTCAAACATATCATTCAATTGGAGCTATTTTAGCCACACCACTCTCATTTTTCTGAAGGGGACCATATATCTAAAAAATAACAATGAACAATCAGCTATTTTAGCCACACCACTCTCGATATTTTTTATTTTATCCTACAAATCACATAATAATCTAACCTTATAATGCTAATTTTTATTTTAGTATATATATATATATATATAGTTAAAAAATGGTAATATTATATTAGTTTTATATGATTATTAGTACTAGTTAACATGTCTGCATTTTCTTGAGAACTAATGCAAATGGTCCTCTTATTATTTTGCATAAATACCTTAATCTTGGCATTCTTCTATAGTTCCTCGTGAATCAATCTACCATTATGGAGCTTCACAACCATTTTTCTAACATTACCTTCATAGCCTCGTTTTTCTTGCTTTTGATGCTATTCAAAATAGTTAAAATATGGAGAGGCCACAATTCCACTACCAATTTACCACCAGGACCATGGACATTGCCCTTCATGGGAAACATACATCAAATTATCAACAACTCATTACCTCATCACTGCTTCAAAAATTTGGCAGATAAATATGGACCCTTAATGCACGTAAAGCTAGGACAGATATCATACATAATAGTTAGTTCACCAGAAATGGCTAAAGAGATTATGAAAACACATGACCTCAATTTTTGTTATAGGCCAAACCTTCATTTGCCAACAATAGCTAGTTACAATGCTACAGATATTGTTTTCTCTCCATATGGAGAATATTGGAGGCAATTACGAAAAATATGTTTTGTAGAGTTATTAAATGCAAAGCGTGTCCAATCATTTCAGTCCATAAGAAAAAATGAGGTGTCAAATCTTGTTAAATCAATACATGCAAGTGAAGGATCAATTGTTAATCTCACTCAAAACATTTTCTCAATGACATATGGGATAACAGCAAGGGCAACTTTTGGGAAAAAGCACAGACACCAACATGTGTTCCAATCAGCAATGGACGAAATATTGAGAGTGTTGGGAGGATTTTGTATTATTGATTTGTATCCTTCTATTAAAATGCTTCAAAGGATGAATAGGACAAAGAGCAAAGTTGAAAAACTTTGTAATGAGACTGATAATATATTGCAAGACATTATTGATGATCACAAAAGTAGTCTCAATGAAGCAAGCAAGGATGAAGATCTAGTTGATGTTCTTCTCAAGATTCAACAGGAAAATTATCTCTCACAACATCCTATAACTGATGACAATATAAAATCAATAATTCAGGTTAGTCTACAACAAGACATATTTTTTCCCATCTTAAAGACTAATTTATAAATTTGCATTTGTTTAAAATTAATGTTCCTTGATGCAAAAAAAAAAAAAAAACATATTTGCAAGTCATATTATTTTGGAGAAAACATAGTTGTGTTATATGGAAGAAAATGCATGTTGGTTTAGAAAATAGATAGTGTTAATGTTAATCCATTTGTAGGACATGTTCATTCCTGGTAGTGAAACATCAACAGAAGTTGTGTTATGGGGGATGTCAGAAATGGTAAAGAACCCAAAGATTATGGAAGAAGCACAAGCTGAGGTAAGAAGAGTATTTAGTACAAAAGGGTATGTGGATGAGGCAGAGTTTCACCGATTGATATACTTAAAGTTTGTTGTCAAAGAAGTAATGAGACTACATCCTCCTACACCATTGTTGATTCCAAGAGAAAGTAGGGAGAGATGTCAGATCAATGGATATGATATCCCAGCTAAGACAAGGGTTGTTATCAATGCTTGGGCAATTGGAAGAGATCCAAGGTATTGGGTTGAAGCTGAGTGTTTTAAACCTGAGAGGTTTGTTAATAATCCAATTGATTTCAAAGGTGCAAACTTTGAATACATACCATTTGGTGCTGGAAGGAGGATGTGTCCAGGCATTGCATTTGGCTTAGCCAATGTTGAACTACCTCTTGCTCAATTACTTTACCACTTTGATTGGAAGCTTCCCAATGGAATGAAGAATGAAGAACTTGATATGACTGAGTCATTTGGGATAACTGCAGGAAGAAAACATGATCTATGCTTGATTCCTATTACTCGTCAATGTCTTTGATATGTATTGCCAAAGAAAACAAGCTCACAAAGTATTTAAGTTTTCTTATTATATTTCTCTCATAATGGAGTTTGATGTTCCTAATAAAGTTTGTTACGGTAATTGTTGAATTATATTTGTAGGACAAGCACATAACTTGTGGTAAAAAGAAATTGCAATCTATTGAAGTATGGTTTGTACAAAGTTGTATATGACATTAACCTGAGAAGAATCTTTTCCAAGACTGCTAAGGAAGAAATCCACCTGAAATGGATAGCATATGAAGAAGGGCCTTGTGAAAATTAATTTCACACAAGTAACTTACCAAATAATTGAGAAAAACTAAATATGAGAAGTAACAAGTTATGGATATGTTCAAAATCCTATTTTACAAAATTATTGAATCATTATTGTGCTTACAAATCTCTTACTAAATTCAATACTTGCCACCACAAAAAGATGTAACTCCAGCTACTAAAAATAATATCAAAAGAAAAGATACTCACAAAATAAAAGTTCAAATAAGTATCAGAACTTAACACACCTTTGTCTTTCTAAACAGATATAAATTACAATAGTAAACACAAAAGTGTGTGAGAGTTAAGGTGTGATAATTATATTTATTTCATAGTTCCAACCACAATTTGCTATGTGATTTCCACTTTGATTGAGTAGAGTCTATTACCATGATAACATCCCTCACAACTATCATTTTAATTTCCAAATTATTAGTGATATGGTGATGTGCTTGTATCAATCCTTTACATTATAGTATAGGTAAAATATATTATGCTCTCTCTTAATTTATTTTCAGCTAACAATTTAATAATTTATCTTTTTTTTTTAATTTAATCATTTATTTAATTTTAAATAACCATTTGATCATTTATGTCTTAAAATGTCGACAATGTTATCCATTTCTACAAAAACTTAGAAAATCCATCATCATCTTCCAAAAAAACTCATTGTCAATTTCAAGAAAATTCATATATTCATAACTCAAATTTTCAAATAAATAACTCATACTTTAAGATTTGATTCTTAAATCACCAATATAATATCTTCTTCTTCTTTCTATCATTCTCCAAACCAAATCCCTTACTTAAATTTTAAAGTGTGACTTCTTTATTTGATGGATTTGATGTTGTTGTTGTTGAAGATGAAAATATAAATTTTGAAGATTTGAATATGAATTTGATAAAAATATGAATTTTGTTGAAGATAATTACTAATTTTCTGAATTTTATTTGATGATGAATTTTTTGGATTGCTATAAAAAAATAAAAAAATTACATTGTTGACATTTTAAGACATAAATGATCAAATCGTTACTTAAAATTAAATAAACAGTCATATCGGAAAAAACATAAATGATAGAATTATTACTGAAATTAAGTTAAAGGTTAGCATGAGATATTTCGTCTATAATACATATTATAATCGCTAATAAAATTTAATTTGTGTGCACTTTCAAAGTAACGTGCAAATCTATTTTTTACGTTCGAAAACATACAAATTAAATTGAATTTTATGTAATATTTATTAATAAATTTTTGCGACCCCCCTTTCAATTATTTTCTAAAACCGTCGCTTTTTTTTTTTTTTAACTTTCTAGAACTTGGTGACAGTAATTCCTAATTACAGAATCTAATTGAATAAATATTATCCAATTATCGGAGAATAAATCAAACTAAGAGATAGACAACTCTCTTTTGTAAAAGCTATCATTTACAAATAGGTTTAATATATGTCATTTAACAATTTGTGTATGATATTTGAACCACAAGCATACAATTTGTGCTAAATTAAAATTGTAATATATTAAAGTATGGTTGTACAATATTAAGTATATTGTATAAGTCATTAACTAGAGAAAAAACTTTTCCGTAAGTGCCAATGAAGAAATCATCATGAAATAGATAGCATATAAAGAAGGATTGTAAGTCAATGAATTCCATACAAATAACTCATCCTATAAATATACTATGGTTCATCTTGATTACAGAAAATTTAGTTGAATGCAATTGATTTTTTCAATCTCATAAAATATAGGTGCATTCTTAAAAGTTTTATTCATTGGAATTTGTTTCATGAAAACAAAATAGTCATTATTGAAGAGTATTTTGGGATAAAATTTATTAAATGAGTGAAATAAGTTTTTTTTTTACGGAAGAAAAATAATATATGTGCATTCTTAAAAGTTTTATTCATTGGAATTTGTTTCAGGAAAACAAAATAGTCATTATTGAAGAGTATTTTGGGATAAAATTTATTAAATAGAGTGAAATAAGTTTTTTTTTTGGGAAGAAAAACAAAAAGTAACTTGTATTATTTGTTTATATTTGAGACAGTAGGAAGTAGAGAAATAATGACCTATTTAATTTGCGAAACACTGTTTATTTTTAATTTTAAAATATGTGTTCATTTTAATTTTATTAATTATAAGATGACGAGAGATATTTAAAGTGAACAATTGTGAGTGAGACAAAATAAAATTTTAGTTAGGGATGATGTACTTGTGAAAATAACAAAACTAATTATCTTGACATTTTTATCATTTCTAGAAATATAGACAATTATTTCTTTCAAGGTTCTCTTGTTTTCTTGATAGCGAGTTAAAGATGCTAGAAGAATATTTAACAAGATATATATTGATGAGGAAGGAAACGCGACAACTATTACATATTTATAAAAAGCCTTTTGCAAGGGTGATTTCTAAAGAAAAAAAAGTATATGTTGAAGAAAGCTCAGTTATTCATTGTTGAAGAAAGCTCAGTTATTCATTACCAGCTCAAAAATTAGAAGACTTAATTAATTGGTGGAACCTTTCCTTTTTATTTTTTCTTATTTATCTTTTTTCTAGATTAGATTTATATCTCTCAATTTTTTTTCTTAATAAGTTTTGTTAGCTTAAAAAAATTAAAATCAACACAATTTTTGAAAAATTAAAACTAAAAATAATTTCACAAAGTAAACTGCAATTGAAGTGCCTATTTACTTTGTGAAAATATTTTTTGCTTTTATTTTTGAAATATATGTTAATTTCAATTTGCTTATAATATGAAGACACTTAAAGTGAATTATTTTGATGAAGAGAAAATGAAATGTTGCCTCAGGATGACACATTTTCAAAATATAATTAAAACAATTTTTTAACATTTATGATTTTTGAAAATGTAATCAAATATTCTATTCAATATAATTTTTCACTTCTTTCTCTCCCTTTTACATTATAAAAAAGAAAGTAAAAAACAACTAAATTAGCGGTATCAGAACGATCACATACAACATAAATAACCAATTCCTAGATGATGCATTCATATAATTCATAAATGGTCCAGTTGAATTATCATCCAATAAGCTCAATGCAAAGACAACATCAATGTTAGCTTTCATCACATTGAACAAAGTCACTAGAGGAAAAGACAAAGTTGTACGAAGATTTAGCACAAAATCGAAGTACTTTTGAAGACTCGGTCTTCTAAACATGAAAGTTAGAAAAGAAACCATCAACTTTATGTCAAAGTTCAAATGGTTCTTTCTCATATAGTGACAACGACTATGAAAGGATCTCCTTAACGAATATATTGTAAAGAACTATTAAAATCCCCTCGACCTCAAGTTCATGTTGACAACAACAATTGAAAATAGTACTAATTGAATATCCTCTAATGAGAGTAATTATCTCATAAAATATACAAGAAAAATGAATATCGTCTATGTCATATGTACAACCCCAATTGTAAAACACTCAATAGTGACATATTGGTTTCCTAAAAATTCTTACGAATGTGTAAGTCATTTTAGAGTGATTGGGAGCCTAGAAAATAATACTTGTGGGAGCCGAAAGAAGCTAGTAAAGAATATGTGTGAGATTCTAAAGAGGCTAGTAAAGAATATTTGAAAGAGCCTGAAGAGGTTAGTAAAAAATACTTGTAAAAATCTGACGAGGCAATGTGAAGAATATTCAAAGCTTATAGAGGAACATTAAAAAATACTCAAAGTTTGGATAAGCAAAGTTAAAAATACTTAAGTCCAAGAGAGGCACAATAAAAAATCCTCAAAGCCTATAGAGGTAAAGTCAAAAATTCTCAAAGTTTAAAGAGGCAGAGTAAAAAATACTTGTGGTCTAAGAAGGTGTAAAAAGTACTTGGAAGCAACCTGTTGAAAAGGGGAAATCTCTATATAATGGGAGGAAAATCTCTATATAAAGAGTACGAGAATTAAGTCGTTCGAGTGAAAAGGGAAAAATCTCTATATAATGGGAGGACTATGTATAGCAACCTGTTGAATGTGATAAATATAAAAGTCCTTGTGTGTTTTCTTTTACTTATCTATTTACTTCTATATTTTCTTTATATCTTTTCTTCAAATAATTTTAATTAAATTTTTAATCGAAGTGAAAAAAAAATTTGATAAAGAACTTTACAATTTTTTTAAAAAGAAAACACAATAAAAACTCTATTTTTTATGTTTTTCATTACCTTTTGAGAAATCCAAAGAAAAAGACACAAGATAAAATACAAATTGTATATACTCTCAATGAGAGCAAATTGTCTTATAAATCATCCAAAAAGAAAAATATGCATCCTCCGTATGAGAGATACTTGAATTGATAAATGAATTGTAATTGTATTTATATAATTTCTATTATAGGATTAGCAATTATTTGTGTCGTAGACACAAACCCATATTGCAAAAGCTTGGTAGTAGAAGATAGGTTTCCTCAAAAGCTTATGTTTGATTAAGTCATTTTTGAGTGGGGAAAATAGATCCTGAAAAGGCATACAGAATACTTGTATCCTGCATAGGCAAAATAAAGAAAATTTAAAGAATCATATAGAATATAGACTACTTTGAGTTTAGAGAGACTTGTTAAAGAATACCCGTTGTCTAAAGAGGCATAGACAATACTTGTTTCGTGAAAAAACATAATGAATACTTTGGGTCTCAAGAGGCAGGTTACAAAATATTCATTGTCTATAAAGGCAAAGAGAATACTTGTAACCTAAAGAGATAGAAAAAATAATACTTATTATTTGAGAATTGTGGAAAAACCCTTCCTGTATGGAGGATAAATCTCTATATATGATGGAAGGACTAGATGTAACAATTTGTTGTATTGTGAGCTAGTATAGAAATTATTGTGCAATCCTTTTTCCCTTATCTCTTTACCTTTATGCATTATTTGTTTCATTCTTCAAATGAATTTAATCGCAAAGTTTATTTAAAGAGAATGAAAAGGTTTTAAAAAGGAATGGAACAAAAAAAGTTTTAAAGAGAACATAATTCGATCTTCTCAAGTGTGATTTAATACAGCCAAACCCTTGAGAAAACAACCACTGTTTGGTCAAAATACAAGTTTTCAAATAAAATTTAAAGTTACAAAGATTGACTCTCAAAGAGAAGATATAATGATTAAGCTAAAAATACAGTGATGAAAAATTTTATTAATAAAAAAAATATGTTTTTTTAGTTTCGTTCACGGGCTCTCAAATTACTTCTAATTCTTGACGGTTTTCACACTTTTAGATATTTGACATAATTGAATGTTTTGAGAATTTTTTGTTTTCATAGTGCTTTTCATTCTTGTGGTTGGCTTTTTATAACCTTTGAAGAAATAAATAAGTTGCCTTATATAGCAAGATTTCCATGAAACACTAGATGTTGCAGAACAAAAAGATGGTGACTTTTCAGGTTGGCTTTAAGAAATTTGGCTGATTCAATAGATTTATTGCCTCCCTTAATGCATAGACATTTGTCCCTCTTGTGTATTATATACACTTTTGATAAGATGCGATACTTCAAAACCATATTATATCTTCTCTGTATACTATACACATGTATTAAAATATGTGTTTGTATAGTACTAAACACATTAAATTGTAGTTTAACTTTATCAGAAGATGTGATCAACCGATGTTCTGAGAGACTATATTATATCATTTGCATATTGAAACAAACGTGTCAAATAATAAATTGTTCTCTTATGCTTTATTATCATTAAAATGAATTAAGAGTCATTATTTTTTTACCACCTTAGTTTCAACACCTTATGTTTTAAAAGTTTTAATTTGGTATGTGACGTTAATAATGTTACAATTAGTTGATCCCTTATTAAGTCTTGATGTTGTGAAAAACTAGTGACGTGTCTTGAAGTAGCAAAATTGATTTACAAGGAAGGGGGTTTGAATTGTAAATCTTTCTTTTTAAAATTACCTATTAAAACTTAAGATTTTAACTCAAGAATGATCTTGGTTAAGAAAACAGAAAACGGAGAACGTTCTTGGTTTTTATGAGAAAACAGAGAACGTTTTTTGTTAGTTAAAAATTAGAAAAACAGTTTGTATTTTTAACTTAAAAATCAACCAGACTTAGTAAAGATATAAAAGATAAGAGATACCACACAAGGATATATCCTGGTTCACCCAACTTGGACTACGTCCAGTCCTCACAGTTGTGAGATTTTCCACTAAATGTTTAAAACAAGAACCTTCTTGATTTTACAGCACCTAGCTCAGATCAACCTTGATCTTGTTACAAACTTTAATCAAATTCTACCCAGAAAGAGATTAATCAGGTCACCTATCAACCTTGATAGGATTTCTTACAATCTACCCAAACTATACTAAACGCTTATAGTTTGAGTTTTACAATAATGATGAGATTGTTTGTTTAGAATCTGCAATGTCTCAACTCGTGTTTGAGATTAGATTCTTTACAAGAGATTCTGAATAAGTATAACAACAGATTGAATTAAAACAGAATTGCCTCTCTTGAGAGTTTGGAGAATTTCAAGTATGTGAGTGAATGATTTGATCAATTGATTAGCACTTGAACTTCTACGTTTTCCTTGAGCATTGGTCTTCCTTTTATAAGCTTGAGAGCAATTAATGGAGGTCAAGAGAGCCGTTGGAAGTGCTCTTGTTAGGCTTGACCATAGCCAGTATTTCTGATTAAAAATATTTCAGCTTTTTGACTTCTTTTAAGTTCTGTTTTGACTGGACTAAAAACTTCGTTTTTGATCAGATTCTTTTGAGCCTAATGATCATTTAATACTTCAGATATGAGATGATTCTTTTAGCTTGAACTGAAGTCTTGATCTTTGTTAAAACATATTTGAAAAGATCATGAAGAGCTGTTGCAGAAAGCTGTACTGAAGCTTGTTGGATATTGATGATTAATCTGGACTTTTAGCCTTTGAGTTTCCTAGAGATTGATAATCAATCTGGACGATTTTCTGATCATACTAGAAATTGTCCTTATGCCTTGCGTATTGTCAAGATCATTTATCAGTCTTGACAGTCAAACTGAAGATTGTTCAGTCTTGCTTGGACAGCTTGATTCATTGCCTTTTTTCTTTTGTGATTCGAATGACTTTTTTAATTATAATGGATCTTATCTGTTCCTTATCAAGTACTTATTATACTGATGTAAATTTCAGAGGCAATATCTTCATTCAATTAATGGAGATTGATTGATCTTGAAGCTGTCTTGACCATATTTGAACCTGGAGAACATTCTCCGTTTTCTAGATTTTGTCAAGAATGTTCTCTGTTCTTGTCTGTTCAGATTTTTGCTTTATTATGCTGATTTCTTGGCTTTGCTTCAATCCCATCTTTGAATTAATACACTCAAAAGCATAAGTTAAATTAACCTAACATTTTAGAATCATAATTAATGTTCTTAATTAACCTTTGTTTATTTTCATCAAAACTTTAAAATGAGAGTTTGTCTTAACATATCTAACTTGAATCGTACATGATTTTTAACATAAACTTAATTTTATATTTGGCGCCTTGAACTTTTATTTTATGTTTCACTTTGGTCTCATACGTTTTAAAAATTTTAATTTGGTCTCTTACATTAGTAACATTAGGATTATGAGATGTTTTAGAATTATAATTTATAGGATTTGTTTGTTATTTTAGGGATATGAGATGTTTTAGAATTATAATTTAGCTCTCTACATAGAGCAATATATATAAGTTTAGATTTAAAGGTTTTCTCCACATATAATATATGTCATATATTTTCGTAAATATAAACAGAAAAAATCTATCAATGATTTGTTGGTCTCTTCTGTTAACTCTTTACTTAACGTTGTGTAAAACACGTGACAAAAATTGTGGCAGAAATCTACTAAAAGTGTAATACAGATCATTCGGTACTTTAAAGTTCCTAAATCTCATAATTGTCTCCTATAATTTGCAATAGTCTTTGTAGTTCGAAGAACACAATAATTTTGACATCCACGAGAAGAAGTAGAACTTATGATTGTTCCCCATTTTCATAGCTCGAGAAAGTGGGAGATGGTCGTGGGAGACATGATAATTTCGTTTTGCCCCCACTAGAAGACATGTTCACCGATGACATGTTTTATTCAACATTAAGTCAAGACTTAACATGAGAGACAAAATTGAAACTTTCAAAACGAAATCAATTAAAGAAAAGCTTTAAATAAATATAAAGGATCAAACATGCACTTAAGCCTTTATGTTAATAGCTATATTGGACTCCTCTTAGAGACTCACAGAAGGACCAACTAATCGTAATATTGTTGACGTAAGGGACCAAATTATAATTTAAGAATCAAAATATATATATATATACCATGATACTGCCGCACATTAATAAAATGATAGATAAAGAACAAAAAGAAACATAAATTTGATTATGTTCATATGGCTCTTGGAGGCTTTTCCAGCAATGCAGATAGATATACTTCATCCTTTGACTTAGGAGAAATAACCCACTTGTGTTTCTTGTACCTAAGTTGAAGAAACATATACATATAGTCATCCAAATCCTTTCTATTACAAAAAAACTTATCTATCCATAGTAAACCTCCTGGTCTTAGAATTCTATCCCAATCATACAATATAAAGTCCAACAATAGCAAATCAATCCAACCATCCATAAATCCAGTGGTATGAATCAAATCCATAATGTTATCAAAGAATGGAAGCCTTTGATTTAATGTAACATATAAAGGAATCAAACCCCTTAGAGCTATCATTTCATTAAAAGGAGCACCAAGGTTCAAAGCAGTTGATACAATTGTTACATTATTTTCCCTCATCCTTGCAGCAAATGTGCCAGTTCCAATACCATAGTCTAGTCCAATCCTTATCTCACCAGGCTTAATTTTCAAAACATCAATGATCAAAAACTCTGCAAAAAGTGAACTATTAGAAACCCATTTCACCTTTTCCTTTTCCATTTCAAAACATCCTGTACATTTTGAGTAACCCCTTTTTGGATTCTTGCTTGATAAGCAATCAAAATTCCTACATTGGTAATTCCCCCACCTCACATTTCTTTCATTTGGTAATGTCCATAGTGACTCGTTGATAGGGTAAGGTTTATTGTAAACTTTTGAAGCCCTTGTTAAACACCTTCTTCTAGGCAAAGGATCACAACCATTAAGCATAAGCTTTTGAGCTAAATTCCAATCATCATCACAGTAGGAACCAATGTCATAATCCATGTACTTTTCTACGTCTTTCTTGTGCAAAACACATGAATGCCCTATTGTGTTGTAAACCTTGCCTGACCCATATAGATTAATCTTGCCAACCCTATTCTCCTTTGGGGTTATGTACTTTCTTATCTCCTCAATGACAAAAAAATTAATCAAAGGATCTTCTTTTACTATGGAGTTGTTACCTTCAATCTTTGGAAGCCTAATCTGTCTTAAAGCAACATTAGCTCTATGAAGAGGCCTAACTATTTCATCCTCTAAAAACTTGTTGTTTAAGGTTATGCCCTTGTTTTTCTCCATTTCTTGTGATTTTGACTCAAGCTTGCCCTGCAAAGTTTCCAACAAATCTAATACTTCTCCAACTCTATCAGAAAGTGCTTTGGCATCAAAACCATCATCATGTATATCATTTATAGTATACAAATATTTGCATATGTCATCATTCTGAAGAAAAAAACCAGCATAGTAGAATCTAGTTAGGCTCAATATACTTACTAAGATTACCAAACCCCCCAAGATGATTTGTAACCAACCCATTACTCTCACAGGTTTGCATTTGGGAAAACATGACCTCCCCATTGAGAACTCTCTTCTCGTGACGAAAAAAAATAATAACTGTTCTATAGGCTGTCACAACACAAGTTTTGAAATTATGATCAAATATGGTTGATGCAGAACCGATTCAAGCTGTCTTAGAATTGGGAAAACATAAAAAACAATTATATCCGGCTTAGGTTGCAGATCTTTTTTCTTTTTGGTCTGTAGATAAACTAGCAAGCACCACCTGAAACTCACACACAAATGGAAGATCTCGGATTTGAACCCAAGTAACCACAGTGTTTAACCTAACAATATCGACATTTTCAGTTTAATGTTTCTTATAATATTTTAAGAAACTAGGAGCAAAATATTTAAGGAAATGAAAAATAGTATAGGTACATCAAACATACCAGAAAAGAAACGCAAACAGATTCTCTTCTAGCAAAACAGAAAGGACGAGAAGATTGCTTCATTAGCCTGCCTATGTGAAGTATTGATGTTGATGAACTACAATGGGATTTTTTCATTCAAAATGGAATGAAAAATAGTACTTAATTGACTAGTGGATTTAATGTATTATAAAATACTTCAAAATGGTCAACAAACTCAAGTGGTGAATAAACAATGAATCATAGCACATGATTCTTCCGTGATCCGAAAAAATGTAGGCAGTAAAAATACTTAAAAATGTTCCGATCCAGTTTTATTGGTGGGAATTCTTGGATTGCAAGAAATACACATGAAAGGAGTTAGAGTTAGACTTCACAAATGTGCAGTGCACGAAGCCATAGGAAAATTTTAAATAAGGAAAGCTAACAGCATCTACAATTCAATCGGAGTTAGTTCTCCCAATAAATACCATACCAAATAAACACTCATTATGGATGTAAAAATATTGGTGCTCGCGCCAATAAATTATATTAAAATAAATTAATATCGTTGAAATATAATGATATAGAGATATTTGTACACTTATTTAGTAAATATTTTTGAGGTGTTGGGTTGGAGAGAAAAGTGGTTATTAAGCACTAAAATTAAAAATTTGTAAAATGGATGATGTGTATATGCATGACTCGTTTAAACACCTAACATAGAGAGCTTTAAGTGTATACTAAACATTCATAATTGACTTATGGAAACAAATGAGTAAAGGTGGGAATAGGCCGAAATGAGTTGTGCTTTGAAAGGTGTGAGTTTTATCTGTCAAAAACTTTAAAGCATGCATCTATGGCCAGTCATAGACATTTTTTCAAGGATGAGTTTGACCTTTATGAAACTCTAGTATGGCATGTTAGGTTATTTAAAAAAATCTATATCATATTTATATTTTTAAATAAATAATCACACATACTTTTTAATAGATTGACAAATTAATAGGTCAATAAAATTAAGTATTTTTTGAAATTTAATATGACATTTTAAAGAAGGCTTGGGAACTCTCATACAGTACGACCTTTGAAGAAACTCGCTTATGAAAAAGGACCCAATTTTATCTTTTTATCTGGAAAAAAAGAAGAGACTTTGAATTTAATTCTTTTAGGCATTTTAGGGACTATTTCAATCTTTTTGCTGTTAGTTGTACCGGCGATAACTGAAATAGAGTTGCTGGTTTAGCATGTCTCTAGAAGAATAATACTAATATTACTATTTTATCTTACTCTTTGAATCATATTGTTATATTGATCAATTTGCAGAATGACGAATTTGAATGGTGATGCACCAAGATTTACGGTTTTCTTGAAACCCAAAATAAGCATTACACTGATCTAATCCAACATCTTGCAAATTCAAAAAAGTGAATTATCTTAATTTGGAGATTTCAATCTGATCTTAAATAGTAATGAGAAAAAAGGTGGTGTTATTCCATCTAATAATCTCATTAATCTTTTTCAAGACACTTTGAATATGTTCAATCTAGACTATAGGGGACCCCTTCACTTGGAATAACAACCAGGAAGGTTCTAATAACATCAAAGCTAGATTAGACCAGTTTGTGGCCTGATTGGATTATTAATTTTCCTTATGCCAAGGTTATTATGAAGAAAAATCGTGATTAAAATAGATTAACGAAACGGATTAAAAAAATTGCATCCATGGATCCTTACAATGCTCATGAATTGGGGTTTAAAAGATTACCTCTTGTAGCGTGTAGAATTCTGATGACGATCACAATCATGAATGTTGCTCTATCGATAGTGTCTCTACGTAGTCCACACAAACAAACCTCCAATGGAGCAACGTCGATTTCAATGCTAGCTGATGAATGAGACTGATTAGACATTTAGGGTTTTGGATGGCTAGGGTTTTTAATGTTTTCTACTTACACACTTGCAATTATATTAAAGGGCTATCTATATCTATAGACTCTTATACTTACCTAACATGTCGTAGCTTATGGTATTCTTCGTTTCACTTAATCAGCACACAATAGCTTATGGTGTTCTGTATTTCACTTAATTCATATCGGTGCATCATAAGATCGCACACTGAATTAATAAGTCTTACTTATTTACGCTTTTAAACCCTCATTAATCTGTTCTCGTGTATGTGACCTTGTAGGTTCATTAGGAATGGCAATGGGTAGGGTTTGGGTAGGGTAGTATAGTACTCATCCCCATACCCGCAGTTTAAAAAAATACCAGTACCCGTGCCCGTACTCTTGTGGGTATCAACTTTAATACTTGTACCCTTGCCTTTTGGGTACTTAAGTGCCCGTACCCAGACCCATTACCCGCAATTTAAAAAAAATCGATAAATAATTGTTATTGTTGTGATTAAATTTAAAAAAGTTGTATGAGTAAAGCATCATGTAAATTGATATGGATAGAGCATCATGTAGCTTGATATGTGTATAGGGACTAAAATTTATTTTTCTAATTTTTTTAATTATTAAAATTACATTTTTTTATTAAGGGCTCAATTTTTAAGATTAGAACAGGACCTCCAAAATCTATTACTAGCATATTTTCATGATGATTTATTTATACGTTTCTTTTTTAGAAGGATCCAAAAATTATGAAATGGAAGACCTAAATTCATTGATTTGTTTGGAAGAAAAATGAGAGGTAGAAAGACATGAGATAATAGAGAGTGAAAGAGATAGTAGATAGAGATTGGAGGGGGAGATAAAGATGCATAACATAGTAGAGGGACATATATGTATTTAAAAAAATCATGTATTTAAAATATATTTTTTCAAACAAACATGTTTTCTTGAAAATCAGTTTTATGTTATTTATGGTAATTTTGTAGTTTTAAAAAAAATCATTTTTATAAAATTGTATACAAACAAGTTAAAAATTATTTTACAAAAATCTCTAAAAAATAATCTCTAAATTATTTAAAACAAAAATTATTTTTATTTAAACTTAAATAAATGCATCCAATAATAATAATAGTAATAGTAATAATAATAATAATATATAAGTGCAGGACAGGGCGGGGTGGGTACTATAGTACATGTACCGTCACCCATACCCGTTCAATTTTGCAGGTAATTATCCGTCCCCGTACCCATACCCATTATGCGGGTTTTTATCCTACCCATTGCGGGTACCCACTGGGTCTGGTTCTGGGTCTAATTGTCATTCCTAAGGTTTATGTAACATTGATAATAATGTTAAATCATCTATTTAATATTATAAATACCAAGCGGTATCTAGCAACACATCAATACTACCCAAGTAACGAGAATGTCTTGAGATTTGACGTAAAATTTGTGCGATAAGGATCTCATGTATAATCTACATTTTTCCATCATATCTAAATCGAACTCAAGACATAGAATGTGTCACCCTTGTATGGTTCGATATTTCATTTCTTGATATCCGAGTATACTTTACACCACATTATTATAGGACCTGTTTGCAACTTCGTGGTCATCTAGGATCACGGAAGTCGTTGGGGTTGTTCAAGGTCGCTTAACAGATAAGATGAAAACCATACTGGATCAGAAGTTCACTATAGAAGAAATTGTTGCAGCCCTCGAATCTTTGAAACCTACTGCAGCGTCAGGTCCAGATTGTATGCCAGCTATTTTATTTCAAAAATAATTGCATATTGTGGGTGATGATATCTCTCAAATGGTGATTCGTATCCTAAATCACGAGGGAGATACCAACAGTATCACTTCGCTATGCCTCATCCCAAAAACGAAGAAGCCTACATAAACAAGTGAATTATGCCCAATTACTCTTTGTAATGTTGTTTTTACAGTTGTTACAAAAACTATCGCAAACCGTCTACAATTGATTTTACCAGATAGCATTGACATTTGTCAAAATGCCTTTGTAACTGGTAGATTAATAACAAATAATGAGCTCGTAGCTTTTGATTATTTTCATTATATGAGGAAAAAAACCACAGGAAAAAAGGTTTTGCATGTTTGAAATTTTGACATATCAAAATCTTATGACCGCATTGAGTGGCCGTTTTTTATAGCAATTTAGACCAACATGGGTTTCTCTCATCATTAGACAACTATTATTGTGAAGTGTGTCTCCATGATCTCTTTCTCGGTTTTGCTTAATGATACGAATCTCGAAGTCATCGAAATCGAACTAGGAGTCATAATGACAAAAATGGTGAAAAGTGCCACAATCGAGGTGGATATTGTAACACCCTTAAATTTAAAAATTAAATTATGGATTTAGTATTAAGTGTATTTTGAGGATATTTGTAAAATATTTAATATATGTATATTTTGTGTAAATATATATATAAATATTTATTTTGGAGGTTGAATTAAAATTATTTGATGAAGGATAAATTAATTTAATTATGAGTAATTAAATTATCGGGCAGTTAATTAAAGATGTATCTGTTAATTACGACAAGAGTGGTTAAGTACATGGTGATCAAGCAATATTATAATATTATTGTTGGATTACATATGCCTATATATATATGAGTGAGAAGGAAGAGCAACGACAAAAACCTTCCCTCCTTCCTTACTGCATGAAACAATACCCTTCTTCTTCCTCTTCCCATTCTATTTTCTGTTAATAGAAAGAAAAAAAAAAGCATCCTCAAAAGTGAGATTACTTGGAAATCCAAGCACTGAACCAGCAAGTACCAAGAACAAAAGTTGTTCCTCTCCTCATTACGGAGCTAGAGAACTAACTATGGTAGCGGCAAACGCAAATGGAAACTTCGCCGACTTTTGTCGCAGAAACGTGAACGGGAGCAGAAACATAACAGAGGTAAGGGGCACCTTCCATTTTCTAGTCACATTTTAGGGCTAAATGCATGATTGATGTGTGGTTATATTTGAGTTTCTGGTTTGAAAAACGAAACTGTTGTGCATGTTGTTATAAAATGCGAAAAATGCATTATGTTGATGTTTTGATGATTCTATGATGTTTGCTGCTTTGGCTGATACAACATTGTTGTTTTGGTTGTGTGGGAATACTGGAAAATGCTTTGCATGTTGTTTTGGTTGTGTAAGAATACTGGAAAATACTTTGCATGTTGTTTTGGGAATGATCAAAATGCAAACGTTTAAAAATGTCTGTTCTATTTTGTGGTTGACATTCTGTTTTGGTGGTTAAAGCAAAACTGTGAGATTGTTCTTGTTGGGTGATTTTGTTTTTTGTTATGTTGATAACAATCTGATGTTGATGATTGTTTCAAAAGAAAAGGATTAAAATGGTGGAAGTGTTTTCTGGAAAATCTGTTGTGGATGAAAAATGTTCTAAGTTTTGTGGTTAAAGAAAAACAGTGAGGTTATTCTGGTGGTGATGATTCTGTTTTTCTGTTGTGTTGTTAAAAATCTGTTGTTGGTGGTGCTGATGGTGATTTTTAAAGGAGAAGGATTTTAAATGGGTGAAGGTGTTTCTGGAAAATCTGTTGTTGATGAAAAAAATGTTTTGAGTTTTGTGATTTCAAAAGAATGATGATTTTGTTTTTTCAGAAATCTCAGTTTTAAACATGTGTTTATGAACCTTAAGAGTTGGGGAAACATTGGGAAGACTTGTGATGAATTAAAGTGGAGTTTTTGAGATAGTGTGAAGTGGTAATGATGAGGTGCTTGAATTTTTCTGTTGATGTGATGATAATGAAATTATTTGGGTTGAGATGGTTTTGGGGAAATGATGGAAAGGCTGAATTTTGCTGATGTTTGCATACTGTTTTCGGTGAAGAGAAAACATTGCATGTTCATGCATTGCATAGTCAGGTGGTGACCGAGATGGGCCAAAGAATAATACGTAAAACGTGTTGGTCTGTGAGCGACTGCACGAGTGCTGGTCTGTGAGCGACTGCACTGGTACTGGTCTGTGAGCGACTGTACCTTGGCATACGTGAAACGTGCTGGTCTGTGAGCGACTGCACGAGTGCTGGTCTGTGAGCGATTGCACTAGTACTGGTCTATGAGCGACTGTACCTTGGTATACGTAAAACGTGCTGGTCTGTGAGCGACTGCACGAGTGCTGGTCTGTGAGCGACTGCAGTGGTGTTGATCTGTGAGAGATTGCACCATGGTCATGTTGGCCATTAAAGTCTAACATATATAAATCGTGCTGGTCTGTGAGCGACTGCACGTGTGCTGGTCTGTGAGCGACTGCACCTTGGTAATTCCAAGAAGTTGAGTACATGAGCATATACATATTGCATCGGGGTGGTTGACCGGTGAATTATGGTTAGATATGATGTTGACGGGTGAAAATCGATGTGTGTAAGTACCTTATGAAATTGTGAATTTTTTGATGAATTGGTGTGATTGCTGAATTGATATTTGTACTTACAACTTGATTGTTATATTAAATTGGTTGCTGTTTGAAAAGGTATACATGTCATGAAATTTCAAAATGAGCATCCTTATTTATCATCATTTTTACATAACATGCCATGAATATGCTTGTTGTTATTGACATAAATGATATGTGGTATTTGTTAATTTCAGTCGGTGACCCTTTACTATTATTGTGGAAAATTGGGCTTTGCCCTCAGATAATACCCGAACCCTTCCTACCGACGGTTACACTAACGACAGAGACGTCGTTAGTTTTCCTTGATCTTCACATACAGAGTATTTGTGGACAACGCGGAGGAACGGATAGCTAGGGTGACGACGAGACTTGTAGAGGATGCGGTGGAAACCGTGCTACTGTAGCTTTAGTGCATGATCAGTTTAGACTTGTTGTATAGGGTCTTGATTTCGGTGGATGTAATTATTTATTTTGGGAATTATTGTATAAACTTTCCGCTGATCTTTTCTGCACTCTGATACTGTTTAGTGGGTCGCAGGCCGAATGTTTTTGAGATGATTTTGACACCGACTTTTGGAATGTAGTAACTTTTATTATATTGAAAGTATTAATTCCCAAAGTTTAATTACTTAGTTATATTTATGATGTAATTATTTAATTACGTTCATCAATTGAATTACGACGTACTATTTTATGAAATGAATTAATGAAAATTTTATTTTAAATCTTTTAAATTAATAATTTTGAAAAAATTCCTTTTATTTATTTTGAAAAAAAAAATACAATCGCGCTGTGTTTTAAACTCGAGGTGTTACAATTATGGTATCAGAGCATTTGGTTAAAGTTTTGGGTTAAAGCTCTGGTTAAATTATTGGTTTTGAGTCATTATCTGATCATGCATAGGAGCAAGTTGTTAAAGTGTCAAGTCTTGTGTAAGTTGTGGTGTGACTGAAGTGATGATGGTTTTGTAGGAAACAATGCCTCCTAGGAGAGACGACACTGCAAGAGCCAACGTCATCCGGGAAGATAGGATGGCTGAAGCAATGAATAACATGGCTGCGTCTGTTGCTGCACAGACGGCTGCGAAGACTCAACGTGATCTAGAGAAGAGAGATTTGTGCTGCTGAATCAAGAGGACTAGAGGATTTTCAAGGGTGATGAGGGTCCAGAAAGAGCGGACCAATGGATTCAGGAGATGGAGAAAATCTTTGAAATGATTAATTGTCAGGCAACGGTAAGGGTCAACTATGCTACATATCTGCTGATAGGGGATGCAGAGTATTGGTGGAGGAGTACAAGGCTACTGATGGGATCAGCTCATGAGGAGGTGAATTGGGAGTCGTTCAAAAAGAAGTTTTTGGACAAATACTTCCCGATGAGTACTAGAACTAAGTTGGGTGATGATTTCCTGAAATTACACCAAGGAAACATGACGGTGGGTGAATATGCAGCTATGTTTGAATCCTTGTCAAGGCATTTTAGATTTTTCCGGGAAGAAGTTGATGAACAGTTTATGTGCCATCGTTTCCAAAATGGACTGAAATATGAGATTCAAGACTCCATTTTACTCTTGGGAATTCAACGTTTCCAAGCATTACTGGAGAAGTGTAGAGAAGTTGAGGATATGAAGAACAGGAGGGCCAACAGAGGAGGGAACTTTAATTCGGGAGGATCTACTCGGATGCACTATCCGAACAATAAAGGGAAGCAGGTTGCTAAGCCATATAAACGACCACAGAACAATAATAGAGGCCAGAATCGGTCGGGAAACCAGAATTTTGGGCGACAATTGGGACAAGGAGTCTGATGTTTCCGATGTGGGAAAGAGGGACATATTGCTACTGCTTGTACCACAAAGGATCCTATATGTTTCAATTGTCAGAAACCAGGACACGTTGCAAGGGATTGTCGGGTTCCGAAGGTGGAACCAACAGGGAATGCAACTAGGGCTACTCGTCCTATTACTAGGGGACGCGTCTATCACATGGGTGCTGAAGCTGGGAGTCAAGCTCCTAATTTAATCCAGCAAGATTGCGAGATTGCAGGTAACACACTAACTGCACTTTTGATTCGGGGGCAACCCATTCTTTCATTGCTATGGACTGTGTGAATCGTTTGAAGTTATCTGTGTCTGCTTTACCTTTTGATTTGGTTGTTTCCACACCTGCTAAGACTTCGACCGTAAATTCTGCATGTTTACACTGTACTGTAACGATTCAGAATAGAGATTTCTTGGTTAATTTAACTTGTCTACCCCTACAATTACTCGAGATCATTCTCGGCATGGATTGGATGACGTATAATTACGTAGTCTTGGATTGTGCTTGCAAATTAGTTCTTTTCCGCGAACCTGGAGTCGTTCAGTATTTGGCTGCTAACAAACTCGAAGTATCACTAAGAGAAGGAACTCAAGAATTTTTATCATTGGCTAACGTGGAGGCCAAGATGGATGTGGACATAGAAGATGTAGTGTTAGTCAAAGAGTATCCGGACGTATTTCCAATAGAAATTCCAGGATTACCCCCGGTGAGAGAGGTGGAGTTCTTCATTGATTTGCACCTAGGGACTGGACCTATTTCAATTGTGTCGTATCGGATGTCGCCATTGCAATTAAACGAGCTTAGGGGTCAAATTGAAGGTTTGTTGGAGAAAGGATTTATCAGACCAAGTGTGTCGCCATGGGGAGCTCCGGTGTTGTTGGTTAAGAAGAAGGATGGAAGTTCGCGCTTATGTGTGGATTATAGGCAACTTAACAAGGTAACTATTAAAAATCGTTATCCTTCACCACGCATCGATGATTTGATGGACCAATTGAGGGGAGCTGCGGTGTTTTCAAAGATCGATTTGAAGTCAGGATACCATCAGATTCGGGTAAGAGAAGGAGATATTCAAAAGACTGCTTTCAGAACTCGTTACGGACATTATGAATATCTCGTTATGCCGTTTGGAGTTACGAATGCACCAGCAATATTTATCGATTATATGAATAGAATCTTTAGCCCATTCCTGGATAAATTTGTGGTGGTGTTCATCGATGATATATTGATTTATTCAAAGGATGAAGAAGAACATGGAGAGCACCTACGCCAAATTCTTGAAGTCTTACACGAGAAGCAATTGTGTGCCAATTTGTCGAAGTGCGAGTTTTGGTTAGAGAAAGTGAACTTCTTGGGACATGTGATAACAAAAGAAGGAATCGCTGTGGATCCGACAAAGATCGAGACAATTCTTGCCTGGAAACAGCCTCAGACTATCGCAGACATACGTAGTTTTGTCAGACTGGCAGGATACTACAGGAGATTTATTGAAGGATTTGCTAAGATTTTCGGACTGGCAGGATACTACAGGAGATTTATTGAAGGATTTGCTAAGATTGCTAAGATCGAGACAATTGCTTAATGAAAAGTTGACAACCTCACTAGTTTGGTCTTGCCACAGCCAGATGAACCATATGAAGTTTACTGTGATGCATCTCACCAAGGTTTGGGATGTGTTTTGATGCAACACAAGAAAGCTGTAGCTTACGCCTCAAGGCAGTTGAAAACTCACGAACGAAACTATCCTACCCATGATGTAGAACTTGTTGTAGTAGTATTTGCATTAAAGGTCTAGAGGCATTACTTATATGGATGCACGTTCACGGTATTCAGTGACCATAAAAGTTTGAAGTATTTGTTCGATCAGAAAGAATTGAACATGCGTCAGAGGAGATGGATCGAGACTCTCAAGGATTTTGATTTTTCATTGCAGTACCACCCTGGGAAAGCCAATGTGGTGGCTGATGCGTTGAGTAGGAAAAGTGTGTCAGTATCTTCAATGACAATGGCCAGACAACAAGAGTTGTGGGAAGCATTTAGAGATCTACACTTGGACGTAGAGTTTGCACCAGGAATTTTAAAGTGTGGAATGATAAACATTTCGAGTGGACTACTTGAGGAGATTGCGAGAATGGGGAATGATAAACATTTGGAATGTAGTAACTTTTATTATATTGAAAGTATTAACTCCTAAAGTTTAATTACTTAGTTATATTTATGATGTAATGATTTAATTACGTTCATCAATTGAATTACGACGTACTATTTTATGAAATTAATTAATGAAAATTTTATTTTAATTCTTTTGAATTAATAATTTTGAAAAAATTCCTTTTATTTATTTTGAAAAAAAAAATACACTCGCGCTGTGTTTTAAACTCGGGGTGTTACAGATATCTTATTGATAAATCGAAAAGACGCCGCAACCAGGTATGGAGGTTCCGGTTGATAAGTCAAATGAGAGTGCCACGACAAGCCGATAAACTCTAACGACGGTTCCAAGAACCCAAAGAGAATAAACTCTCAAAATGATAATACATATAATCGAAATTAGAAACTCTCAAATTATTAGATAAAAAAGATAAAGAAATTATGTGCATTAACATTGTAAGAGTTTATTCTCTGTGGGTTCCTGGAACCGTCTTTAGAGCTTATCGGCTTATCATGCGTTCTCCTTCAACTTATCAATTAGAACCTCCATAGTTGATTGTGGTGTCTTCCTGAATTATCAATCAAATATCCACCCTGATTGTGGCGTCTTTCACCATTTCTATCATTACAACTCCTAGTTTGATTTCGAATGCTTCAAGATTCGTATCACTTAATGGGGTCCCTTGCAAAAAGTTGTCTCCTAAAAGAGGATTGGGACAAGGCGACCCCATATCTCCTTACCTTTTTATTCTTTGTGTAGAAATCATCCCAGGGTTAATCACTAAAGCACAAGAGAATACGGAAATCCATGACATCCATATTGCTCGGGGTTCACCCATTTTATCTCACATGTTTTTTTACAAATGACAGTCTTAGTTTTTGCAGAGCTACTCAAGCGAATGTTGAATCCCTTAAAGTTATCATCCAACTCTACCAAGAGTTTTCTAGTCAATTCATTAATCTTGACAAATCAGATATCTCTTTCTGTAACACTCTCTAAGTTTATTATTTAAAATAATTAAGACCTATAAATATATATATTTTTCAATATTAATTTAGTTGTGGTAACTATTTGCCTTGTTCGACTTATTGTAGTTTATAAAATTATTAGTAAGAATTATTTAATCAATGGAGAAGTTATATATATATATATATATATATATATATATATATATATATGTTTTTGTAGTACAAGAAAAATTTGGGCTAAGGGTTTGTGCCTTGGTGTGACCCAACCATAATAAAAATTTGGGCTTGGAGTTTGTGGCTTGGTTTTTGTATGATCAAGGTTAAGAAATAAATAAATAAATAAATAAATAAAATTTTCTCCCTTCTATTCTTTATCCGGGTCCAACACTATCTACCCAATAATCTCCACTTTAAATTTTCCCTAACTCCACAATATTTCCATACTAAGTAATAATAAGCAGAAAGAAATACCGAAACCCTATCCGCCATCACTTTCACACCTCCTCTTCTTCGTTCATCAAAAGCTTGGAATTTCTTTTCTTGAGAACAACTTCGTGGAAGCTTAGAGCTTTGTACTAGGAAGAAAAACGGCCATGGTGTTCCCACACAAATTATAATTAGACCGTTAGTTGGATGGCATGAAATTAATAATTGTGATCGCTTGCTCTTTGAAAGGAATAAAATGTAGACTAATGAATTAAAATAATAAAACCCGAATCATTTGCGTTGAGTCAATATTTAATATACGATCTTTTTAAGAAGTAAAGTATGGGATTTTTATGTTATGTATGATAAAGTTTTAACTTTTATTAAAGATATGAAGTAAAATATGAATTTTTATGTTATATATATGAGGTTTTAATTTTGATGATGTATATGAGTTGGAGTTTGAATTTTCTTGTTATATATGTTAAAGTGCTGATTTTTATGGTGTGTATGATATCAAGTTTTTAATTTTTATGTGTATGTGGTGAAAGTTATAATTTTTATGATTATTTGTCCATGAATATGTGATACTCATGATATGGATGTGTGGTATTTAATCTTAGTGATATGAGCATAAGTTATTGATTTAAAAAAAAAAGTGATTTTGAATGCATATGAAATGATTCTTAGTGGGATGTGTGGGAATATCTCTCTTTGATAATATATCATGATGTCATGGCATATGCATCTTCTTGGAGTTGCCTTAGTGGCAGGTTTATTTTCCCAATTGGTATGGGTGATCTTCTGTGTGGAAGTTGCCTTAGTGGCAGGTTTGTTTTCCTCATTGGTATGGGTGATTTTTTTGTGTGGAAGTTGCCTTAGTGGCAGGTTTATATCCGGATCATATAGTTATAGAAGCATGCATTATACATATGTTTTTTATATACAATTTACCGATTTGCGCATTTTTTCTTTTAAATTGGAAGTTTTTATGTTTATATGTTTTGTGTTATTCTTCTATATGTTTAGCATTGGTTTGATGTGGATGATGGAAAAAATCTGACCCTTACAACAACATTTTAGGTATTATTGTGTCGAGGAGATTCAAGAGTAGTTGATGAGTATTAACGTGCGGTGAACCTGAGGTAAAAATACGGTTTTTCAATATAATTTTGTAATAATAGAATTGTTGCGATATTTCTAAGTCTATTTTTACATCTTTTGTCACCAAACTTTAAAATGCACTCGAATTCTAGAAATACGGAAGTGGGTTCCCTTCCGTTAGGAATAATTGTTTTTCTTTGTTTTAGCTTTGAATAACATTTTTTTAATAATATTAAATAAACGTGATTGTTACTAATTATTTAAATGGTTAAATGTTAGATATTCTTACTGTTGAGACAAAACTCCAACTTAAATAATTTTGATGATAAACAAAGATTAATTAAGAATTAAAATTATGATTCTAAAGCATGTTTTTGTATCTAATATGTGTGCTTGAGTGTATTAATCAAGATAGGTACCAAGAAACTTAAACAGATCATATCAAAGAAAAAACAAGCTAAGTCAGCAAAACCAAGAACGTTCTGGTCAATTTTTGAAGAAAACGAAGAACGTTCTTGAGGTGCTCCTGAAATGTGAAAACGCAAATGCAGTTCCAGATTCAGTTTTTGTGCAGTTCCAATTCAATCATGCTCTCTCAATCATGCTAAGAGCAAGTCAGTATTGGAAGATCCCTCTACAAATTTAAAAGCAAAGAATATGCATCACTAAGATCAGGACTCATTTGCCACACAGAGGAAGAACCAAGTCTGCTCTTGAACATAAGAAGCAGAATGAAAAACATTCTTGCTTTTTGGCCTGCTCTCACCTAATCACTGACAAAGGACAACCAGTCTGATCCCAACGGGAAAATGAGCTGTCATAAGCACTTTTTGAGTCTATAAAAGAGAACTCAAGATGAAGCCAATATTTAGAACTTAAGAAAGCAATCATTCCATCATTCATAATCAGATTCAAGAGTTTCTACATTTTTCATACATTTCTCTAAGTTCTGTCCAGTTCTTAGAAACTGCAACATCCAATCACGATTGTGTTCTAAGATCACTCTCAGTTCCAAATATCATAATCTAATACTCAAACACGAGTTGACGATATTTAGATTCTATCAAACACTTTATTATTCCATTGTAATCTCAAGAAAAAGTGAGTAAAAACTAGTGTTGAGAAGCTGTAAAAATCCTTTTATGTTATAGAGAACGTAGTGTGATTAATCCTTTGTAAAGATTGAAGGATAGATCGGTGAAAAACTCCTTTCTGGATTGAAAGGTATTGGTTGTAACAGATCAAAGATTGATCTGCACAAAGTTGTGTAAAAGTCAAGAGAATTCTTGCTTTGGAGCACTTAGTTGAAAATCTCACAGCTGTGAGGACTGGACGTAGCCCAAGTTGGGTGAGCCAGGATATATTTATGTTATATTCCTTCCTTTATCTATTTACTTTCAAGTCTTTAAATATCAAGTTCAATAGATTAACTAAAATTGTCATTTTTAACTAACCAAGAACGTTCTCCATTTCTGAATTAGAACCAAGAACGTTCTCTGTTTTTCTGATTTACAACCAAGATCAATCTTGAGTTAAATTTTTTCAGGAAATTTTAAAAGGTTAATTTACAATTCAAACCCCCTTTCTTGTAAATTGCTACTTCACTTACAACAAAAAATTGTCGTAAATTTTTCTAAAAGTATTTTTAAGTTACGTTTTGGATCAAAAATATTCGGGGCGTTACACTTTCATTCGAAATGTTCCTTGAGCAAACAAATTAATTTCCTAAGATGGATCCATTTTAAGGCAGCTGAGACTCCTTCAAAATACCTAGTCTTACATTCTTTCACCAAAATATCTAATAAGCAAATGTTTGATTTTGTTTAAGATCATGTTTGGAAAAAAATCAAGGGGTGGAAGGAGAAAATTATTTCCTTTGCAGGAAGGGAGGTGTTAATCAAGTATGTGGCCCAATCCATACCCACTAACATTATCGTTTCTTTTTACTACCTATAGATTTGTGTGAACACATTGAATCCATGATTAAGCAGTTTTGGTGGGGCGCTAAGCTGGGGGACACCAAAAAAAATAATTCGATTAATTGGAACAATTGTTGTCAGTCTAAAAAAAAAGGTTATTGGTTTTCGAAGCTTCAATACTTTCAATCTTGCTCTACTTACCAAATAGGGTTGGTGTATTTTATCTATCATTGACTCTTTGATAAGCTAGTGTTTGGAAGCATGTTATTTTGCAAGATGTGACCTCCTTAAAGCTCAATTTGGTCATCAACCTAGATATACTTGGTGAAGTATTCAAGCTATCATTTGGATCCTGAAAAGAGGGTGTCTATGGAAGATTAATACAGGCCATTGTGTTGACATTTGAGAAGATAATTGGTTGCCACTTCAGAATGGGTACAAAGTTTGGACTCCAAAACCTCCCTTAGCAAGCTATCCCAAGTGTCACAGTTGATTCACCATGATCTTGGCACTTGGAACAAACATTTAGTGAACTCTACCTTTTTGTCATTTGAAACTATTCAAATTCTCCAACTTCCGCTCCCTATCTCTAGGTAGAGTAACCAGCTCATCTAGGGCCTTCACAAGATAGGTTTGTTTACAATTCATAATGTGTACCATACCATTGAACACTAGGAAGCCTCATAATCTTCGTTTACCTCTAACCCTTGGCCAAATTATGCTTGTTAGACCAAGTTACAGAATCTCATAATGATCTTGAAACATGTAAACTTGGTTTGGAGAATTCTACAAAATAGTTTCCTTGTTAAAAAGAACCTCACTAGAAGAGTGGTCTTAGTTGAGGAGGAAGACATTAGTCACGTCTTTTGCAGATGCCAATGGGCAAAACATATTTGGTTTCACTCCCCTTTTGGGCTCAGGTTTGATCAGTTCTTTACAAATATTTCTCATTGGCTTGAAAATATAATCTTCACATTTCCTTCAGATGTTATTGAGTTTATTTTTTTTTATTGTAGTATCACAATAAATTTTGTTTTGAAGCTAAAGCTTTGGAAGTAAGAGCAAATAGGGATGGCAACATAACCCGCACCCGCTGGTACCCACCCAGACCCTTTTATTTGTGTCAGGAAAACTCACTTTGATTGGATGCGGGTGCGGGTTTTTCCTGAAATTAAAATTAAAGGATGCGGACGGGTTTGAGGGTGTTGATATCCACCCCGCACCCGACCACATCCCACTAGTAATATTTTTGTAATTTATATATATGTACATATTGAATATACTTAATATTTTTTTAAATATTAAAAATTATAATCTCATCTCTATAAAAAAATATTTTTTAATTTTATTATTATCTAATAATAATTATTTTATTATATTAAATATAATAGATATGATGTTTAAATTTGTAATTTTATATATATATGAATGGATGCGGGGAAACACAACTGTAAAACCCTTAAAATTAAAATTATGGATTTAATATTAAGTGTATTTTGGGGAATATTTGTAAAATATTTAATATATGTATATTTTGTGTAAATATATATATATATATATAAATATTTAATTTGGAGGTTGAATTAAAATTATTGGATAAAGGATAAATTAATTTAATTACGAGTAAATAAATTATTGGGCAGTTAATTAAGATGTTGTCTGCTAATTACGACGAGAGTGGTTAAATACCTGATGGTCAAACAATATTATAATAGTACTGTGTTGGGTGAGGTGGCACATATGTGCCTATATATATGAGGGAGTAGCAAGAACAAATGCAGAAAAACACATTTTCCCTCCTTCCTCACTGCATGCAACCGTTTCCCTTTCTCTGCTCGTTTCTGTTTTTCTGTTGGTAGAAAAAAAAAAGAGCATCCTCAAAAGTGAAATTACTTGGAAATCCAAGCACCAAACCAGAAAAGTGTCCAGTACAAAAGTTGTTCCCCTCATCGTTACCGAGCTAGGGAACTAACTTTCGTAGCGGCGAACGCGAACAGGAGTTTCGCCGACATTGTCGTGGTAGCATAAATGAACGCAGGAAACGTAACAGAGGTATGGGGCACCTTCCACTTTCTAGATTGCATCTTAGGGCTGTAAATGCATGATTAAGGTGTGATTATATTTGAGTTTCTGGTTTGAAAAACGAAACTGTTGTGGATCTTGTTCTAAAATGCGAAAAATGCATTTTGTTGATGTTTTAATGATCTGTGATGTTTGTTGTTTTGGTTGTTACATCAATGTTGTTTTTTTTGTGTGGGAAAGCTGAAAAATGCCTTGCATGTTGTTTTGGGGATGATCCAAATGCAAAAGTGGTTTGTACTACACTAATTTGTGGTTGACTTTCTAGGTTTTGGTGAATAAAGAAAACTGTGATGTTATTCTGGTTTTGGTGATTCTGTTTTCTGTTGTGTTGTTAGCAAATTTGGTTTCTACTGTGTTTTGTTAACCATCTGGTGTTGATATGGGGTTTTTCATAAGAAAAAAGGATTTTAAAATGGTTGAAGGTGTTCTGGAAAATCTGTTGTTGTTCTGTTGATGGTGGTTTTTAAGAAAAAAGGATTTTTAAAATGGGTGGAGGTGTTTTGAAAATCTGTTGTTGTTGTGTTGATGAGTAGAAACATTTATAAGTGATGAGAAAAACTCTGAGTTTTGTGGTTCAAAAGAATGGTGAATCTGTTATGGTGTTGTGTTGGTTTTTCAAAAGAAAAAGTTTGAAAATGTGTTGAAGTTTTCTAGAAAATTTCACTGAATTCGAAGGTGTATTCGAATACGGCATGAGTGTATTCGAATACAGTCCTGCAAAGCTTCTGTTTTATTCAAATTTTTGAACTTGTATTCGAATACGGGCCTTTGTATTCGAATACAGATAAGGGATTTTTGCTTCTGACTTAGCATCTGTATTCGGCTACGACCCTGTCGTATTCGAATATAGGATTGTCATTTTTGCCACTGTATTCGCATCTGTATTCGACTACAATACCCTCGTATTCGAATACAGAATACCGATTTTTCACTGTTTTAGCTTCTGTATTCGAATACAGCTTGTATTCGAATACAGATTTTTTTTTCCAGAAATTCCAGTTTTAAACAATGTTTTATTAACTTTAAGAGTTGGGGAACATTGGGAAGGTTTGTGATGAATTAAAATGGAGTTTTTGAGATGGTTTGAGGTGGTGATGATGAGGTTCTTGAATTCTTTATTGATGTTGTGAAAAATGTTGATTTTGCACTGTTTTAGCTTCTGTATTCGAAGACAAGGAAGCTGTATTCGAATAGAGAGTGTTGATTTTGCACTGTTTTAGCTTATGTATTTGAATACAAGGAAGCTGTATTCGAATACAGACTGTTCTTTTTCAGAAATCTCAGTTCTAAACATGTGTTTATGAACTTTAAGAGTTCTAAACATACGTGAAACATGCTGGTCTGTGAGCGACTACACGAGTGGTGGTCTGTGAGCGACTGCACTGGTACTGGTCGGTGAGCGACTGTACCTTAGTATACGTAAAACGTGTTGGTCTGTGAGCGACTGCACTGGTGCTGATATGTGAGAGATTGCACCATGGTCAAATTGGCCATTAAAGTCTAACTTATATAAATCGTGCTGGTCCATGAGAGACTGCACGTGTGCTGGTCTGTGAGCGACTGCACCTTGGTTATTTCAAGAAATTATGAACATTGGCATATACATATTGCATGGGGTGGTGGACCGGTGAGTCATGATTTGGATATGTGTTGACGAGTGGAAATTGATGTGTGTAAGTACCTTATGAAATCTGAGTTTCTAATGAATTGTTGTGATTGTTAAATTGATGTTGTACTTACAACATGATTTTATTAATTTGGTTGCTGTTTTGCAAAGGTACAATTGTCATATATTTTAAAAAATGAGCATCCTTATTATCATCATTGTTATATAATATGCCATGAGTGTATCCGTCTTATCATACCTAAATGCTATATGTTAATTGTTACTTTCGGTCGATGACCCTTTACTATTATTGTGGAAAATTGGGCTTTGCCCTCAGATGCCCCCTAAACCCGTACCACCAATGGGTACCCAGACGACGGATACGTCGCTCGATTTCCGTAACCGTCTTTTGCCTACTGCTTGGGTATACGACCCCGTCTCAAGCAGGGCGACGTACGCGGGGAGATTGGCGAGGACTTACAGGACCAACGGGGTAGTGGATTACGTGGAGCACACCCATACGAGGATTGACTTTCCGGTACCTTCCAAATTGGTATTGGAGGCGTACGGAGTTTTTGAGAACGCGAAGGAGCCGACTGGAGGGGTTGAGATGGAGGCCACGGTAGGTGTGGTGACTCCTAACCCGGTGGCTGGAGGGGTTGTACGTGAACCTGAGGTGGGAGAGAAGAATAAAAGACCGACGCTAGTAGTAAATGATGTTCCGGGTCCATCTAGGTCTTGATTTCGGTGGATGTAATTATTTATTTTGGGAATTATTGTATAACTTTTCCGCTGATCTTTTCCGCACTCTGATACTGTTTAGTGGGCCGTAGGCCGAGTGTTTTTTTGAGATGATATGACGCCGTCTTTTTGAAATGTATTAACTTTTATTATATTGAAGTATTAATTCCCAAAGTTTAAGTACTTAATTATGTTACGATGAAATTATTTAATTACGTTCATCAATTGAATCACGACATATTACTTAATGAAATGATTTAATTTTATTTCCTTTTAATTCTCTTGAATTACTTGGAAAATTTTCTGATTGATTTTGGTTAAAAAAAAATACACTCGCGTTGTTAAAAACTCGGGGTGTTACAGCAACCCTATTGCGTGTGGAGATGGAGGCCAAAATTTCACATCCGCTAATAAACGGGGACTGGTGCAGATTTTTCCCGATTAGTCGGGTGCGGGGGTGAGTGAGGAAAAATCCGCCCTCGCCCTGTTGCCATGCCTAAAAGCAACTGTTCATCAAGCCTTGAATCTAATAGAAGACTATAAGGTGATATTGAATACTCTGCACAGGGACACCGCCAATCCTCAATATATCTCTTCGAACAGATGGAGTCCACCTCCAAATAACTTTTATTAGATCAATGATGTTGTGGGTACCAAGGATGGTGTTTGGGGAATTGCGCGATTATTTGAGATAATGAAGGTGTGGTTTTAGCTGCTGCAACATGAAAAATTACCAGTCTACTTGACTCTAATGTGGTTGAAGCTATAGGATTGAGACCAGCACTTCAATTTGGCTTTGATTTGGGGTCCTGTCGCATCATGGTTGAAGAAGACCTCCTAAATGTGGTCAAAGTTATCAATACCCTACTTTAAACAATTCTTACATGGGCTCAACAATTG
Source organism: Cicer cuneatum (assembly GCA_037974295.1). Classification (NCBI taxonomy): domain Eukaryota; kingdom Viridiplantae; phylum Streptophyta; class Magnoliopsida; order Fabales; family Fabaceae; genus Cicer; species Cicer cuneatum. The sequence continues at coordinate 21,412,213 of JBBPBO010000003.1, forward strand.
CTGATTGTCACAATTTCTCTTTTTTTCCAATACATGTAGTGGCTCACGTGAAGAGAATTGTTAATGTATCTGGTCACAATCTAGCCAAATTTGCTTTAATTTCGGATGACACTATTTGGTTTGATGAATGCCCTCCTTGTATTCGCACTTCTATTGCATCTGATTTACCTGACTAATGAATTTTTGCTTAATCAACAACAAAAGACTAATGAAGAATATTATGATTAAATTAAATTACTAAAAGGAAGCAAATTTATAGTTGAATATAAAGTACAAAATCTAATAATAATAATAAATATTATTCATTTTTATTTAATTAGGTCAGATAAATCTAAATGATTTTTTCATGGCATATAGTCCAATATTTTTAGTTATAGAAGCTTTAAAAAAAGATTTGGCCTTGAGTCTATTAAGCCCCATTGATTTATTTCCACCTCTAAATATAAATATAAGATTTGGATTCAAATTCAAATTACAAATATTCTTTGTCAATTGCATGTAGGGAAAATGTCAAAGCTTATAGTAAAACTTACAGCTAGAATTAATGTCAACGGTTGCATCCTTAACACTAAGGGTGTTCAAAAAAACCAAAATTTGAACCAAACTGTAGAACTGAACTGAATCGAACCGGTTTTTAGTTCTAAAAAAACCGAACCGAACTGGTTTTTAGTTCAAAAAACTGAACCGAACTGGTTTTTGGTTAAAAAACTAGAACCGAATTTTTTTTTCAAATAATTAGGGGTAATTATGTAAAATTTGGCTTATAGGAACAAAAAAATTAAATTAAAACCAATTCGGTTCGGTTCAGTTTTTTGAACTGAAAACTGATTCGGTTCGGTTTTTTAGAATTGAAAACCAGCTCAATTCAGTTTTCAAACGGTTCAGTTCAGTTTTCAAATTTTGTCCACTCCTATTTAACACTATGGTATGGGTGAAATAAGAAAGAGCAAACTTGTAAAGAAATAAGTTGGAGAGAAGAACCACACTTCTCTAAGAGAATTAGGATAGATTGTTAAATTTAGTGTGGGACCCGCTGATATCTCCATCTTCTCATTTATGCGAAGAAAGTTGAGAGGCGTAACTTGTTGCATTTACCAACTATGCCCCTATCTTACATCTATGTATATGCTCTCAATGGTGTATTCCTCCGTCTACCACACCGGTAACAACTACATCTCAGATCCAAGGTTTGGCCACTCACTTATTATAAGCTTCCTAACATGATGATTGAAGCTTTATTACCAACGGTGATGATGTGAAAAAACTGAATTGCATTAAACTACATTAATGGATTGGTTCGGTTTTTGAAAATCGCTTTCGAATCAAGTCTAGTATAATTCTAATCGGTTTAAAATTGGTTTATAAATATAAAACTGTTTAATATTTTAAACAAATTTTCAATTAAAATATAGTTTTTCAAGAAAAGAATTTTGAATTTTTTTTTACAAAACAATTTCATAAAAAATCAAGAAACTTTTTTTTTAATTTTTTTCGATAAAAATAGATATTAAAGAATTTTTGATAAAAAAAATTTTCAAAATTCTTTTGACAAAAATGTTTCTATTTTTCGAAAAAAATAGATATAAAAATTTTGGAAAAAAAATTAATTAGAATACCAACTTAGTGCTGGGAAGAAGATCCTAGAAGGGAGGGATAAGGGGTGGGTGAGGTTAATATATTAGAATTTCATTAGAATATTTAAGTAATTAAATTAATTAAATGGGACAACAGAATTATCAAGAGGTGGAGAATTAAAATAATAAAACTAATTTTGATAAGAGAAATAAAACTTAATGTTAGTTTTCGGAGCATTCTTGTACTTTAAAAAATAAATGATATTTTGTTTTTCTTTATTTCTCTTCTCTTTTAAACAACACCTTAAATTTTCTTTATTCCTTACCTCTTTCTCTCTTCTCATTTTCTCCCTACACACAATCACACACCTTATATTTTACAGATTAGGCTAGCAAGCACAACTTTTAAAGGTTCTTAGATTACGAGGGTTTATAGATTTTATTGTAAGTTGTCTGAATCTTAATATTTTTCCTTTCATCTAGGAACATAGATCTCTATGTATTCTCTGTCACCAATAATTCTCTAAAGTGGAGGCATTGTTTTTAAGTCTTTAGCCAGAATTATTCTATTGAGGCAAAATCTTTTAATGATAATAAAATTCAATTAAACAAAAATCTAGCTAATTATGATTTTATTTTGTTATTTAAAATGTACTCTTGAGTGTTAATTATAAAACAAACTATTAATGAAGCTTAGATAAGTTTTTGATAATATATTTACATTCAAGCACGAGTATTTATCATCAGTATCATTTATTACAAATTGGAAATATATTCAATATGACAAATTAACAAAAGAAACATTGCATTTAGTATGTAAGGAGGAATATTTGTTATGGTACAACGGAACATTCTCTCTATATCATAAGAATAAGGAATATCATGAAAGAGACAAACTGACACTATTCATGTGTGCAAAGACAAATTCACACTTTTTGCATATTTGATTATGTATGTCAATCAAAATTGTGCACGTTCATAAAGAATATTCAATGCTAAGAACAATCAGACATAAGGACAATGAAAAACGACGTTTTGCACTACAAGTACAATTTGACAGCCCATTACAAGCTTCTTTATCTCACTTTACATCTCATTGCAAGTTATCACAAAAACAAGAGAATGATCAAATACATCTACCATTTTCATAAAGAAGACATCTTCATACAGATGAGGATGCCTTCGTACCCCAAAATTTAGCTCTAAAATAATAACAAAAGCTAAAAAGGTATTTATAACATGAAAAATATTTCTAAATAAATCAGAGATATTGTTGCACCATATTCAAATCGTAGGAGTGCAACCCAGAATAACATACATGGGGTAGAAGTGCAAGCATTGCTTCAAACTTGCTAGCATGTATAGTACTCAATCATCCAACCTCATATACCTAGTCCATTTTAGAGAATGAAAATGTCAATGGAATAAATTGTGGGTTGTAAAAAGAGATATCTTTTGTGTTCTCTATAGTATAATAAAATTTAAATATATAACATTACTCATCAATATTGCTAACCAATTTTAATGGCAGTATCCACGCAGTTTAATAAAAAAACAAAAAAAAATTGGCACTTGCGGAATAAAAAAAAATATATAAAGTGGTTTTAGCTACAATCTTTTATTTGATGTTTTGATGATAACAAAAGCAAACAAATAAAGAACAATTATCTCCTAACTATATTTGTTAAGTGTGCAGATTAAGTTAAACGACAAAAATTTATATTAATGACTATCTATTTTAAGGTAGCATAAATTACAAGTAAATTAGAGATAATAATCTAAGTGTTTCTAAACATAAAAAATTGAAGTAGAAAAACTGATTTACAAGGAAGGGGGGTTTGAATTGTAAATCTCTCTTTTTAAAATTTTCTGAAAAACTTAAGATTTGAACTCAAGAATGTTCTTGGTTAAGAAAGCAGAAAACGGAGAACGTTCTTGGTTTTATCAGAAAAACGGAGAACGTTCTTGATTAGTTATAAATCAAAAATAGTTTGTATTTTAATCTTGAAAAACAATGAAACTAAATAAAGAGATAAAGTATAAGATATACCACACACGGATATATCCTGGTTCACCCAACTTGGGCTACGTCCAATCCTCACAATTGTGAGATTTTCCACTAAGTGTTTAAAACAAGAACCTTCTTGGTTTTACAGCACCTAGCTTAGATCAACCTTGATCTTTGTTACAGACTTTAATCTAATTCCACCCAAAAAGAGATTAATCAAATCATCTACCAACTTTGATAGGATTTCTTACAATCTACCCCAAACTATACTAAACTCTTCTAGTTTGAGTCTTACAATAATGAAGAGATTGTTTTGTTAGAATATGAGATGTATTAACTCTTGTTTGAGATTCGATTATTTACAAAGAATTTAGTACAAATATATCAAAGTAAATAAGGATTGATCAGACTGATTCTTTAGAGTGATGAGAGAGTTTCAAGTATGTGAATGTGAATGATTTTATGAGACTTGTTAGCACTTGAACTTATGCGTTTTCCTTGATCCTTGGCCTTCCTTTTATAGGCTTAAGAGCAGTAAATGGAGGTCAATAGAGCCGTTGGTAGTGCTCTTGTCAGACTTGACCAGAGGCAATATTTCTGATAAAAATAATCCAGCTTTTGACTATTTTTAATTTCTATTTTGACTGGGCTGAAACCTTTGATCTTGATCAGTATCTTTTGAGGTTACTGATCATTCAATATTGCAGATATGTGATGAAGCTTTGTAGCTTGAATTGGAGTCTTGAACTTGATTGAAACATATTCGAAAAGATCATGGAAGGTTGTTGCAGAAAACTGAATACCAGAGGATACTAGAGGCCCATGGAAGTTTCGGCCAGAGGATACTAGAGGAAACATCCAGATGATACCAGAGGAAACATCCAGAGAATACCAGAGGATGTCACCAGAGGGTACCAGAGGATACCTCTAGAGGATGTCATCAAAGGGAAGAAACAATAACATCATCAGAGGATATCTTTCTTGGCCCATATCAGAAGAAAGTAGAGTCCAGAAGGAGATTTGGTCCAGACCAGAAGGAAGCTTGTCAGAGGGAGACTTGTTCCAGACCAGAAGGAAACATAAGTCAGACTTGGTCCAGACTTAGTCTTGGCCAAAATATAGCATGGTCGTGAACATAAGACTCAGTCCAGACTTGGTCCAAACCAGAAGATAGCATGGTCCATAACAAAATACTTGGTCTAGACTTGGTCCAAACCAGAAGATAGCATGGCCCAGAACATAAAACTTGGTCCAAATCAAAAGATATAATTGTCCAGAACATAAGACTTGGTCCAGATCAGAGGACAAATGTCCAAAGCAAAAGATCATTGATCCATATCACAGAATAAATGTCCATAGCAAAAGATCAATGGTCTAGATCAGAAGATAAATGTCCAGATCAGAAGATAAAAGGTCCAGATCATAAGATCAATGGTACAGATCAGATCACATGGTCCAAAAAGTTGGTCGAGATTTGAGGATCACATAATGGTACAGGTTTGGTCGAGATCAGAAGATCATACGGTCCGGAATTTAAATCATGATGCAAATCAGTGAAGACTTGACTAAAATTCAAAGAAGACTTGATTAAATTTTGATAGAAATTTGATCAAAGTATTAAGGAGATATGATTCAGAAAAATCACTGAAGACTTGAAGAAATTCGAATGCAATCTGAAGCTTAAAAAGATATGGTTTGAAATTAAAAGAAACAAGATTGGTCAACAGAATTTTCAAGTGCAATATGATGTTAAAAAGATACGTTTTTAAATTAAGTGAAACAGGATTGGCCAACATAATTTTCAAAGGAAATCTGAGCAAGATTCATCTCGAAAATAAGCTTGGACAAAGCCCTAACTACAGCTATAAAAGGCGGCTTTAGGCAGCAGCATTAGGCATCGAAAAACACAAGAACTCAAGCTTCATATTCAACACAATCCGAGAGTTCAAAAGAGAGAATCACTTGAGTGCAAAAACAATATTTTCTAAGTGTTTGTGAGAGAGAAATTCAGTGCAACAATCAGCTTTCCAGAAGCAAATTTGCAGAGTTCCAACCTTTGTAATCTAACCCGATAGTGGTGCACATTCCTTATTCAATCTGGGGTTGTCAGATTGGTAAGAGAAGACTTGACTTGTAGAGTCAAGGTGATTTTGTCGTTCCTCAAAATTCTGGGGTTGTCAGACTGTTTGGGAAGACTGACTTGGAGGGTCAGGTGTTGTAATTCAAAGGTTTTGAATTGGTGGATTAAAGTCTTCAGGATGAAGGGACTGAATGTAGCCAAGTTAATGATGAACCAGATTAAATTGTTGTGTTCTTATGTTGTTACTTTCCGCTGCTAAGTCTGATTATTTATTCATCAAGTAAATCGCATCAACATTCAACAAAACAACAAAAGAAATCAAGTTTAACAAACACAATTCAACCTCCCCTCTCGTGTTTGCACCTTCACTTTATGCTATCATGGCCATTTTTGAACCCGGAGAACATTCTCCGTTTTCCAGATTATGTTAAGAATGTTCTCTTTTCTTTATTATGATGATTTTTTTTGGCTTTGCTTGAATCCTATCTTTGAATAAATACATTCAAAAACATAAGTTAAATTAACATAACATTTTATAATCATAATTAACGTTCTTAATTTACTTTCGTTTATTATCATCAAAACTTTAAAAATGAGAGTTTGTCTTATAATCTCCTCATTTTTTATGATGACAAACTTGTTAATTTAGATTTTAATTTGATTCTAATTTATAATTTTGAAGAGCTTAAAAGCTCCCCCTCAATTTGTGCAGAGATTTAATTTTGACAGAAGATTTAAAAATCAGCAAATTCAAGAGTAAACATATAACAAACAGATTCATAATAAAGACTTTCATTAGATGAAATCAGATGATAAGTACATAGTAAGATTAAGTCAGAAGTTATACAGAAGTACCATATACAAAAAGGACTTCTATCTAATTACAAAAAGCTTAAACTTAATCTAAAATCTTCAAATTAATTATCCCCCTTTGTCATAACAAAAAAGAAGGAGATAAAGATCCTAAGATGGAGAAGATCCTTCTGAAGAAGAAGACTTGGCAGGAGCATGAACAGGTTGAGGAGAAGGAGAATGATGAACATAATGAGGAACTAGTCCAGTTTTGGAGCAAGATGCTCAGTCATCCAGGTTTGCAGTAGGGTGGACTCTAAATCCTGTTGAGTCTGGCGTGCCATAATGGTTTGGAGGGTATCCATGATCTCAGAGTTGGTGAGTTCTTTTGGTGGAGGAGGAGGATGAGGCATAGGAGGAGCCGGAGTGGTGGAGTTTGTAGGTGTGGAGGCAATGATGATAGGAGGTAAAGGAGTAGAGATGGACTTCTGGTTAATGGAAGGTCCAGGGTTATCAGAAAAAGTCAAAAATTGATTTATTCCAAAGAAAAGAAGTAATGATGATGAAAACCTAGGGAAGGAGGATGAAAGGATGCAAAGCATTACTTGACAGTATGTTAGAGTGTCGTTTGGAGGTAGGGGACAAAAGCATTAAATGCCAAGACTTTCTTTTTTCCCTTTGCCTACGCTGAGAGGAAGTGACAACGCAGAGGAGAAAGTTGTTTCTGAAAACGGAGAAAGATGACTGAAAAACAGAGATTTATAAACGTTCTTCGTTTTCTACAGAAGCAGAATTTTAATGAGAATTCTCTGTATTTCTCATGATTTTCAGTCTTTCTTTAATTGAATTAAAACTATCCTGAAGTAAGGGCTTTGTAAATATATCAGCAAGTTGATTTTGTGTATCAACAAAGATTAATTCAATGTTTTTCTTTCTAACATGATCACGAATAAAATGGTGCTTAATTTCAATGTGTTTTGATCTAGAGTGCTGAATAGGATTTTTAGATAAATTGATAGCACTTTATCACAATAAATTAGAATACTTGAGTAACTTACAGAGAAGTCTTCAAGTTGATTCTTAATCCAAATAACTTGTCAGCAATAGTTTGATGTTGAAACATATTCAGCTTCGGTGGTTGATAAGGCTATTGTGTTTTGTTTCCTGCAAGATCAGCTTATCAATGCTTCACCAAGGAACTGACATGTTCCACTTGTGCTTTTGCGTTCAATTTTATCTCCAGCGTAATCAGCATCACAATAAGCTACAACATCAAAATGTGAACCTTTTCTATACCAAAGACCAAGATCAGTAGTACCGGCAAGATATCTAAAAATGCGTTTTACGACTATTAAATGTGATTCTTTGGGTGTAGATTGAAATCTAGCTCATAATCCTACTACAAATACAATATCATGCCTACTCGCAGTTAGATATAATAAAGAACCAATCATGCCTCTATACTCTTTTTCAGAAACAGATGTTTAATTTTCATCTTTGTCCAATGAAGAAGATGGATGCATGGGAGTAGTTATGATTTTGGCTTCATTCATTTTATATTATGTTAAACGATCTTTTGTATACTTTTCTTGACAAATAAAAATGTCATCATCATGTTGCTTGATTTGTAAACAAAGAAAGTATCTTAACTCCCCCATCATGCTCATTTAGAATTCACTTTGCATGAGTTCTGAAAAAGCATCACCCATTTTCTCATTGGTTGAACCAAAGATAATATCATCAACATACACTTGAACTATGAGTAAATCATTTTTATCATTTTTCTTAAAAAGTGTAGTGTCAATGTTTCCTCTGGAAAATCCATTTTTGATTAAGAAGGAACTTAATCTTTCATACCAAGCTCTTAGAGCTTATTTTAAACCATAGAGAGCTTTGGTAAGTTTAAAAACATGGTTTGGTTTTGATTGATCTTCAAAACTAGGAGGTTGTCGTACATAAACTTCTTCATTTAAAAACCATTCAAAAAGGCACTTTTAACATCCATTTGAAATAATTTAATAAGCTTATGAGATGCATATGCAAGAAGTATACGAATAGCTTCTAACCTTGCAACAGGGGCAAACGTTTCGTCGTAATCTATACCTCTTTGTTGATTATAGCCTTGCGCGACCAGCCTTGCTTTGTTGCGAATAACCTTGCCTTCTTCATTGAGTTTGTTTCTGAATACTCATCTTGTACCAATGATGGTTTGGTCTTGTGGATCAGGGACCAAAGTCGATACTTCATTTTTCTCAAACTGAAGCAATTCTTCCTTCATGGCTTCTATCCAAGATTGATCTATTATTGCTTCTTTAATGGATTTGGGTTCAATCTGAGATATCATTGCCATGCTGCATTCATCATTCTTGAATGACTTTCTTGTTCGAATTCCATCAGCTATATCTCCAATGATTTGAGTTTGAGGATGTCCTTCAATTGTTCTCTAGCTTTTTGGTGGAGAATGAAACGGAGATTGTTTATCGATCTCTGTTTCCTGCACATCATTCTGTTGCTCATACCAGTTTGGATTTCCTCTTCCTCGTCCTTTTTACTTAGATCCAAATCATCAAACTCATCAAATAACACGTGTATACTGATTTCTACAACCTTAGTTCTCAGATTAAACACTCGATATCCTTTGGAGTCAGTTGCATACCCCAAAAATATTGTGTTGTCTGATTTTGCATCAAACTTTCCAAGAACATCTTTGTTGTTTAAAATGTAACAATAACATCCAAAAATGTGGAAATATGAGATGTTTGGTTTTCTATTTCACCATATTTCATATGGAGTTTTGTTGATGATTTTTCTAATGGACACACGATTTAAAATGTAGCAAGAAGTGTTAATGGCTTTTGCCCAAAAATATCTTTCAACATTTGATTCTTCCAAGACTGTTCTTTCCATTTCTTGAAGTGTTCTATTTTTTCGTTCAACAACTCCATTCTATTGTGGAATTCTGGCACAAGATAGATTGTGAGAAATGCCAAGTTCATCAAAGAAGTTTTTAAAAGAGGCATTTATGAATTCTCCTCCATGATCACTTCTTACAGAAATGATGCTGGATTCTTTTTCATTTTGTACCTTTTTGCAAAATGTTTTGAATTCATCAAACGCATCATCCTTTTGTTTTAAAAACAATACCCAAGTGTATCTTGAGAAATCATCAACAATGACAAAACCATATCTCATTCCTCATACACTTGTTGTTTTGATTGGCCCAAAAAGATTTATGTGAATGCGAAGGCCTTTCCTTCACGGGCTTTCTTAAAATCTTTTGAATGAAAGCTACTCTTGACTTGCTTTCCCTTTGCACAAGCTTCACAAATTTTATCTTTATCAAAATTCAGTTTGGGAAATCCTCTAACAAGATCTAGTTTAGAGATTTTTGAAATTGTTTTCATACTTATATGTCCAACCCTTTTATGCCATATCCATTTATCTTTATCAATTGACATAAAACATAATACATCTGGCAATTCATCAAGATATAGGACATATAAATTTTTCTTTCTATTCCCAAAAAATAAAACCTCTCCATAATCTATTTTTCTAACTTCACATACTCTTGGTTTGAAGATAACTTCAAAACCATTGTCACATAATTGACTTATACTTAGAAGATTATGTTTCAAACCTTCAACGTATTGAACATCAATTATTTGAGCAGAGTTTGCCTTACCAATAGTTCATTTACCTTTGATCTGAGCTTGATTGTTGTTGCCAAAAGTAACTGATCCTCCATCCTTTTTAATGAAGGACATGAAACAGGTTTTATCACCTGTCATATGTCTTGAACAGCCACTGTCCAAGAACCAAGGCTTTCTCTTGGCACTTTGAAATCCATCCTGCATAAGAATTCACATCCATTTTAGGTACCCACTTTGTCTTGGGTCTGTGAGGGTTAGTCTTAATAATTTCTTTCTTCTTGAAATAACATGTTGACTCTTGATGACCAAATTTTGAGACAGTAGGAACATTTAATTGTTGGTCTTGGTATTGATTTTGAAATCTGGTTTTAAAAGGCTTTAATCTCTATTTTGTAAAGGTTCTAGATCGTTCTCCTTTTTTCAAACTTCTAGAGAAAATTCAGTTTTTATTCCAGAACTTTCTCCGTTTTGAGAACAGTCTGGAGAACGTTGTCCCTTTTGCAGTTTTTTCAAAATTAGTTGTCTATTTGCAGAATTTTCTTTCATTTTAAACATCCTTTTGCATTTAATCTTTTCATCCCATTTTTTAAAGTAGCAAGCAAATTCCAAATGTCCAAGTTTTTTACAGTATGAACATTCGGTTTTACATTTTTCTATTTTGCTTTCCGGAATAAAAAAGTTTTCATGGATTTTGGTTTTTTGAGTTTGATTGAAACCAAGACTAGCTTTATCAAATATTCCTATTTGTGATCCCATGTTTTTTTGAAATGTTTCAGTAGCTTTGATAAAATTTAGCAAATCAGTTTTCAAAATTTCATTTTCAGATTTAAGGAGAACGTTTTCCGTTTTAGCTGCAGAACGTTCTTGACCTTTCTGATTTTCACAACTTTGTTGTTTTGATTCTCTCAGTTCTTGAATGGTATTCTTGAGAATATCAATCATAGCCTGTGCCTTTTCTTTTTCTTCTTTTTCTTTAAAAACTTGTTCTTTTAAAGAACTACATTTTTGAATGAGAAAGTTTGAATCATTTAGCCCGTTGTCGAATTCTTTTCCCATTAATTCACACAAAGAGCAAGAGTCAGAATTTGTTACCTCATTTTCTTCTGTATCTTCCATCAAGCATATGTTGGCTTCTTCTCCTTCTTCTGTGTCTGATTCTTCTGAATCATCCCATGTGGGCACCATTTATTTCTTTTTGAATGGAAATCGTTTTGGTGTTTTCTTATTCAAGGGACATTCAGCTTTGTAATGTCCTAACTTATTACAAGTAAAACATGTAATATGGCTTTTGTCTGTTTCTATTTTGTGATTTTTATTTGGAAATCCCTTCTTGATTTGATCTCTCCTTCTCATCATTCTTTGTATTCTTCTGGTGAGAAGAGCAATTTCTTCATCAGCATCTTGTTGTCCAGTTTCTTCTGGTTCTTCATCAATTTGTAGTATGATGCTTTCTTGAGATGCCTTCAGAGCCACTGCTTTGCCTTTCTTGGTAGGTTTATCTTCTTGTAGCAGTATTTCATGTGCTCTTAAGGTTCCTATCAGTTCTTCTAGGGGAAGTGTTTCAAGATTCTTGGCTTGGCTTATAGCTGTTACCATTAGTCTCCATACAACTGGAAGACATCTCATAATCTTTCTCACCTTGTCTTGTATCGAGTAAGCTTTGCCAAGGGAACGCATCTCATTCACTATTGTTGTGAATCTTGCGTACATCTCATCAATAGTTTCTCCTTCTTGCATCTCAAATAATTCAAATTTTCTTATACCAATGTCTATTCTTGTTTCTTTGACATGACTTGTTCCTTCATGGTGAGTTTGCAATGTGTCCCATACTTCTTTAGCAGTTTCATATTTGTCTACTCTTTCACTTTCTTCCCTGCTCAAAGCACACAATAAGAATAAATAAGCTTTAGAATTTAGGAGTACCTTAGCTTTATCATCAGCAGTCCAGTCTGCTTGTTTCTTCTCTACTGAAGTTGAATCTTCTTGATTCATTCTTGGAATATGATTTCCATTGATTATGATGTTCCACATGCCTGTGTCTTGTGATTTAAGAAACACTTGCATTTTGCTTTTCCAAAAATAGTAATCAGTACCATCAAAGAATGGTAGTCTATTTGAGGATCCTCCCTCAACAATGTATTTTGCTTTGGACATTTTTTTGGATCTTTTTCTCGAACACTTGTTAGGTGTTCTTTTTAGAGACTGTGCTCTGATGCCAATTGAAGTAGCAAAATTGGTTTACAAGGAAGGGAGTTTGAATTGTAAATCTCCCTTTTTAAAATTTCCTGAAAAACTTAAGATTTGAACTCAAGAATGTTCTTGGTTAAGAAAGCAGAAAAACAGAGAACGTTCTTGGTTTATTAGAAAAACGGAGAACGTTTTTGATTAGTTGTAAAATAGAAAACAATTTGTATTTTTAATCTTGAAAAACAATCAAACTGAATAAAGAGATAAAGGATAAGAGATACCACACACGGATGTATCCTGGTTCACCTAACTTGGGCTACGTCCAATCCTCACAATTGTGAGATTTTCCATTAAGTGTTTAAAACAAGAACCTTCTTGGTGTTACAGCACCTAGCTTAGATCAACCTTGATCTTTGTTACAGACTTTAATCTAATTCCACCCAGAAAGAGATTAATCAAATCACCTACCAACCTTGATAGAATTTCTTACAATCTACCCCAAACTATACTTAACTCTTATAGTTTGAGTTTTACAATAATGATGAGATTGTTTTGTTAGAATCTGAGATGTCTCAACTCTTGTTTGAGATTCGATTCTTTACAAAGAATTCAGTACAAATGTATCAGAGTAAATAAGAATTTAATCAGACTAATTCTTTTATGTGATGAGAGAGTTTCAAGTATGTAAATGTGAATGATTTTGATAGACTTGTTAGCACTTGAAATTCTGCATTTTCCTTGAGCTTTGGCCTTCGTTTTATAGGCTTGAGAGCATTAAATGGAGGTCAATAGAGCTGTTGGTAGTGCCCTTGTCAGGCTTGACCAGAGGCAATATTTCTAATTAAAAATAATCCAACTTTTGACTATTTTTAATTTTTGTTTTGACTGAGCTGCCTAGTGCGTTTTAGATCATATTTTCTTGAGTATTAATGATCCTTTAATGCTTTAGATAAGTGATAATATTACTGGCTTGAAATAGAGCTTTGGATCAATTAAAACAAATTGGAAAAGATTATGAATACTTGATGTAGGAAGCTTGTATTGAAGCTGCTAAAACTGACAGGAGATTGATGATCAATCTGGACTTTTGAACTTTAAGTATCCTAGAGACTGATAATCAATCTGGACGTTTTTTCTGGACATACTGGAAACTGACTTGACTTCAAGATTGTTTAAAAGTCTTGATAGTCATTTCCAGAACTGTTTGGACAGGCTTGTTTGAGAGTCTTTTTCTTTTACAATTCGAATGTCCTCTTTGATTTGAATAGATCGTATGTTCCCTGCCATGTAGTGATCATATCCATGTAACTTCAAGAGGCAACAACTTTGTTTAATTGATGGAGATTGATGGATCTTTATGCTGCCATGACCATATTTGAATCTGGGAACATTCTCCATTTTCCAGAATTTTGCAAGAATGTTCTCTGCCTTTGTTTATGCTGATTTCTTTGATTCTCTTGAAATCTATCTTTGAATTAATACACTCAAAAGCACAGGTTAAATTAACAAATACATTTAGAATCATAGTTAACGATATTTAATTAACCTTTGTTTATTTTCATCAAAACTTTAAAATGAGAGTTTGTCTTAACAGCTACCACAAGAAAACTAATACAAAATCTAACAAACAATCAAAAAAATCCTATGCAAAGCAATACATGCATTCACCAATGGTGAAGTTGAACAGAAAAGCCACATCATCCACCGTCATGATAGAATCTTGATATGTTCCAACAATAGCAATGTCACACTCCTTTGATTTAAAACTTGCAAATTCAAAGCTTGCCATATGGATCACACACATGCCAACCAAATCACTCATAACACCTCTCGACAAGAGCTTTCCCCCTATCAATCCACTAAATAAAAGAGCTAGATCTCCAACATAATTTGGATTATTCTCGGATATTGTTGAAGTAGTTAATTCAGTTAGAGTTTGTTAGTAATGATTAGTTTACTGATTTTGTTCGTTGTAACTAACTAAATGATACAAGCCATGAGTTAGAGTGTGTATAAATACAAATGAAATAAATGGTGTGCATTTTTACATCATCAATATTATCTCATCTATAAAGTTTTCTCACTATAGTCATTCATTCATCCATCTTCATCATTAAAAGTGTTTGTGAGTACAAGATCAATTGTGATCTAAATCAGTTTACAATAGTGGTATCCATAGCAAGGTTTTAATCATGTCGAATATGTCAAATGGAAACTTCCCTGGCAATCTTCCAATTCTTGATGGGAAAAACTATGATAAGTGGTGCAAACAAATGAAAGTGGTGTTTGGATATCAAGAGGTGTGGGAGATAGTGAAATTTGGTGTTGACTCCCTCGTTGAAAATCCTTCAGAAGTGCAAAGAACTGCACACAAGGAATCCAAGAAGAAAGATTTCAAGGCATTGTTCATTATTTATTAGTGTGCTGAATCTTCTAAGGTGGCTTGGGAAAATTTAGAGAAAGCTTATGCTAGTTATGCTAGAGATGGGAAAGTGAATAAGGTGAGGTTACAAACTCACAAACGACAATATGAATTACTTTAAATGGAAGAAAAGGAGGAAGTTGGTACCTTTTTCCCAAGAGTGATGACATTGGTGAATCAAATGAAAATTTGTGGTGAGAGTGTTACTCATCAATCTGTAGTAAAGAAGATTTTGAGATCTTTATTACCAAAGTTTGATCATGTGGTGGTGGCCATTAAAGAGTCAAAGAATCTTGCAGATATGAGCATTCAAGAACTGCAAGGATCCCTTGAAGCACATGAACAAATAATGAAAGAGCGCAGTGGTGAAAAGAATTCAAAAGTTGCATTACAAGCATAATCTAATAACAAAGACAAAAGAAGTAGAGGTAAATTGAGAGGTGGAAAAGGGAGAAATTACAACAACACAAATGTAAGAAATCAACAAGATCAGAATGTTAATAATCAAGGTGGCTCAAGCAATCATCAAAGAGGAGGCAACAGTCAAAAGGGAAGAGGAGGCAACAATCAAAAGGGAAGAGGTGGCAAGAAGAAGTTTCATAAAAATGGCATTCAATGTTACAATTGAAAAAACGAGGGCATTTTGCAGATGAGCGTTACTTAGGCAACGAGAGAGAATCTCAACAAGATGATGCAAAGTTTGCTCATGAAGAAGAAGATGATGAACTTGTAATGCTAATGGTGATCACTAAGGAAGATGAAGTGGGAACAAACTTATGGTACTTGGACACAAGATACAAACATTACCTTAAATGTAGTTTATAAAGAAGTATTTCAAAGGGTATTTTTTTTTAAATTCATATTTATTTTAACGATTGTTGTTTGTGTTTTTTATTTATTATATTGCAAACAAATAATATTATACATATTAATACTTTCTTATTTACTTTTCTGTCAATGGCCTGTGCAACGCATGAGTCTACGTCTAGATAAACTCTTACAATTATTACTTGTTTGAACTTTTCAAGTATTCTTGTTTAGGGTTTAAGTTAGAGACAATTGTTAAAACATGTAAGATTTAAACTACCACAATTGCATTATCTTATGGACAACTATATGTTGCAATTTCAAGAGTGACAACAAGAAAATGTTTGAAGAAATTGATAGTTGATAATAAAGATTAAAATACAAACATTACTTCAAATGTAGTTTATAAAGAAGAATTTCAAAGTGTAATTTTTTTTTAAATTCATGTTTATTTTAATGTTTGTTTTTTTGTTTTTTTATTTATTACATTCAAACAAATACACTATTATACACATTGATATCTTCTTATTTACAATTAAACTCTTAAAATTATTATTTGTTTGAATTTTGTAAGTATTTTTGTCTATAAAAAAATTAATTTATATATAGGGTTAATCCAAATTTTTTTAACAATTTAAATCACTAATACAACTTGAATCACTAATACAATTTAATTTTTATTATAATTATTTATAAAATCCCATTATAATTGATGGTGATTTATTGTTGTAGCATGAAAATTAAATTAAAAAAACGAGATGTAGTAACAAGGAAAATTTCATTTCTGCCATTGTATTGGCTTGCTATATAAACCTCCGCTAACTCCGAGTGCACATTCTTAGCTCTCAACATATCTTCCTCTGAGCGGGAAAAAGCTGCTGCGCAGTGAAGCAGTCGAAAAGCAAAAACGCCGTCGTTGTGTTGAGCCTCTAGGATTTTCTCATTTGGTTCCGATTCCGTGCTACAACATGGCCAACGTTATGGATCAAGATCAACAATGGCTTCTCGGTTGCTTGTCTGCCACACTCGATCCTAACCAGGAGGTTCGCTGTTTTGCTGAAGCCTCCCTTGATCAAGCCTCTCGCCAGTCAGGTTTTATTTTCCGCGTTAATTGTCTTGTCCTAGAACCCAAAATATTTGGAAGTTCTGCTCCGTGAAACCCTTATTTTCCTTGATATTGTGCTCTGGTTTTGGGAATTTATGTTTCATGGTGGTGGCATTGGGTTGAATTGTAGTTGATAGGAATAGGAATTGTGATGAATTTTTGGAAATTATTACCAGTTTAATTTGCGACAACATTTTGTATTTTCATTTTCTAAAATGTGTGTTTCATTTTACATTGATGAAAGACTTTTTATGTGAACCATTGTCATGGTGAGAATATGAAATGATAGTTAATGAAAATGTATTATTGGAAATAATGAAAACACTTTTTTGACATTTTCATTGTTTCTAAAAATCTAGACAATTGTTCACAATTCACTTCATACAGTCTCTTACCTTCTTATTAACAAGTAAAATTAACACAAAATTTAAGAAATAGAAATAAGAAATGTTTTCACTGAGTAAACAGGGCTGGCCTAAGTTAGTTCTACAATGTCATTGTGTGTGCCGTTCTTGTTTTTTTATATGTGGCAATTACTTATGATGGGGAAAAGGGTTGGTTTTTGCTATATATAAGGTATGAAACAATAACTAACACAGGAAAGTCACCGGCTTATAAATAGGTTCAGAATGATTGTGGCCCAGCCCAAGGATATAGGTCATGCCGACAATTTTTTTTATGCATCCACACAGATTAATATTCCATCTGAAGTCAACATAATTTTAGTTTAGTTTTAAGACAATGTGAATTACCACATTTTTATGTTTATGCGGTATGTTTTCTTGCTATGAAGCACTGAGACAAACAGAGAATGGGCGCGACACTGACATGTACATACGGATGATAATTTAGAAACTAGAAATGATTGAATGTTAGTATATGTGTCAGTGTCGAACACCAATACATGTTGGACACTGGATATGACTTCAATTTGAAGTGTAGGTGCTACATAGTTTTGGCCTAAAAATATCATATTTTTTTTTTGATAACATGAAAAATATCATACTTGATTGGGCATTATATGCTTGATTTTCTTTACTAAAGCATTCCATGGTTTTTTATGTATTTATTTTGTAAATATATTTAGCTTTTCTAAAACTTGATCTATGGAGATAAAGGAGAACAATCAGTAATTCACATTTGGTACCATTGTTATTTAAAAACAATCAGTAATTCACTATAAATTTTTAATTTATAGTGTTAAATTTTTCTGAAGGTTTTGGCAGTGCATTATCAAAAGTTGTTGCAAACAAGGAGCTTGCCGTGGGGTTGCGCCAGATATCCTTTTCCTAATAATTAGATACATTTATGATCTATGGTTCAGAGCTCAAATATTTACTTTTTGTGATTTATTCTTGGAATGGACGTTTAGTGTAATGATCTGTGATTATGTTTGTTTTCATCGTTGGTGGAATCGATTACTAAAATGGAACATGCTATAAAATAACTCAACGAGACATTTGCTATGTGGTATGAAATGGTGAAATGATGCTAGGACATTCAAGCAGGAAACAATGAAAACAAGAAATAACAACAGAAAACATTGGCCAAAAACAAAAGGGTGCTTATATTCTTTTAAGAGAAAAATAAAAAGTCTCAAGCTTGCTTGTTTGTTCCTTTTTTCTTTCCACTTTCTAAAACCTTTACTAGTTACAACTTAAATCTCTGTGCCAGTAAAAAATTATTCACTTTCCTCCTTCCATGAGCTTATGATCTTTGATGATTTAACTGTCCTCTACTTAGCTGCAGTCCTTCTTAAGCAGTTAGTTAAAAAGCATTGGCAGGAGGATGAAGACTCATTTGAACCTCCTGCGGTTTCCGGTGATGAAAAGGTACATATGCTTTTATTTCTATTTTGAATATTACTAAAAAGCGGATATCTACAAGGCATCAATAGAAACCATTGTCTGAGCTTGAATTGATTATGATTTAACTATAGGGAAACTTGTGTGTGATTAGGATTTGATTTGGTTTTGAATACCTTACCATTGGATTGTAAATACTCCTTCCGCTTGTCATTTGGAGATCAGAAATCACATTGTATAAATATGATGCTGAATTTGGACAATGTATATTTTTCTCTGCTGCTGTACAATTTCATATATTTCCTTGTATTTGGTTATTTGCCGAAGAATGTTTGTAGCCTTTGACAATGCCAATTAATTTGGTATTTGCCTCCTGCTTGGAAGTCTGAGAAATAAATTTCTGGGAACTAGACTGATTCTGCAATGGCTTTCTATTGGATTAATATGGACCCGTTTGTGTTTTGTGTTCCTCTGTAGAAAAATGCACATTATAATAAAAAGTACCTCAAAACATTCAATGATAAATTTTTTTGAAAAACTTAAAAGTAATTTATTTCCTCTATAGATAAATGCACTTTATAGTAAATAATATGTCAAAATTAAGATATGATTTTTTGTAAAATATAAAACCAAAAATAATTTTAGAACTATTCTCATTTCAAAGTTACAAAGAATACTTAATTATAGAACTCTGAATCCCTATATCTCAAAAGCTCTTATTTTTCACAAAGCTTTTCCACGTGAACTCTCTCTCTATCTTCTGCCATTGTGCTTTGTGTCTGACTTCACTTTCCTCTACAGAAGCATGGATGATAATAGGAAGGTTTCACAACCCCTAAATAGAGCTCGACTTTATTTCAACAGTTCAAAGTTGTCCTCACGAATATTATATATATCTATGTTGTTAGTCTCAGATAGCGGCGCAGACCGCCAAACCTTTAAATGGGATAGTGGGATCGCAGATAATTGGATGACTGCTATTGTGAAGGTAAAAAAACAGTATATAAACTAAACATAAAATATAAATGGTTTACAAAAATACTAAAAAATAGCAAAAAACACAGAATTAAAGAGGTAATCATACTTAATAACCAAAATCCAACATCAAAATCAAGTTCTAATAGTAATTGTAATCAACAAAATAGACAACAGTGCAGAAGAAACAGAGTCACAAAAAGAACAAAAACAACATAGCTAGAACATATCGATGTTGAACAGAGCAAGTGCAGAACAAAATAATGCTGAACAGAGCAAGAAATGAATGAAAACGATAGAGCAAGAACAAAACATAGGAAGAACGAAAATGGTTGTTTTTTTCAAGATGCTGAACCAACCCCTTCGTTGGTTTATGATAATAAAAAATTAAGGCTTAAGTGAGTGCGAAATGACCTAGATACCCTTAATGAAGAATAAAAAAAATAAAAACTTGCGTTTTGAAAAAGCCCTAGAGTGGGAGCCGACTGTGTTGAGATAGTGGGTTGCGATGATAGCGGGATTTGTGACTGGGAACGCCGCTACCGTCAAATGCGTTTTTCCAGTCAGTGGTGTCGCGGTCAGCCCCTCCACCGCACCGGGATAGCGGGATCGCGCCGGGATTGACAATATAGATATATATGTCTCCACAAATAATGTATTTTCCCAAATATGAATTTCTGGAACACTTAATGATAGGAGATTTCATAATGCATACTTTTTTGAGGATAATGGTTACATTACTGATGAAACTATATCTTCTTCTTTTCAACTATAGTTATATTTTTGTTCTGCCTTCTAAAACAATGTTCTTTTCCACATATGGCCATTTAATGAAGTCTACTAAAAGCATGTTTCTTGTGCTAACTACTTTGTATTACATCATCAGGAAACCATACGCAGAATACTTCTATTGACATTAGATGACCCTCATCGGAAAATTTGCACAGCTATTGGTATGGCTGTGGCATCCATTGCAGTGTATGACTGGCCAGAGTCATGGCCAGATTTGTTGCCATTTCTCTTGAATTTGATCAAGAATCAAACCAACTTGAATGGAGGTAAACAGTTCATTCTGTGTTGTGATTTGTTGGATTTTATACATTTGTGAACCTATGTTTGATTGTGGAAAAGCCTTACGTGAAAAATGGGTTCCGTTTGCTTGTGGAGTGGAGTGTATGCTGAATACTATATGATACGAGTACTTTTAGATGAATGAGATGAGAAAAAACTGAATATTATTGATTTACAAATTACTCATATTTTATAGACCACTGTACATCAAGCCTAATAATTACTACTCCAGAAAAAAGGAAATGGAATTTTCCGTAATAACTGAAATAGTACCATAGCAGATATTGTAGAAGAAGAAAAGGAAATTCTGAAATATTTTATCCCAACATAGTGCTATGATCTACATTATTTGAAACATTTTGAAAGTCCCACAATGGATAGTGATATGGTTTGACTAGTGGTTTGGGGTGGACATCCCTCATCTTACAAAGCTGGTTTTGAAAAGTTGAGTTAAGCCCAACCCAAATTCTAGTATGGCATTAGAGCCTATTTCAATCCTTTAGGCCACTTGAGTCACGCTCCAGATGCTTAGTCTCGAGCATGAGAGGGTGTGTTGAGACATAGAGTCCCACATTAAATAATGATATATGTGGTGGACATCCTTTACCATGTAAGTCGGTTTTCTGGGGTTGAATTAGACCCAATCCAAATTCTAATACAGCACTTTTCCCCCTAAATTGGCAAATTGTTTGCTCTATGCTTTTCTTAGCATACTTATCTAATACTTGGATCATTTCCCACAAGTTTCATATTACAGATGATAAACCATTGAAATAACTAACTTTGGCTTTGATGCTGGTAACTATTTGATTCATTCACTTTCTTACTTATTGACTTAAATATAATATTGATCCTTTATCTTTTACTTAATATTCGTTTTGGTCTTTTATCTTTTTTTTAATTTGTTTTGGTCCTTTTATCTTTTATTTTAGTCCTTTATCTTTTACTTATAATCGTTTTAGTCCTTTATCTTTTGCAAAATTATACAAGTTTGTCCTTATATTAAGGACTAAAAGGAATATTACATAAAAGATAAAAGACGTAAACGAATAAAAAAAAGATAAAGGACCAAAACGAATAAAAAAAGATAGAAGACCAAAATGAATATTATATAAAAGATTAAGGACCAAAATAATATTTCAGCCTTATTTATTTTAAGATTTTTATGATCAATAATTTTTCTGTTTTAGGATTGTACTCTCTGGTTTATTTTTTTCTATATGCTAATTCATTCACTTTGTATTTTTTCTAATAATTTTATTCTAGTGCATGGAGCTATGAAATGCTTGGTTCTTCTCTCTGCGGACTTGGATGATAGAATGGTTCCAACACTAATACCTACTTTGTTCCCAAGTTTGCTGACCATTGTATCCTCTCCGCAGGTAATAATTTTGAATATATTTCTGCTAACCTTCTAACTAATCAGTGTTATGCTTCTCTTATGCTTTATTTAGTTTGGAAGTCTTTAAATAAACCTCGATTGGTAGAGGGAAAGATATGTATGAATGATTGAGTTTTATGACTGGTTAATCCATTAACAAGTCATAAAACGCAATTATTCTAAGCTATTCTTCCCTCTACCAATTGAGGGCTGTTTACTTGCTAATTGGCTGAACAACCACCTACCAAACTAACCAACTAATTTATTGTTCTAGCAATATTATTAACTACTCTAATTCCCCTTTATTCTATATATTCTAACATGCTCTGTCTTCCCTTTGATATCTTTCCCATATATTATCTCTATTTTGCATATTATTTTTTCCGTTTCTTGTGAATTTCTAGAAGAAAAGTTTTAACAATTTATAGTAATTATTGTTGTCAAAAATGGGCCACGACAATGGAAGGAATTTGTTAGGCCGCCATACAATGGCGGTGGCGTACCAGTTTTCACTTGGTGGTAGAATGTGCACTTCGAGGCCATAGCAGAAAAACGAAGAAACCCTAAAGAAGAACGAAAATAGAGGCTTTGGTTGTGTGACCCGACACAAATACTTTTTGTTGGAGGCCCAAATAGGTTAAATACCCTAAAATAGAAAAAATAGGTTCTATTTTACTATTTATCTCTCAATATCTTCTTCTCTTCTCATCCATCTACTGCTTCTTAATGTCCTCCAAGAAACCTCACTTCTGGCGACCACCACCCATAGCAACCCCCACCCCCTTCGGCCACCACCACCCACAATGATCACCAACCTGCGGCGGCCAACACTATGGCGACCACCACCATTTAGGAAATGTTCCTCTTGTTTTTTTAAATATTTATTTATTTCTCCTTTATCTTCATTTTTTTAAAGAGTCTCTTATTATAAGAGAATAGTAAATAGGAGATTGATTGTAACTGAGTGTAGATTCAATTAGGTAGTTATATGACTGTTGTCCATCTAACCTCTTGTAAACCTCAGGGATGACAATGGGTAGGGTACTATAGTACCTGTGTCCCCATATTAGTGGTTTAAAAAAATACTGATATCTGTCCCATACCTTATTGGATATCAACTTTAATACCCTTACCCTTTGGGTACCTAAGTGCCCGTATCCATACCCATTACCCACGCTTTAACTAAAATAGATTGATAAATAAATGATATTGTTGTGATTAAATTTAAAAATTATCCAAATCTCTTAAATCCAATCATGAAGTATTATAAACCCAAATATTTTCTAACTCAAAACATTTCAAATGAACACACGTTAAAATACAGATTCAAATATCCATAATAATACTTTATGAAGTTGTAAGTCCTATGGCTGTATTATTCGAGATTTATAAAAAAATTGATAGGAAGTTGCAAGTATAAATATAAAGTCACGATTAATAAGACATAACTCTTGGTTATAAAGTCACAATTATTTACCTATTCATCAAAATCAAATTCTTAAAAAATTTGCAAACGTTTATCTTTCGATTATAAATATTGTAGCGGTCCAATAATATCAATAGATGCTAAAACATAAAAGAAAACAATTAATTAAACCAAACACTAATATAATATAATATAATAAATAAATAATATATGTATATAAGTGCGAGTGCGGGGTGGGTACTATATTACCTATACCTGCACCCAAACTTGCTTAATTTTGCGTGTAATTACTTGTTCCCATACCCATTATGCGGATTTTTACCTACTGATTGTAGGTTTTTTTGCGGGTACCCACTGAGTTTAGATCTAATTGCCATCCTTAGGAAACCAGCTATAGTAGGTGACACCTCAACAAGTATATAAGTTGAGATGATCAGAATTATACTCAGATTATTCAATAATGAAAAGCAGTTATCATTGATATTCAATATGGTATCACAGAGCTAGGTTACGATCCGTCACATTCAATTCCTCCACCACTTCCTTCCCTGTTTCGCACGAAGATTCCAATTCCTGCTTCGTCTCTAAATGTGTTGCCTCCTGATACATCTTCTCTGAATTTCTCGCTCAAAATCACCGAGAAATGGAATGAAAAGAATTTTCATTTATGGCGTCAACAAATTGAATCGTACATCAATGCCCACAAGCTTATTGGTTTCTTTGTTTGTCATTCGATTCCTCTTCAATTTGCAAGTGAAGAAGATCGTCGATATGGAATTCTGAATCCAGCATATGTTTCTTGGCGTCAATGCGATCAAATGCTTCTTTCGCGGCTTCAATCTACCTTATCGAGTGAGATTCTCGCTTGTGTTCTTGGTGCGTCTCATGCACTCGAACTTTGGGATAAACTGATCGTGTATTTTCAAAAACAAACGCATTCCAAAGCGTATCACCTTCGCGTCTAATTAAGTGCAACAACATTGGAGAATTGCACTGTCAAGGAATATCTGCTCAAATTTCGTACTATTGCTGATTCGCTAGCTTTGGAGATCCAATGCTGATGAATCAACACATTGACGTTATTCTTGAAGGATTACCTCAAGATTATGGTTCTGTTGTGTCTAGCAAGTTTGAATTAATGGACATTGACGAAGTCGAGGCTCTTTTCCTCATTCACGAATTACACCTTGAAAAGTACAAGAAGAAAACCCTAGTTGACACTGCTTCGTTGAATTTGACGCACGCTCCTTCTCCATCGCCTCAATCTGCTTGTGATTTGCCTTTTCCTTAGACTGAGTTTCCGTCCTCTGCACCTTTTGATTCTCAATCTCATGGTTTTCGTGGTGGCCGCGAAGGCCGCGAAGGCCGTTGTCGTTGTAGAGGTGGCTGTCTCTCCAATGTTCAATGTCAAGTCTACTTCAAGTATCGACACTTAGCTGTGTATTGTTGGCATAGTTTCAACCAACATTTTCAACCTCCGGCTAGAGTTTCCAAGGTTATCCTCCATCTAATGCTAAGTTGTTTGGTTCTTCACATGGATATGGTACTCCTCCACCAGGTTATGTGTCGTATCAGCCTAATCACAGTTGGACCAGACCTCAAGCTCCATAGCGTCATTCTCCTGTTTTGCTTGCGCAACCTAGTGCCTTGATTCACAATACTGCACCTGCTGCTTTTGCCTCTTGGTTTTTAGACTCTGGCGTTTCATTTCATGTAACCTGTGATGCTAGAAACATTCAACAATTGACTCCACTTGAAGGTCATGATCAAATCTTTATTGGAAATGGCCAAGGTTTTACCATTCGCTCCTCTAGTTCTAGTACCTTTCCCTCTCCCACACAACCACACATACCTCTCTACCTTCACAATCTACTTCATGTCCCCTCAATAACTACGAACCTAATCAGTGTGAGTTAATTTGCCAAGGATAACTGTTTATTTTCAGTTTCATGCTAATGAATGCTTTGTTAAATCTCACGAAACTGATGCTATCCTTCTGAGAGGCTGTGTTGGAATTGATGGCCTATGAGTTTCCCAATGTCTCTCTTAATGCTGCTAAGTTTCCACAGACGATCAATTGGTGGCCACTCCTTTCCCACAGATGAATCATATTAGTGATAACTTTTGTCGGAAATAACAAGATTTATTTATGTATCCCAATGAAAATAGGAGCACTTTAAGTCTTAGGTTCATGTACTTAGGGAGTTGAACTTGTGTTTATGTCTCCTTGTAAACAAAACATGTAATTAATTATAGTGTATATAAATATTGAGTGCTTTTAAAACAAGCACATTAAGGTTTTTTGTTTTTGTTTTTGTCTTTCACATGGTATCAGAGCTCTTGAACTAGAAGACTCTTCTTCTGCAATCAATTCTATCAAATAATAATTTGACTGGGCACTTGTTGCCGCCAAACACTGTTTAAACTTGACTGGGTACTTTTGAAGTATCAAAATTGATTTACAAGGAAGGGGGGTTTGAAGTCCAGTCTGCTTCTTTCTTTTCTGTTGAAGCTGGATCTTCTTGATTCATCCTTGGAACATGATTTCCATTTACTATGATGTTCCACATGCCTGTGTCCTGTGATTTAAGAAACAATTGCATTTTGTTTTTCCAAAAATAATAATCAGTACCATCAAAGAATGGTGGTCTGTTAGAGGATCCTCCCTCAACAATGTATTTTGCTTTAGACATTTTCTGGATCTTTTTCTCAAACACTGGTTAGGTGTTCTTTCTAGAGACCTTGCTCTGATGCCAATTGAAGTAGCAAAATTGATTTACAAGGAAGGGGGGTTTGAATTGTAAATCTCCCTTTTCAAAATTTCCAGAAAAACTTCAGTTTTAAACACAAGAAAGTTCTTGGTTAAGGAAGCAGAAAAATGGTGAACGTTCTTGGTTTGAATAGAAAACGGAGAACGTTCAGATTAGTGTTTAAAACAGAAAACAGTTTTGTATTTTAATATTTGAAACACGATTAAACTGAATAAAGAGATAAGGGATAAGAAATACCACACGCAGATATATCCTGGTTCACCTAAACTTGGGCTACGTCCAGTCCTCATGAAGTGAGATTTTCCACTAAGTGTTTAAAACAAGAACCTTCTTGGTTTTATAGCACCTAGTCTAGATCAACCTTGATCTTTTGTTTTCAGAACTTAAACTAATTCCTACCCAAAAAAAGTTTAACCAAATCACCTATCAATCTTGATAGGATTTCTTACAATCTACCCAAACTATCTTTTACTCTTATAGTTTGAGCTTACAATGGTGATGAGATTGATTTTGTTTAGAATATGTGAATTCTCAACTCTTGTTTGAGATTCGATTCTTTACAGATAAATCAGAATATATATCAGAGTAAAACAATTTAACTAAAAACTGATTCTGTAAGTGATTTTCAGAACTTCAAGTATGAATGTGAATGATTGTGATAGCTGTGTTAGCACTTGAACTTCTAATTTTTCCTTGAGCTGTGGCCTTCCTTTTATAGGCTTGAGAGCATTGAATAAAGGCCAATATAGCCGTTGTAAAGACCTTGTGTCAGACTGGTCCAGTGGCTTTATTTCTAATTAAAAATAATCCTTTTATTTTCCTAATCAGTCTTGAGCTGTAGTGTTTTGGATCAATCTTTCTTGAGTTGTTAATGATCTTCTGAAGCTTCTGATAAGTGGCAATTTTGCTGGCTTGATCTGAAGCTTTGGATCAGTAAAAACAGATTGAAAACAATCACGAAAGCTTGAAGTAAGAAGCTTGTACTGAAGCTTCTAAAACTGCCTGGAGATTGATTGATCGTTCTGGACGTTTGTTCTTTAGGTATCCTCCATACTGTATCCTCTGGTAATTTCCAGAATGTATCTTCTGGTAATTTACTTCATGAGGTATCTTGTGGAGTCTGATACCTATTGTTTCCAGAACAGTCTGGACAGGCATCTTTGAGAGTCTTTAGCTTTCTCAATTCGAAAGTTCTCTTGATCTGAATTGATCCTATGTGTTCTCTGCCATGTAGTGATCATATCCATGTAACTTCCAAAGCCAACAACTTCAATTAAGTGTTGGAGAAAGTTTGGTCTTTATGGTGTCGTGGTCTGACAAACATTCTCCGTTTTCCAGAATGTGGAGAATGTTCTTCTGCTGCTGTTTTCTTTGATTCTTTTGAAATCTGTCTTTGATTTAAAATACTCAAAAGCACAGATTAAATTAACAATACATTTAGAATCATAATTAAACAATCTTTAATTAACCTTTTGTTTTCATCAAAACATTAAATTTGAGAGTTTGTCTTAACAACTTTGTGCTGTCAAGAGCACCGTTGGCCGCCATTGACCACCTCTGACCAGCGTTGACCGACTTTGACCGGTGTTGAACACTACTATTTTGACTTCATTTGCATTGCTAACTTTCATAGAAGGTTGTTTAAGGATGAGACTTTTTCTCAACAGTTTGGAAAACCCATCAATTATGTGTACTTTGGCGTATTCATGTATGTTCCCACTTTTCTTTGGATTTAACGTCTCAAAAACCTACCCTATTTTGAATTTTAGATTCTGGTGCCACAAGCCATATGACACCTTGTTCTAAATACTTCTCCACTTATTCCCCTATTCCTAGCAATAAGGAAATAGCCACTGCTGATGGTACACTTGTAACTGTAGTTGGAATTGGAGATATTCAAATAAATCCCTCCATAACCTTAAGAAATGTGCTTCATGTCCCAAAGTTGTCCACCAATCTTGTCTTTATACAAAAACTCACAGAAGATTTATCTTGTATTGTGACTTTTCACAGTGATTGTTGTGAATTTCAGGACAAGGATTCAGGTATAGGACGATTTGACGTGCTAGAGAAGGAAATGACCTTTATTATCTTGAGGAACCAAATTTGTCCACCACACCAAAAAACCACCTACCTCACTCTTTTGTGTCAGAGTCTATGTTCTCTCGTAAAGAAAAAATTATGCCTTTTCATTGTTGGTTAGGACATCCTTCCTTTAGAGTCATCAAAGTTATGTTTCCATCATTTTTTTAGGTTTAATGTTGAAAGTTTTCACTGTGAAGTATGTGAAATTGCAAAAAATTAAGTGTGTGTCTTTTTCTTTATGTGATACAAGAAGTACATCTCCTTTTAATCTCATTCATACTGATGTTTGGGGTCCATCTACAATTCCAAATGTGTCTGAGGCTCGATGGTTTGTAACTTTTATTGATGATTGTACTCGAGTTACTTGAATTTTTCTACTTAAACATAAATCATAAAGAGTACTGTTTTTCCAAATTTCTTTTTGATGATTAAAAATCAATTTGGTTTGTGCATTAAGAGACTTAAGTCTGATAATGGTTGAGAGTATTTTAATCAAGTAATTACTCCATTGTGTCAAAAAGAAGGAATAATCCATCAATCTAACCATCTTTTTATCTTTAGAACCTCAGACTGAACCTGAATTTGAATCAGTGCCTGAACCTAAAGTTGATATAAGATTTGGAAAAAATTTGGTGTTTGAGAAAAGGTCAAAGGTCACTTTTGAATCGACACACATTCAAGAGTCCAATCCAACTCCTTCACATCAGGTAATTGATTATGATTTTTCAGCAGTAAAAGATATTTCCCAACCTCTCAAAATGAAACAGAAATCCAACTTCCAGCCCTTCCAAATGAAACAGAAATCCAACTTCCAGCCCTTCCAAATGAAATAGAAACCCAACTTCCAACCCCTCAAAATGTAACAGAAACCCAAAAAGTTGAAGGCAACCTTGACCTTCCAATTGCCATAAGACAAGGAACCCGAAAGTGCACCAAATAACCACTATATCTTCTCTCAAACTACCTCTCATTTAAAAAATTCTCACCAACTCACAAAACATTCCTTTTAAACCTAAACACTACCTCCATTCCCAAAATTGTCTTTGAGGCGTGATGAAAAATGGTAGCAAGCCATGGATGCATTGAAGAATAGAGCCTGGGAGTTAGTGACTTTACCAAAAGGGAAGAAGCCAGTTGGATGCAAATGAGTGTACACAATAAAATTTAAGGCTGATGGATCAATTGAAAGATATAAAGCAAGATTAGTTGCCAAAGGGTTCACACAAACCTATGGGATTGACTAATCAGAAACATTTGCCCCAGTTGCAAAGATGAATATAGTCAGGGTAATTTTGTCTTTTGCTGCCAATTATGGTTGGGAATTACAACAATTTGATGTGAAGAATGCCTTCTTACACAGAGAACTTGAGGAGGAAATTTATATGCAGGCACCACTGGGGTATGATAATGTACCAGTCAATACAGTTTGCAGGTTGAAAAAGGCATTATATGGCCTGAAACAATCCCCTCGGGCATGGTTGGAAGGTTCACTAAGGTTATGGCATCTTTGGGCTACAAGCAAAGTCAAGGAGATCATACATTGTTCATCAAACACTCTCTACAAGGGGGAGTGACAGTTTTGTTAGGATATGTGGATGACATCATAATGACTGGAGATGATTGGAAGGAGCAACAAGTATTGAGTTAGTGTTTGGCTAAAGAGTTTGAAATGAAAACTCTTGGAAAGTTGAAGTACTTTCTGGGAATCGAGGTGGCACATTCCAGAAAAGGCATTTTTATATCTCAGCAAAAATACACTACAGATTTACTCAAGGAGACAGGGAAAACAGCCTGTAAACCTGCAAGCACAACTACGAATTCAAATTTAAAATTGGGTAGTTTATCTTTTAGGATTAGTTTTCAATATTATCATATCATATCATTTCTTATAAATAGGGATATAATATTTGTAAGTGTCTTATTGCTTTTAAACCTATATAAAGAGTTTCCGTGGTGTAGTTTAAACCAATGGTTTCACCATATACCTTTCTAATTTCCTCTCATTCAACAATTTTATTTCTCCATGCAGATATATGACACATACTTACGAACCAAGGCCCTTTCAATAGTCTATTCTTGCACTTCTATGCTGGGGGCGATGAGTGGTGTTTATAATGTATTTTCTTCTCACTACGTAACTGTGCTCAGTTCTTGTGGATTGTTTTTTAGTGTAGTTTCCTTTTTATTTGTTAACATACCATGATTTACTGTTTAGGCAGAAACGAGTTCTCTAGTAGTTCCTTTGCTTAAACCATGGATGGGACAATTTTCTTCTATTCTCAAAATTCCAGTTCAATCTGAAAATCCAGATGATTGGAGTATCAGAATGGAGGTTTGTCTGGTTTTTTAAAAGTTGATTTCTACGTTTTTTTCCTAGTTTCCTATGTTATAAATATTGCATCTCTCTTCTTTAAGGTTTTGAAGTGCTTGAATCAGTTTATTCAGAATTTCTCAAGACTAATTAAAAGTGAATTTGAGGGTATGTTTATTCCCAAAGTTTTGTTGCTTCGCCTTTGTCTTAGTTCTATTTTTTATTTGTTTGACAAGATGCTGTTCATTGTAGTCGTATTAGGACCATTGTGGAATACATTTGTCTCCTCTTTGAGAGTTTATGAGCAGGCTTCTATTGAAGGAACAGAAGATTCATATGAGGGAAGATATGATTCTGATGGCTCAGAGATAAGCCTTGAATCATTTGTTATCCAGGTGACAATAAAAGCAGTTTCTGATGTTTATTACTTTGATGATTTGATAATGGAAGTGATATTTTGCTATTGAGCATATATTTTCATGTCAGAGTTAACTAACTTATTTTATCTGCAATGAGTGATTTCTGCAATCAATAGTGGTTCAATAGCTTTTTGTTTCCATTTTACTTTATCAAGTTGATGGTGTGCCCATGTTAATATTTATCAGCTGGTTAATGTAATTGAATATTGTTTGTTATCTTGATCCCTATTATTTGAAACACCTATCCTTTTGATTCGTATTTTAATTGAGCCTCTATGTACGATCTATATCTTTTGTTACAGTTTCTACACTTTTTAATTTTTAGTACAGTAATTACTCTCTCCACTTGCCACCCTTAGAAGATGTCTAAGTTGCATTGCTGTCCTCTCTATTTCAAAGTACTATATTTGGTCCTTGAGATTAGTGTTGGTCATAGCATTTTTATGTGAAAGAGCATCATAAATTCTTTATTTTCCAGGAATTTTTTACCTGTCTTTAGAACTCTAAGCATCATTTAGACTAGTTTTGAACTATTATTGTTGACTTAGTATTTTTAATTGTTAAAAGAATTTTTTTTGTGATGTCCCAAATCCAATAGAAAGGGTGTTTGAAGCTTCATTTTGTCTCGTGAAGTCCCAAAATTGATAGAATGGTGTTCACATAGCTATGTGTGACGTTTAGAGTTGTATTGCAGAAAAATAAAAGAATATTCCTACCAGGCTCGACTGTAGTTAGTTGTTCCTGATCCTAATAGATGCGTTTATATTAAAATGGATTGCTGTTTTCCGTTCCCAAGAGGTTTTTTACTTTTTATGTGTATGAATGTGTGAAAGTATAATTTTGCATTTTAGGTATAGATCTTATGATCCGTGTTACAATCATTTGGTTTACGATATTTCTCTACCATCCCAATTCTAGGTAGAATCTTCATTTTGGCAACATTTTGCCTTTATTAATCTCTTACATAGGAGAGTGTGATTATTCAAAATGGATGGCTGGTCAATGTAATTTAAACATCTCACAGGGGATATTGTAATATACTCTTTAAGTAATCAATCGACTGAGATCTGTCTATTATGTATTGATCAGGGCAAAATAGTTCTTTCCTATGCTTGTGCGTCCTTGATTTCTTTATCTAACTTTGAACTATCATTTGGCATCTAATTTTTTCATTACAGCTGAACTATCATTTTGCATCTAATTTTTTCATTACAGCTGTTTGAACTTCTGTTGACCATTGTCGGTAATTCAAGACTAGGAAAGGTTTGGTTCAGAATTTTTTTTGAAATCTTTTGTTTCTGATATTTGTGTTCTATTGCACCATTGCTTAGATCCGTGGTTTATGTTTTTATAGGTGGTTCGGGCTAATGTCAAAGAATTGGTGTACTATACTATTGCTTTTCTTCAAATGACAGAACAGCAGGTCATACATTTTTGAGTCTTCTTACTGCTCCTAACTTCGTACTTGTCATTATTTGGCGCAGCAGTATTGTGATGTGTTAATAATGTTGAGCAATCAATGACCATGTAGGCATGTAGTCCAGATGCAGGTTCCCTCATATCATATGCTTTCTTATTTTTCTCTTTAATTCAACAAAGAATAATCATTCACACCCTCTTGGTCTGCTGAGTAACCTCCCTCAAACTACCATTCTCATATTTATGCCTTCTGGATAACTCTTGGTAGGCTCTACTGCCTCAACTACTTTCTTGGGCCTTATTATGTATACCTTCCAACCTTTTGGCCCGTGAGGCAATTGGTCTACCATCTTCCTGTTTAGGATCATCTCATATTGTGGTTATAAAAAGGATCAATCATATTTTTTTGTGAATTGGTGTAAATCATGATGGTAAAGTGAAAATTAAGGTGATATATAGTAGTGCCATTCCAATGTTCTAATTGTTTCTTTTATGTTATGAGTCCTGCATTGGATGGAATATGATATGAAATTGTGTTTATATGTGTTAGGATATAGAACAATAGATATTAGACTTGTTATAGATAGTTAATTAGTTAAAGAGGTAGTTAGGACTTTGTGTAAATAAGGAGTTATGGAGTTGGCATAAGATATCTTTTGAATATTGTAAAGTTGTGAATAGAATAGTAACTCTATTGTGAAGGGGAGATTCTCTCCAATTATTTCTTATCTTTTTCTTAATAAAAATGTTCTTTCTTTGGAATCCAACTCTTTGGTTCCTAACAATATGTTGGAGGTATCCCTCACGTTTACAAGCTGGTTTTGTAGGATTGAGTTAGGTCCAACCCAAATTTAAGATAGTATCAAAATCTATTTGTGATATGTGAGGGGGTGTGTTAAGAGTTTCACATTGGATGAAATATGACCAGAGAATGTGTTTATAAGCGGAAGACATCCCTCACCTTACAAGCTAGTTTGTAGGGTTGAGTTAGGCTCAATTCAAACTTTAGGATTTTTTAAATTGTTGTGGTAGGCTCTACCACCTCTAGCACTTTCTTGGGCCTTATTTTCATCTACCATCTCTCCTCTAGGATCATCTCTCATATTCTTGTAATTATTTGGATCAATCATATTTTCCTGTGGGTTGATGTAAAACATGATTTGGTACAGGGAAAACTGTGATGATATATAGTTGTGCCATTAGAGCATCCACAATGGGGGTGCTTCCCCTAATTAGCACCAAGCTAAATGGCACCCTCATTGTGGTGGAAAACTTTTGGGTGCTTGTTTGGTAGAGTGCTATACTAAGCTCCTTCTCTCTTCCTTTATGCGGGTCCCATTTAGTAATGATGAGTTATTTGTTGAAAATGTAAATATTTGTAGGACCAATTTAGTAATTTTTAAGAGGTGTTGGGTTAGAGTGAGATCCACTTTAGGCACCCATTTTAGAGTGCTCCTTTGTAGATGCTCTACTGATCTACTTGTTTCTTCTCTAAATTTGGTGCAATCAAATCTGTTGAAGAATTAAGGAAAATCAGATTTGATTTGATTTTCTTTTATTTTATATTATTCTATTTATTTTTATTTTATGATTATGTCATTATTACTCAGTATTACTATTGTAATTTTATTTTCTATATAAACAGCTTAGGGCTGTAGTAATAAAATATGAAAGTATTTTGTCTTTTACTTTCTTCATGGTATCAGAGCTATTGGTTAGGGTTTTGTAAAACTTTCCACAACCCAGTGGGGTTTGTTTCGTGTTCTAACCAACTGAGCTATAACACACAATACCTCATGGAAGGCAGCCCTTACGGGTAGCGGCGACGACTATGGTTTGGGTGAAAAATCAGAAGTAGCCAACAACATCAATTTAGGCACTGGCGGCGGCTCAGGCGACAACACTGGATTAGACACTGGCGGCGGCCTCGGCGGCGACTATGGTTTGGATGAAAAATCAGAAGTAGCCAACAACACCGATTTAGGCACTGGCGGCGGCCCAAGGGGCAGTGGTAGTTGGAATGGTTTATCTAACAACGGTTTTTCCAATTTTTTTGCCATGAGGGAACTTCTAATGCCCTCAAGGTTGAAATCCAAAAACTTAATGGAAAAAATTATGTCGAATGGTCCCAAATCCGCAAGATTGATCCTAGATGGTAAGGGAAAATATGGTTTCATCACTGGAGAGGTGCAAATACCTGCCACAACTGATCCTAATTACAGGTTTTGGAATTCTGAGAACTCTGTTATTATTGCTTGGCTGCTTAGTAATATGGAATCAATGATTAGAAAACCTTTTATGTTTTTGCTTACTGCGAAGGAAGTTTGGGAGGCTGTCAAAGAAACGTATTTTGATATTCAGAATTCTTCTCAAATTTTCGATCTCAAATCATGATTGTGGCATGCCAAACAAGGAGATAGAGATGTCACTACCTATTATAATGAGTTGATGACACTATGACAAGAATTGGATCTCTGCTATGATGATCATTGGAAGTGTTGTGAGGACAGTGTTTTATTTCTTAAGAGACAGGAGAACGACCGAGTATTCATGTTCTTGGTTGGGCTTAATAAGCGGCTTGATGAAGTCCGAGGCAGAATATTGGGAAAGATTCCATTGCCATCACTTCGGGAAGCGTTCTTAGAAGTTGGAAAAGAAGAGGCAAGACAAGGTGTTATGATGGGTAAGTCACCTTCTGTTGTTGAGGTTGAAAGCTCTGCCCTAGTCACTAAGAATGAAAACGGGAAGAGAGATGGCAAGAAACCATGGTGCGAACATTGCAAACGTTCATGGTACACACGTGATACATGTTGGAAGCTCCATGGAAAACCTCTAAATTGGAAGAAAAAAGGAGGAAATGAAGGTCATGCCCTCCAAGCTGGTACCTCTGATCAAGAGAAGCAGTCTCCTTCAAGTCCATCTCCTTTCAGCAAGGAACAATTAGATCAATTGTACAAATTCCTTGAGTCTCAAACTCTTTCTTGCTCTATAGCTCAGAGAAGTAATTTTCCAAATACTGCTCTACTTAGTGTCTCTCCCAGCCATACTTGGATTATCGATTCTGGTGCTACTGATCATATGACTGGGGAGTCGAGTTTGTTTTCTTCTTATAGTCCTTGCGCAGGTAACCACAATTAAAATTGCAGATGGCTCTCTTTCAACCATTGCATGGAAAGGTTCTGTTATTCTGTCACCTGTGTTAACCTTAAAAGATGTCTTACATGTTCCCAATTTATCATATAATTTGTTATCCATTACTAAATTAACAAAGGATATAAATTGTCAAGCTAACTTCTTTCATTCTCATTGCACTTTTAAGGATTTGAGCACGGAGAAGATGATTGACAATGCTAAGGAGAGTGGAGGACTCTATTATCTTAACAATGGACTCGACTTCATAGACCAGGCAAAAACGAGTACCTGCTTTGAATCTATTTTTGTTTCTTCTAATAATGATGATATTATGTTATGGCATTTATGGTTAGGACATCCTAGTTTTCCGTATTTGAAACATTTGTTTCCTAAATTATTTTCTAAGAAGGATCCGTCTTTATTTCATTGTGAAACTTGTGAATTTGCTAAACATCACCGTTCTTCTTTTTCTACACAACCATATAAAAAATCAAAACCATTTGCAGTTATTCATAGTGATGTTTGGGGTCCTAATAGAATAAACACTTTTTCTAATAAAAGATGGTTTATAACCTTTATTGATGATCATACTAGAATTTGTTGGGTTTATCTATTGAAAGAAAATCAGAAGTTGGACAAGTTGTCAAAAATTTCTTTAAAATGGTGCACACTCAATACCAAACAAATATTTAAGTCTTCAGAAGTGACAATGGTAAAAAATATTTTAATATATTTTTGTCTGATTTTTTTCTTGCCAATGGGGTTGTTCATCAAAGTTCTTGTGTTAATACACCCCAACAAAATGGAATTGCAGAGAGAAAGAATAGACATCTTCTTGAGGTTGCTAGAGTTTTACTATTTGCAAATAAGGTTCCAAAATATTTGTGGGGTGAAGCTGTTTTAACTGCATCATATTTAGTTAATCGAATGCCATATAAAGTTTTAGATTTTCATACCCTTCTTGATGTTTTTCGAAATTATTTTCCTTTGACTAGTGTCTCTGCTGATTTGCCACTAAAAGTTTTTGGTTGCACTGCTTTTGTTCATGAACATAAACAACTTGACAAACTCGAGTTAAGAGCAATAAAATGTGTGTTTATCGGTTACTCTCCAACTCAAAAGGGGTATTGGTGTTTTGAACCAAAATTAAAAAGAATTTTTGCAACCATGGATGAATTTTTGGTAAACTTATTTATCTAGCTCACACTAGACCTGACGTCGCTTTCTCTGTGAGTGTTGTAAGCCAATTCATGCATTCTCCCTATGAAGAACACTTGGAGGCAGTTTATCGAATCTTAAGGTACTTGAAATCCAATCCTGGAAAGGGTTTGTACTTCAAGAAAACTAATGACAGAAGTCTCTATATTTACAGATGCTGATTGGGCAGGATCAGTTACTGATAGAAAATCCACTACTGGATATTGTGCCTATGTTTGGGGAAATTTAGTCACTTGGAGAAGTAAGAAACAAGGGGTTGTTGCTCAAAGCAGTGCAGAAGCTGAATTTAGAGCAATGGCTCAAGGAATTTGTGAACTTTTGTGGATTCATAAACTCTTGGATGAATTGAAAATGAAAGTTGACTCACCCTTAAAATTGTTCTGTGATAGCAAAGCATCAATAAGTATAGCTCACAACCCCGTACAACATGATAGAACCAAACACATTGAGATTGACCGCCATTTCATAAAAGAAAAAATTGATGCCGGAATCATATGTCTGCCATATGTGACTTCTAATCAGCAAACCGCTGATATCTTGACAAAAGGTTTGGCAAGACCTAATTTTGAGCGACTTATAGTCAAGTTGGGTATGACAGATATCTATGCACCAACTTGAGAGGGGGTGTTGAAGAATTAAGGAAAATCAGATTTGATTTTCTTTTATTTTATATTATTCTATTTATTTTTATTTTATGATTATGTCATTATTACTCAGTATTACTATTGTAATTTTATTTTTTATATAAACAGCTTAGGGCTGTAGTAATAAAATATGAAAGTATTTTGTCTTTTACTTTCTTCAAAATCATTTGACTATTTTTATTTTTGATACTTTTTAGCTTCATACGTGGTCTGTGGATGCCAACCAGTTCATTGCTGATGAAGAGGATGCCACTTATAGCTGCCGCATTTCTGGTCAGATTTTATTTGTCATTTTAAATTTTTGAAAGTGACAGTTTATTTCAAATTGGTTGGTAGGTTTCTATGTTGATTGTTCATTATGATTATTTTTGTTTGTTATAATAATGACTTTAATCTTTATATGTTTTCAACTTCTTTAAGAATTGCTTCAGTCAAAAACGTAAGACCACTTATTCACCACCTCCCTTTTGGGTAGAGATGACAAATGGATGGATTGGACGAATTTTGAACTGTATCCTTATGGATAGATAACTTAGAAAATATTGATGCATTCAGTATGCATTAGAGATTTAATTTTCCTAAAACACATAAATGAAGTTAACTCTCTGGACTTAATGGATACCCATTGGATATAGTTTGGTGGGTTCAGTAGCCAAATCTGTCTAAGATATCCTATTGCTCTTGTGAGTTATGTAAACTATGAGTTTTTCCCAATATGTAATTTCGATTTTGCATTTTTGTTATTTGCTGTGTTCGTATGTATTTATGTGTATGTTGTAGAGATATTAACGAGCTTCATCAGAAAATTGCTTCTTGTAGGCGTGCTGTTACTAGAAGAGGTAGTCAATTCTTTTGATGGTGAAGGATTTCTTGCCATCACAGATGCTGCAAAACAATGGTTCACTGAGTCTCAAACAAGAAAATTGGCAGGCAGTGCAAGCTGGTGGAGGGTAAATACAGGATTTATGTTTTCCTTGGATCTAGAATTTATTTAGTATGTCTTGTTAAGAGTATAATTTAATATTAATTGTCCGGCTGACAAAGGCGATTTTAAAATAATGCTGGTTCTCAATCCTCCTTTTTTTAATTCTTTTTCTTCTGTAACTCTCTGTTTGGAACATTACTGAGGAAGAAAAATGGAGTCTAGCTCCTCACTATTGGAAATGTTCCTCTTTATTACACAAGTTTACTGAAAAAAAGATTGAAAGACCTTCAGATTTTACCAACCTTCGTTTCCAAAGTGCCCCAAAGTCTTCACTCAAATTTTTGGATGCCTCAACTAGGAGCGTTGAGCCTCTCTTATCCTTGCTCCCTAATGTTTATCCCTTCTTTCCTTGCCAAGATTGTTATGGCCTAACTTTTTTTCTCTTCTACCACTTGTCATTTTTCTTACTATTCTTTTTATCTGTCTCAACACTATTAACCACACGACTCCTTATACTTTCCCTTGGTGGTTTGAGATATGTTTTTTCTGTACGTCTCATCGAAAGTATGAATCATATGCTGTATTAATCTTTGCTATGGCATGTGAATATGCTAGAACATTGTAGGATATATTTACGGAGATATTGTATTTATTTCCTATTTATTACAGGATCAGTATATTTGAAAATATCCCATGAATGCAGGAATCTATTTTATATGCAGAAATTAGTTTATTTCCTCAATTAGCTTAGCAGTTATTGTATATATATATATATATATATATATATATATATCTGATGTATTCTCAGTATTAAGCAATGAAATCAATTCATTCAACCTGCCCTATTTTCTTACAGTAAGCATGCCAATGGTCCCAAATATTATTTGTAGCATATATCATTTTGTGGAACTTACCATTTTTAAGTTCTAAAGTCAGTGTTATAATTTTTAACTGTGGCAGATAAGAGAAGCTACTCTTTTTGCCCTATCATCTCTTTCAGAACAACTGTTTGAGACACAGGTATAGGATTTTGATTTCAGTTTCTTGATTCTCATGGGCAGACATATATGCTTAAACCTTTTCATCTCCAACTTCAATAACTGGATTATATTTTGCACTAGGATATAATTTGATATATATCTATATAAATATTTTTGTCCTTCATATAGGAGTCAGGGTTTAAGATAAGTAACTTGAATAACATGATTGAGCAGATCGTTGCTGAGGACTTTCTAATAGGTCATTTGTCAATTCTCCCCTTAAGCTTCCATTATGCTTCATTGTGATCCATGCATATACATGTACATATATAGTTTATCTCACTTTCCTCCTTTTTGTGACAGATCCGCTTCAATACCCCTTTCTATATGCTCGTCTCTTTACTTCAGTTGCTAAATTCTCCTCTGTGGTAAATGTTTTCTATTCTTTCATAGTTCCCTCCCAGCCCCCACATCTCTCTCGCTCTTACTTCTCTTAATTTTCAGTTAAGCAGTGGAGTACTAGAGCATTCTCTCAATGCAGCAATGAAGGCAATTACAATGAACGTGTAAGCAAACCTGTGTCAATTTGTATTCATTGTACATCAGACTTTCTTCTAACTTTTAATTTGACAGGCCTCCACCTGTAAAAGTAGGTGCCTGCAGGGTACTTTCTCAGCTCCTCCCTAAAGCAAAGAAAGAAATTGTCCAACCACAATTACTGGGTTTATTTTCATCCCTCACAGATCTTCTTAATCATGTACTGTACAATATGAATCCTTTTGTCATATTATGTATATTTTGCTATTGTTGCAAGATGTAGTTACCTTAATATGGTTTCCAGGCATCAGATGAAACCTTGCACATGGTACTTGAAACATTGCAAGAAGCAGTAAAGGCAGGTTAGTTATATCGTTCTCTTGTATTTAAATTATTGATATATAGTGAATATTTCTGTTCTAGTCTTAGCTCCACACATCTTGTGTGTTTTTTTTAGCTCGACATTTGTTTGTATTAATCCCCTCATTTTATATTGTAGGCCATGAATCACCAGCAATAGTAGAACAGGTTGTATCTCCAGTAATCCTTAATGTTTGGGCATCACATGTTTCTGACCCTTTTATCAGTGTTGACGCACTTGAAGTTCTTGAGGTAATGGTTTTGGCCTTTAGTCTTTTTTGTTAATATTATTATCTGTGGAGTATCTTGATTTTGTCAACATTTAACACTACTTATCACTGACTCTGTAATTTGTATATCCTACATACATTGCATTGAATGAAATAGGAGGGAAGAACAAGAGATTGTGACATGAACAGTAAGATCTTATCTATTATGCCCGCCTTTAGCAAAAGTAGTAGATAAACTAGTTAATAACTTACAAGTTATTTTTTTTATTTAAACCTTATAATTGAAAAACTACCTGATTGAATTTGAAATGTTGGATAGTGTATATAACAACAGGGAAAATAGTGTTATGCTTTATTCATCAGTCCAGGACTGTTTATATAGAGAGATTACATTAAATCATCTTCCTTTAATCAATGAGGATTTTACGAAACAATGAATCATATAATAATAGTTGAAATAAAAACTGGTGCATAGAAATAAAAAGGAAAGAGTCACACGGATTCTCCAACACCTCTCTCAAGTTGTGCATAGATATCTATCATGTTCAACTTGTTTATCAAAGGCGGGTCTTGCCAGACTTTTGGTTAAAACATCCGCTGTTTGTTGATTTGAAGTCACAAACGGTAGACATATGATTTCCTCATCTATTTTTTCTTTATGAAGTGACGGTCAATCTCAATATTTTTGGTTCTATCATGTTCAACTTATAGCTTTAATGGAAGCTCAATTTTCATCTTAAGCTCCTTCACAAATTCCTTGAGCCATCACCCTAAACTCAGCTTTTGCACTACTTCTTGCTACAACTTCTTGATCCTTGTTTCTCCATGTCACAAGGTTTCCCCAGACATACGTACAATACTTAGACGAGGACTTCCTGTCTGTGGTTGACCTTGCCTAATTTGCATCATTAAAGACAGAAACATTTCTTTCATTAGTCTTGTTAAAAAAGAGACCCTTTCCAGGATTGGTCTTCAAATATCTCAAGATTCTACTAACTCAAGATGGTCCTCAAAAGGAGTGTGCATAAATTGAATCACAACATTGATTGAGAAGGCGATGTTAGGTCTAGTGTAAGACAAATAAATTAGCTTCCCATCTAACCTTTGTTATCTTCCGATGTTAATAGGAACACTTCCTTTCTCCCAATGTTTTGCATTAATGCCTATGGGGGTGTCATTTGGCCTACACCCACTCATCCTTGTTTCTTGGAATAGATCTAGAATGTGTTTTTGTTGTGAAACCACAATTCCTTTATTTGATCGAGCAACCTCCATACCAAAAAAGTATCTCAAAGCTCCTAAATCCTTGTTTTCAAAGTATGCATCTAGTTCTTCTTTCACTATTACTATTTAAATTATATTATTTCTAGTATGGACGATATCATCAACATAAACAGTCAAAGAAGCAAACTTTTCATCAGGGAAGAATTTTGTTAATAAGGTGTGATCTGCTTCTCATTGAATGTACCCTTGTTTCTTCATATACTGAGTGAACCTTTCAAACCATGCTCTAGGAGATTGCTTTAGGCCATAGTGAGATTTTTTTTTCCATCTACTCACTTTTGATTCAAATTTGTCTTCAAAGCTAGAGGACCATGCATGTATAATTTTTCTAGATCACCTTTCAACTGAACCATCTCAATTATACTTCACAGTAAACACCCGCTTACATTCTACGATCTTCTTGTCATCTGGTAGTGTCAT
The DNA here is from genome assembly GCA_037974295.1 of Cicer cuneatum. NCBI lineage: Eukaryota > Viridiplantae > Streptophyta > Magnoliopsida > Fabales > Fabaceae > Cicer > Cicer cuneatum. The sequence goes on from JBBPBO010000003.1 coordinate 21,454,231, forward strand.
AACCCTCTAAGTTTTGTACTTCTCAAGAGTTCTCATCTCCTCAAGAAGAACTTCCCGTAGCTTTGGAACTTCTAGAACTTCTTGTACAATTTTTTGGATTCTCTACACTAGACATTTTTTGGTGCAGCCATGAAAGAAGAATATGCATTCAGTTGGAGTTTGTAACTCCCTGTATCCGTAATAAATACTAATTCAGTATCATTGTACCATTCAACCAATTATAATGAATTCATAATACTCTCAGTTTTATGCATTACATTCTAACAACAACTATTCAGATTGACGAATTTTTATTTTAGTAGATTGCAACCTTGAGGATGTTTGATTTTGGGGAGGAGGGGGGAGGGTATTGTTAGGATATAACATATAGGTTAATTAGAGTTAGTTAGGAAGTTGACGAGGCATATCGTAAAACCGTGCATCTCAGCTACCCAGCAGAGTTGATTATATATATGCTCAAGACAATAAATTCAAAAGTAAATATAAGAGATACTATACCTATTTACATAAAATGATTTGGCAATACAATAAATACAACGATCGTAATATATTTTCAACAATCTCTATGCTGGTGGTGGACATAGGTCTTGCGTCCAATCTTCTTGGAGTGAGACCACTAGAAGCCCCTGAAGGATAGCCTCCCCCCAGTGTAACCAATAATGATAAGGATGTCTATGGGAATTTTATTGCTTAGCTTATTTATTATGTGAGGCTGGTAAGGATAGCCTCCCCCAGTAGTGTTGTTTAAGTGCCCATTTTTGCTGTCGGCCACACCATTTTGTTGTGGTGTGTAAACACAAGATGGTTCATTGATGAGTCCTGGTAACTAAAAATAGGGTGACAAGGCCTGGATGAAGTAATCATTTGCATTGTTAGGTCTAAACCGTTTTATCATTACTCCAAATGAGCTTGAGGCCTTGATGGCCGTCCATGACTTACTTGTTCCTTACTTGGAGGTTTGCCATGTAATTTCCAATATTTTTCCTTTGCGTGCCTTGACATTTTGCAGTTGGCACCCCGAAAGGTTGTCCTTGTTCTTCCATTGATGTTCACCATTTAAGTTTTTTCCCTTTGAAATTGATTGGATTTGGTACACAGTACTCAACTCTCTATAGTTTGTGGCTCTATCATGAGATTTCTCTGACTCTTGTATTAAGGAAATGATTTCTTCTAGAGAAGTTGTATCCGTTTCAAGAATCTGGATTCTGAGTTTATCAATTCAGTTTTCAGTCCAGCTAAGAAGTCATACGCCCTGTCCTTCTCAATAAAGTTCTTAAGAAATGCAATATCTGCAGTGCACTTCATCATCATGTCAAAAACACTAGTATTCAAGCTCCTGCCACAAATTATGCATATTCAGTCACAGATTTTGTTCCTTGATGTGAGGAGGTGTGAGTTCTGTTGAATATTGGGTTGATTAATCTGAGTAAGGGATACAGGTTCCTTCTCAGCAGGGGTGTATCATTTAATTTTCTTCTTAATTTCCACCATCCCCATGTAAGGAGCTTGACTCCTTTCCATTATTATTTTCTGTTTTCTGCAACTCCTTTTTAGACAGTTACCAGAGGAACCTCTGGTTGTAAGGAGGTTTCTTCATCTATCCAGTTAAATCCTCCATATATATTTGGTTCCTAACAAATTGGTATCAAAATATTGTTTGTTTTTTTGGTGGAGAATGCAATTATTGTCATTTTTGTTGGTTTTATGTTCTTAAAACACCAATTTCACCTTAAACCACTCTTTAGCTGAGTTTAGCTTTTTCTATGATGTTTGTTTGATTGGAATTTATTACTGACTGTGCTTCATATGGCTAGCTTCTACGTTCGTAACCATCGATCTGACAACAATGTTTTCAATTAATATAGATGATTTATTTTGTCATCTGATGAAATGTATTTTTCAGGCAATCAAAAGCATTCCTGGATGTATCCATTCATTGGTATCCAGAATTTTGCCATATATTGGACCAATTTTAAATAAAGTATGACTATTTAAAGTTACTGAAAGTCAGGATTAATTAATGATTTTAAAATAATAACCTTCGTTATTTATGCACCCTTTAAATGTTCTTGTAGCCCCAAGAGCAGGTTGATGGTTTGGTAGCTGGGTCACTGGATCTGTTAACGATGTTACTGAAGGCAAGTACACTTGCCTGCATTTGTTTTTCATTTTTTAGTTTCAAACTTAAGTTCATTTATTAACTTTGAAGTTTGATCTTTGTACACTGTATTTATCCTACAATTTTCTAATCTCAGTATGTTATAGCTTTCTACAGAATTCCCCTGGCGATGTAGTGAAAGCAATATATGATGTCTGTTTTGATGCTGTTATCAGAATTATCTTTGAACGTGATGACCATAGTGAAATTCAGGTCACTTTATTACTTGATTTTGCAATGATTTCTTATTGCACACATAATGAAATATTTGAATTGACTTGACCTGTGCAGAATGCGACAGAATGTTTATCTGCATTTATATCTGGCGGAAGACAAGAAGTTCTTTTCTGGGGACCTGATTCTGGATCAATTATGAGAAGCTTACTTGATATAGCTTCAAGGTAGTTGACCGTTATTTCAAATTTCTTAGTAAATTAATTACCACTATTACTTGAAACATCCTTTCTATAATCGTTTGACATCTCAGGGCCTTCCAGTTCCAGACTGAATCATGTGGACTAGAATGTATTTGTATGGCCAATCCATAACAATTTATGAGTTCAACCATACACTGTAGTTGTTGAAATACTGGTTATCTATTGAACTTTATGCTATTCATGTTGAGCTTTCCTGTTAGATAAGAAAAGGAGAAAACCAGTATGGGAAATGCTTGACTTCTAACACTCACTACCATTTATGTTTATTATTGAAAAATCAATTTGTTGCCTCGGCTTATGCGGGTCTACATCTAGTTATACACTTAAAATTTATGTTATTGGTACCTACTATTTGTTGTTGGAATTGTAGTTCACATTTTTTGTGGCTGGCAATGAGCGGAAGATATAACCATCGTAACAAAATGTGTAAACTGATTATTACATGTATATCCGAAGAGAAATAACTGCTTATTTGTGAATGTGATGAAAATGGAAGAAGACATACAAGTAGGATGTGTTTATTATTTTTTCACTTTGTCTGTTTTCTGCTTTTGTGTGTGTATTTGTGTGTTCTCTTTTTCTGCTCCTCATTTGTTGCTTGGTTCCTTGTTAATTTGGAACAGACTACTAGACCCAAATTTGGATAGCTCTGGGTCTCTTTTTGTTGGGAGTTATATTCTTCAACTCATACTGCATTTACCCTCACAAATGGCTGTACATATTCGGGACCTGGTTGCTGCTCTTGTCAGACGTATGCAATCTGCTCAAATTGCTTCCCTGAGAAGCTCATTGCTAGTTGTTTTTGCCAGATTGGTAATATTAATATAGAAAATTGTTTAGATTGATCTAGAAAATTGTTTGCCATCTGTTAGTTTTTTGCTGGTCATGGTTAATTATCCCAAATCTTTATTATTACTAATTGTCTACAAAAGTGGAAAGTCAGTACTTAGAGCAATAATCATTTAAATAATATGTATATTACTAGACAATGCTTCTAGAAATGTGTCAAACTTAAATGCTACTTTTCACCTTCCTGATCCTCCCAGTTGTGTTTCTCTTCTTGCATTGCTAACAATAGATATTCATATAGAAAGAGAGAAAAGGAGAAAGAGGTTAGAGTTCCAATCAGAATGATCAAAGTTGTTGAATAATGACTTGATACAAAAAATTCAATATTAATCTCTATTTATAGGGATACATAGACTCAATCCTAAATTCGAAACAAATCATAATAATAATAGTAAATAATAAAAAATCCAATCCTAAGAGATACTCTAAAATTATTAACCGATCCTATATTTATAAAATTTTAACATACATCAATAATGATTCTATGTAACTAGGAGGAGTTTGTGTTTTGAAGTATCCTTTTTATTACATTGTTTCCGTTTTTGTCATGTTTTCTTGGCTTCTTCTATTGTACGACATTATTTGTTTGGCTAGAAGCCTTTCCACTTGTCCTTTGTCCCCAAAGATGATCTTTTCAAATGTTGGTTAAATGCAGGTACACATGAGTGTTCCTAATGTTGGACAATTTATTGATTTGCTAATTTCAATTCCAGCTGAGGCACATGATAATTCTTTTGCTTATGTAATGTCAGAATGGAGTAAGCAACAAGGTGAGAATCATTGCCCTGTTGCGTTTGCTGAGTAAGACTTGAAATCAACAGTGAAATTGATACCGACTTGAGAGGTCTTACTGTCTTAGTCCCTTGAATTAATAATAACCTTCGTACAAAATAAATTCATTGGTTATAGGGATTAATTATGTAATTACTGCCTAAAATATTTCTTAATTTACTATATTACAAATCAGAATAGAATTGAGAAAAAACTTACAGGGAGATAGGAAAAATTCGAAAACAGTATATTTGTGTAGCTTATCAACACCCCTCAAGCTTTTGCATATATCTATATCCATTAAACTTGTTACCGTTGATTATGAGATCAAAAATTGGAATCTTATGGTTCTGATCTGTATAGTTATTAGTATGTATTAATTAGGATTTTATTTTTATTTCTTTTTAGGATAGCATTTATAGGGAATCAGTTTCCTAATTACCAGCTCTATTATGATTATACATAAATTAAATTACTTGTATTATTTATACTCCTTATGTAATCAATTTCATTATCAACTAAATAAACAATCACTTTTCCGCAGTTACATATGAAGTGTGAATACTAACACTGGACATGACACCAACACCGACATATTGACACCGTAATAATTTGAGAACGTGAATTAATTGAATGTAACTAAGGTGTCGGTGTTGGATACTGACACGTGTCAGACATCGGGACACGTCTTCGATAAAAAATGTTTGTGCTACAGAGCTTGTTTCATATACGATTTGTTCTCGGCCCTGAAAGCTAATAAGTTGAATTAACAAACGATGTAACACTTGAGAATTAGGTTTTGGTGCTGAATAACTTGAGAGATTAGCTCTCAGCATGATATTATTTATAATCAGAATTATACAAAGAGAATTTCTTAATTAAGGAAATAAATCTGGACTAAATCCAACCTATATCAAACCTAATAAAAACAAGGAATAATATATCTTAATAATAACAAACTAAATCTTTGCATGGCTCAACACTCCCTCTCAAGCTGGAGCATACAGATTGTAGGCATCAAGCTTGTCACATATATAAGTTATCCTTGGTCCTTGAAGAGCCTTTGTGAAAATGTCTGCCAATTGATCATTAGAACCAACAAATGAAGTAGCAATCTCGCCAGACACAATCTTCTCACAAAATGACAATCAATTTCAATATGCTTAGTTCGCTCATGAAAGACTGGATTAGAAGCAATATGTAAGGCTGCTTGATTATCACATATGAGACTCATAGTGCCTATATTACAAAAGCACAACTCTTGGAGAAGGTGTTTGAGCCACATGAGCTCCTGAGTAGTAAGTGCCATAGCTCGATATTCAGCCTCAGCACTAGATCTAGCAACAATATTCTGCTTCTTGCTTTTCCAGGAAATCAAATTACCACCAATAAGAACACAATACCCAGATGTGGACCGTCTATCAGAAGGACTTTCAGCCTAATCTGCATCTGTGTAAGAAACAATATCTGAATTACCTCTGTCTGTGTAAACAAAACCCTTTCCTGGAGCTCCTTTGATGTATCTCAAGATTCTAACCACATCATTCCAATGACTATCACAAGGGGAATTCAAGAATTGACTCACCACACTCACAACGTATGAAATATCTGGCCTCGTCATGGTCAAGTAATTCAACTTCCCAACTAACCTGCTATAACTTCCTGGATCTGGAAAGGAATCCCCTTCATCTGGTAGGAGTTTGACATTTGGATCCATAGGAGTGCCAATTGGCTTGCAATCTAGCATACTGATTTCTTCCAAGATATCGAAAGCATACTTTCTCTGGGAAATAGCAATTCCTGCCTTAGATTGAGCTACCTCAATGCCCATAAAATACCTCAGTCTACCTAGATCTTTGACCTGAAAGTGGTGGACTAGATGTTGTTTGAGTCCCACAATTCCATCACGATCATCACCTATAATGACTATATCATTAACATAGACGACCAAGTAAATACACTTGTTAGAAGAGAATTTATAAAACACAGAGTGGTCAGCTTGATTCCGAATCATGCCATACTGTTGAACAACACTACTAAACCTCCCAAACCATGCCCGAGGAGATTGTTTGAGACAATGCAAAGCTTTATGAAGTCGGCAGACATACCCACGACACTCCCCCTGAGCAACGAAACCAGGTGGTTGCTCGAGATATACTTCTTCTTCTAAGTCTCCATGAAGGAATGCATTCTTTATGTCTAACTGATACAATGGCCAATGTCGCATAGCAGCCATGGAGAGAAAAAGACGAACCGAAGCCATTTTAGCCACAGGTGAGAAAGTATCACTGTAATCAAGACCAAAAACCTGAGTATAACCTTTAGCCACTAGACGAGCTTTCAGACGATCAATATGTCTGTCTGGACCAACTTTGATTGTGTATACCCAACGACATCCAACAATAGATTTACCAGGAGGAGGTGGCACAAGAGTCCATGTTTGGTTAGATTTTAAGGCTGTCATTTCATCAATCATAGCTTGCCGCCAACCTGAATGAGAAAGAGCTTCTTGCGGAGACTTAGGAATAGCGATGGAAGAGATAACAGAGGCAAAGGTATAATGTGAAGGTGATAAACTGATTACTAAGAAAATTATAAATGGGATAGGTATTACTGGTGGAACGTGTTCCTTTACGTAGTGCAATAGGGAGGTTGTCAGACAAGGTAGGCGGATCCGAAGTAGAAGAAAGGACCGAAACAGTTGATGAGTCACTTAAAATCTTGTGTAGGAAGTGGATTGGTAGGAAGGAGACGTGCACGTCGCTGGTAAGTTTGCAAGAAAGGAGGACTCGATGGATCTGGCTGGTCAATTATAGGCATGGATGGAGTTATCAGAACAAGGTAGGGAATAGGTAATACCTCCGAGATTGGCTCTGATTCGATGTGGGATGGGAAGAAAGGTGTATCCTCAAAGAATGTGACATCAGCAGACATGTAGAAGCGATGTGTGGAGGGACAATAGCACTGATATGCTTTCTGAAACCTTGAATAGCCGAGGAAAACACACTTAATTGCACAAGCATTCAACTTATCAAGTCCTAGAGTAAGATCATGAACAAAGCTAGTGGATCCAAAAACTCGGTCCTATTTTTTTTTCATAAGGTTATTGTCTACCCTTATGAGACTTGGTGAAAATATCTGAGTTAATTATTCAAATTAACAAACCATGTAACAATCTCCACCATAAGTAAATTCTTGCAAATAAAATCACTATCTATCTGTAGTTATTCCGCTCATTACCATCTCATGCCTTTGTTTTCTCTCATTCAACACGGTATCTAGAGTCTTAAGAGAGACAACCCTAAACCCTATTTACCTAGTGTTCTTTTTGACAAACCGTGTTCCAACTCCAGTTTATCCTTCTCTTCCTTGATGACCTCTTCCAACAACCTTTTTGGTCATTTTGTCTCTTCACCCGTTGTTGCCCTTGTCTGCTGCCACTATATTTGGCGACTTTCTAGCAACTGGCCCCACGATTGCAGCTTCCACATCTAGACCGGCCAACCCCTAAAGCTCATAACCAGGTATCTATGTATGTGCTCTCATGCGTGAAATACTGTATGCAATATTCTTTATCTCAGTCTGTCACTTCCAAGTGCAGTGGTGCATCCAGCCTCCCTTCTGTCAGGATTTCAAGTGTTTGTGTTGCCTTGCCCGAGCAGTCCCAGATCGGCCTTGGTTTTTTGTTTTAGGCCTGAGTACTTAGGTATCAATGAAAATAGCCCATCATTTTCGGACAATTTTTTTTCTCCTGTGACTCACTCATGACATCCTCTGGTACTTAAGACTCGTCCATGACTAATAGAACTGTTTTCACCAACTTTGTCACTTTTCCCCTCTATAGAGAAATTGGGCAGTTCCATTTACAACACTTGGGCTTCTTCTTACTGGTCAAGGATACAAAAAGAGCATCTTACCGAAAAGGCTGAATCAGAGGCTAAGCATAAAGATGGAGAAGACTGGTGCTCAGCTTTGTAGTAGTGCTATTAAATCTACGCTTCATTTTTGCACTTTCCTGCCAGAATCAAGTTGTCCATTGTCAGGCCCCCACCATCGTCCAACAATCTTTGTCGGCAACCTGCTGTGGCGAACCTGTTTCATTTCTTTTCAGTGAAGTTTTTCTTTTTTTTATTTATTTATTTTTTACGGTTTTATGCACTGTTTCACAATGAAGTGGTTTGGTGCATGCTTCTTGCGGTTTTGATGGATAACGTTTAAGTTTAATCAGCATAGGAGTTGGTATGATGGACTATTAAAAAGTGAGGATGACAAGTACCCAAAACTGGGGTCTTAATCGTGTCTATTTTGTAAAATGATGGATTAATAATGATGTTCAACATCATAACCAAGCAGTTTTGTTGTTGTTTAATAACAAGACTGATACCTTGGATGCTGGCAGCTTTTTAACAAATGATTGATATTTTGTATGAAAACCACAGTATGGAGTGATTTATTGAAAGAACTCCAAAATTTAGATCAATGAAAGAATGCATTTATTGTATGAAAATGGAGCTTCACAGCTCTTAAAGTAGGAAATTACAGAAAATTAACCAGAGTCAAGACTCCTAAACCCAAGAAAAAGCTCCTAAACTAGAGAGAAATCTCTCCTGCAATGTTCTAACAGTTTTCTGAATGTCTTTCCTACTCCCTACCCTTTCTCTTATAACAGAAAATCCCCTAAAATCAGAGGGAACTAACTAACTCTTATTGCCTCTTCTTCTACTATCTTTTAGAAGCTGGGCTAAATAGGATGTGTTGTCATAATTGGATTGTCCATATCATAAGGCCCAGGTGTTATATCAGCAGACTACAGTTGAGCGATGGCTCGGTTTACTCAATGCTAACAACTCTGAAGAATCCCTTACTCTGGAATACCCCTATTTATTATGTAGCTAATTCCTTCTAACTAACTTGCTAACTGATCTTACTGTCCTTGCTCTTTGTTCTCAAGAGATTGATATGTTGCTTGTAGCTGTGTAGTTAATCAATTGTGTGATGTTTATTGAATAAGGAGCTTAAATAAAGTCCTAGCTCAATTGGTAAATTCCAATATTGTTAGGTTGGACATCGTGTCTCAGGTTCGGACCTGGGACCTTGCAGCTGTGTTTAAGTTTCTAGTGTCATTATACCATCTCATCTATAGACAAAAGGTCCTTCATCTTTTGTCACTTTTTGCCACCTTGTAATTTTTTTTACACAAATAACTGTAACATCCGATCAGATCTGCTGTTGTCTTGTATGGTTTCTCCGAGAGCTTGTCTCCATTGAGTAAAACACACAAATATGTGTGTATGTTCTTTTATATGAATATATTATGTTATATTATATTATATTACTCGCACATGAACATGATAAAGTAAATTTTCTACACATGATATTTAATTGCAGGTGAGATACAGGGGGCCTATCAAATAAAAGTTACTACAAGTGCCCTGGCCTTGTTGCTAACCAGCAGGCACAGTGAACTGGAAAAAACACGGGTCCGAGGTCATCTTATTAAGGTATTACTGTATATTAATTATAAATTTCATTTATTTTTGGTTTTAAGAGTGCTCGTTGAGTTTTTGAACTGTTTGTCATGTAAAGTCTGGCACAGGAATAACCACAAGATCAAAAGCTAAATCAACTCCAGATCAGTGGATAATAGTGCCACTTCCTACAAAGGTAGTTCCTTTGTTTATACTAGCGGAAAGACAGACTTATGTGTTCGTTTATATGCTTTTTTTATTGTGCTTTGTTGGGTATTTATTAAATGTTGAGAAGTCCTACCTTGGATGAGATATGTTTTCAATGTGTTCATAAGTGGTGGATAGTTCTCATCTTACAAGCTGGTTTTGTAGGGTTGAGTTAGATGCAACTAAAATTTTAAGATTCTATTAGTGTGCCCAAAATCTGTTGGGCTACCCGTTACTAGGCCGCTCATGTCGCACTACAGATATTCAGACCTTGGCGTGAGGGGTTTGTGTTGATAAGTCCCACATTAGATGAGACATGATATTAAATGTGTTTATAAGTGGTGGGTAGGTAGTCCTCATCTTATATGTTGGTTTCCTAGGGTTGAGTTAAGCCCAATCCAAATTCTAAGATATAATATTCATTTTAATTTATTAATTCACTTGTTTTAGTTTCATAATATCTTTGTTATTTAAGTTTATCTAAATTGTAGTTTCAATATTCATGTTGTATATTTTTAAATTTAAATTACAAAAGAACAAGGACAAACTTTTACAGATATATCTGCAGTGGCTAATTGTAAAATGGCAGTCTTTGGTCAAATGTTTGTATTTCTTCTTGAACTGCCTACTTTTTTAGGTCTATCTGGTATGCTCAATCTGTGTTCTGTGTAAGTTTTGCTTTTGCTGTGACTACAATGCATTATAAAGCTTCATTTATGCAGATGTAGTCTTGTAGAAGCTTTTAAATCAGAAAATGACTTTCTTTTACAATCCAACGTACAGTTTTAACAGTTTGTAGGCTGAATGTTGACAAAGCTATTGTAATGTCTTAATGATTGAAATTTCTAACATAAATGTAATAAATATATATTTTTCTGAATATTTTGCAGATTGTGTCTTTACTGGCAGATGCATTAACTGAAATACAAGAACAAGTTTTGGCTGGTGAAGAGGAGGTAGGTTAATGCATATTGATGTGTGCTAAGTATTCACTGATTAATGAACTTACTACATATAAACTGTTTTTTCAGGATAGTGATTGGGAAGAAGTTCAAACAGATGGCATTGAAAATGATAAAGAATTTCTTTGTTCAGTGTCTGCTCTGGGAAAACCTGCATATGAACATCTTGAAGCAATGGCCAAAGTATTCAACGAGGTTTGGTTGATTTAACATTATAGTCACATCATAATCTCTATATTATGATTGTATCTTGTCTGATTTTTAAGCTGAACTTTTTACTTTATTTTTTATATTGCTGAACTTGCTTCAAAATCACAAGGATCAAGATGATCAGTATGAAGATGACCTGTTAAATGTTGCCGATCCTCTTAATCAGGTCTCACATTGGAGTTTGTTTCATTTGTTTAATTAATATGATGCAATAACCTGCATATGTATATGCTTACAATTTTGGTTGCTACTGACAGATAAATCTGGTAAAATACCTTGTGGATTTCTTTGCTAACTTCTCACAGTCTGACGGACAGCTCTTAGATCACATTTGCAAGGTTATAAAGCATTATAATTTTTTAGTAAGTGCAACTTTTAAGACATACAGATGAATTTTGCTAAACTTGTGTAATGTACTGTGTTGCACTGCAGAGCTTAACTCCGTCTCAACAAAATGCAATTCAAATGGTACTGCAGAGATGATAATTGAGTGTCTCAAGGATACATTGATACTTCCATTAACGGAAACACAGTTGGCACAGAATATTTTGTAGTTCTGAATGTTGTTTTTTTTTCTGCCGCAGTGTTCCCCTATCTATATTTATTAATTGCTTTTACTCCATGTGTTTCATATATGGGCCATCAGTTTGGTTTTACTTGGTTTTTGCTCATTGCTAATTGACCAAGTTTCTTTTTATAACGATTGTGATTTATTAATGACAGAGGTAACCATAGTTGGTTAGCATAGTAGTGCATAAGAATGTCATCTGTCTTCTTTTTTGCTCATTGCTAATTCGCATATTGATAAGATAATCTTCCAGTCTCAGTTTATTTCCTCTAGGTTTTTTAATCTTATTGCTTACTTAGTTCCTTGTTATGTATATCTATATCAGAATGTGAACAAGTGCATCCAAGGTTCGCCCTTTATAAACTTCGTTTCAGTAAATGTCACTACATGTTCTCTTTCTGGATAAAGTGCCCAAGAAACTTGCGATGTCTCCTTGAAGCAATGTTGCAAATATTTTTCAACTCAACTTGGTGGGTGTTTTGGGGAGTAATTACCATCTTATTTTGGATTAACTGGATTTAAAATTGATTTTGTTTAATAGTAAAATTGATGACAATTATTTGTGAATTGCATTGAAGCATTCCTTCCTTCCATCGACGACAAAATTGTCCATTTAGCCTGAATGATTTAGGGTCAAAATGCCTATTATCAAATGTCGTAATTCAACGCGCAGATTAATTAGTATTGACAATGAGTTCTGAGGAAAAAACAATGAGTTTTAGAAGTCATTAAAATAATGTTAAATTCCTAATTTGATAATTCATGATGCAAGAACAACAACACATCATAAACAATAGGCAAATAAAACAGCTCAAAAATGCTTTCAAAAAATGATTCCAGGCGATGTTGGGTGACTTCTACTAGTGGTAGCTTTCTAAACTACAGTGGCGCTGGACAATAGTCAAATAAAACAGCTAAAAAATCATTTCAGGCAACATCCTCTGAGGTCACAAATTAGACGCCACTTTTCTCATAGGATTTAAATGTTATAAGTCAGTTACACTGAATACTGGCTCAAACAATAATGTTGCAATGCTAGCAATTAATATTAAGGTTACCCATCGAGATAAACCAATCAGTAATCATCCTTGTGCACCATAAATACAACAGTGGACTTCAAACAATCCTTATGAATGTTTTTTTTTGTCAACATCCTTATGTAAGTCTATATAATCCTTCTGGTCTTAAGTCACGGCCATTCCATCCCTAGGCGAAAACAATCATATCATTATCATAATTATCTCATGTCATTTCTCACGCCAATAATCTAGGTCAAGTGTCATACTTTACTAATTCATTAATAATTTTTTGTTTATCCTCACAATTTTTCATCTAATACAATCATTCATCAATTCATTATTTCAAGGTTAATCAACCTCTCCTTAGTTATAACAATTACTAGTATTTAGATATCATAGGACGTTCAAATAATTAGGGCAAACATCACACAAACAAATTAAACAAACATCTCCAAATAATTTGTAATAAATCAATCTTATGATCAATAACTTAAAAGACAACCATAACCTCATTTAATAACTCATAAGAGTCTTGGAAACAAGCAGGGCTTCGATCGCCCTACACATATTTATTAACTATGTTACACTAATTGTCTTGACGTGTACAGAATATATCCCCAAGCTTATTTGGTGATTGAAGAGTCTTGGAAACAAGTGATAAAGGACCTTTAAGTAGAAAGTAAGGTACTGCCCTCAAGCCAATAGATCAAAAATTTTCTCTAACTAAAATCCTGCTTATATTACCGGAGTTCAAATTTATAACTATATTAAATTAAAAATAATTATAGGGTAAAAAGACCTTATGGCAGTAAGTTTTTAAGGATAATAGGGGCTTCCAGTGCCTTCCTACCAAAGCCCTAACAAGAACCTAGCTACAAAAAAAAAAAAAAACCTAATTTAGAATAAAAACTCTAATTCGGTATTTTAAAATATTTGAAAAGGAAATGAGCTAATTTGGACATACCCTCAATATCCTCATAAGTTTAAGAAAGTAAAGAAAATAAATAGACATTAACTATTTAAAACCTAAATGATCTAGAAAGATTGGATAGCACCTTGATGCCCCTTTTTAATCCAAGCGTAACTAAAACGACGAAAACAACACAACTCTAGTGAGAGATACAATGAAGAGTTCCTCTATTTTAGAGAGAGAGAGAAAGAGAATATGGAAATGAATGAAGATGAAGTGATCTTGGACCTTTATTTATAGTTTTGGGTGGAGCAATTTTGCATAGAGAAATCCAATTCACATTGCAAATTAGTCTTTCTATGGGCTTCTAGCTTCTCACACTCTGGCCCGTACAAAAATGGAAAGACTTTTGTAGTGATTGTGCAAAGACATAGCAAATAGCTTATGTAGGACGTATTAAGCATTGGGAACACATTGATCCATCATTTGACAAATCATCTTGTATTTCATTAAGTCAAGATTAGATTATATGTTTGAACTTTTAGACATTTAATTATTATAAAGATTTATGCTTGAACTTTTAGACATTATAATTTACTTATGGTTATATGGTAACAAGTTGAACTTTAATCATTTACTTATACGAAATAGATATAAAAAAAATAGATATTAATATTAAAATAGAAACTTCATACAAAACATTCATAATATAAAATATATTTATACAACTTAATTGCAACACACAACAACTAATCGTCTCTTGGGAAGAGTCTGCTTAACTAAGTGAATATATCATGAACTTCACCAAACGGAGTTACAATCTGTAATCCCCTATGTATAAGCTCAGATGCTAGACGATCTCGTTCCGATGATGGACCAGCATGTGCAGAAGATGATGGAATATGAGGATCGTGTGCAGCAGTAGGTGACCTGGAAGGTGGAGCAGTAATAGGTGTACTGGAAGAAGGAGCATCAGTAGGTGGAGGGAGGATCAAAGGATGTGAAATATTTATGTACCATGCAAAGTAGTATGCAGTGACTTCTCCCGAAAACGTCTCCAGAGGAGATAGACTCCGGAATGTAGCTATACATGATCTAACACTATTCTGCCACTCCCAATCTATACTCCTAGGCATTCGAGGAACGTCACGCGGAATGCACTGAATACGACCAAATTGTCGAAGACATCGCTCTGGCAAATATGGAACTGAAACTCCTTCCCATCGAAGGTATCTGGAGAACATCGAAGACGAGACAAAAGGATGACTAGCTCGATCATCATCATATGGTGTAAACAATACATCATTGAGCAACATAGAATCAAGTCTCCGCCGGTATATCATCAGTCCACCTTCAATTGCGTCTTTTGCAGTCCACCTTCAACTACGTCTTTTGCATTCCACCTTCAACTGCGTCTTTTGCAGTCCAACTACATGCTCTTGGAAGATGCGCAGGAACCGTTCCACTATCACCCCGCTTACAGATCCTATGAAAGTGCTCGTAAATCCAACATTGCACCAATTAATAACAGAAGGATTAATAAATAGATAAATAACACAACTAAATAATTAAATAAATAAATAACACAACTAAATAAATAAATAAATAAACTTAATATAAATAAATTCAAATACCTGTAATAGGATCATGTAACCCTCCAGCTGTCTAGTGTGATGAACGGCTCCATCTCCCAGGTTGTCGTATAGCACAACCAGTGCAGCGGCACCCCATGTATAGTCCCGGCAACGATCTAAATCAGCAAACAAACTAACATATTTTGCTTCCACACGTGTGTTTTGTCAGCAAAAATGGTGCTACCAACTAAATGCAATAGATAAGTTCTGGCAGCACACTCATACATGTTAGCTTGAATTAAACGCTGATATAACTCGCGCAACCACTGCAACCTATACTGTGCACACTTGTTGTAGTTGATCTCAGCAGCAGCTTCCTCCCAAGTCGCTCCTAGTAACTCATGTGCAGCCATTATAGCATTATTAGTATTCATGTTAACTGGTGCATCAAAAAAATTACCGCGTGGTTTGATGTGAAGGAGAGTGGCGACGTCGTCTAACGTGATGGTCATCTCTCTGAATGGCAAATGAAACGAGCTGGTCTCCCTATGCCACCTTTCCACAAAGGTGGATATCAGACCAGCATCTGCCATAGTCAAGTAAGCGGAAGACAAATGTAACAGCCCAGATTCTCGAATCTAATGCTGTACAGATTCTAGTATAGGAACTTCCGCAAACCTTTTCAGCTTCAAACCATAGGTAATCACCTTTAACGAGCCACGATCCTACAAGTAATTAAATAAAGAACATATCAATAAATATTTATTCTTAATTAATGAAATAATGTACCGAGTATAAAAAATAGTTATACTTAGTTAAAAAATTAATTAATTCATTAAAATTTACCTCTCCTTCTCATATCTTACGAGCCACGTGGTGTTCGTACTGTGTCAGCACAGATGTCACCAGTGGTCCTCCAGGGAATCCGGACTGTTGATCCTGCTCATCACCAGCCTCATCAGCACCAACCTCATGTTCAGTTGAGTCTGAGTCCACCTGTGCAGGCTCATACTCCATATGTGCAGGCTCATCTTCCTGAACATCCTCAGGCTCAGGGACATCCTGCTGAACATCCTCGCGTCTACTACGGCGGTTGGCTTCATTCCGTCGTCTGTGTGATGCTGTAGGCAGAATTCTATTCGCTCTGTCCCTTCCATCGCTGCCATCGCCTCTCATAACACCTCTCGCAATAGTGTGAATAATCTGTCCAAACGCACTTCTAATTCTAGGCACTGCAAAATTTAGTTAATGTTATATCAATATATCAACAATTGAAAAAATATGGAAAAACTCAGATGGGCAAAAAAAATCTGGAAAAATCTAGAAAAGTTTGGAAAACCTAGAAAATCTGGAAAAATTTGGACCAAACCTTCGAAAGTTTGGATGAACACCAAACTTTCGAGGTTTACAATTTGGAAATAGACAGAACTTCAACAAACCTTCGAAAGTTTGGATGAATACCAAACTTTCGAGGTGTAATTTCAAGAAAATTTTAGAACTTCAACAAACTTCAAAACTTTCGATGAATGCCAATGTTTCGAGGTTTCGAAAGTTTGGTTGAATGCCAAACTTTCAAAGTTCAAATTCTGGAAAAACTCATAAAATTTCAAAACCTTCGAAAGTTTGGATGAATACCAAACTTTCGAGGTTTAAAATATGGAAAATCTCAAAACTTTAGCAAACCTTCGAAAGTTTGGATGAATGCCAAAGTTTTGAAGGTTTAAAATCTGGAAAATACTACGTCAAAAGTTTACAAAGTTTCGAGAAATCTGATTATTTTCGAAGATACTTACTTTTCTGGGTTTCTGATGAATGAAATCTTGAATTTTTTTTTGGAATAGGTTTATAGTTAATAAAAAGGGTAAATTGGACATTTTACAAAGTATGGGGGGTGGGAGGTTTAGGTGTAGGGGTGCATAGTATAAAACTCTTTTTCCACGTGTATAGAGCCAACCCAAGCCTGACACATGGTACGTGCAGCCCAAGTTTGCTAGCACGCGTGGGGTCTTTATTTTCTCTTACTGAATTAAATTTTGCTTAACGAGTTCAAGTAGGTTAAACATATTTTACATAGTGAATCCTGATTCTCGAAATGAAATTAGGTCAGCCAAGACATATCCTAAGTTGTTTGGGTGACAAGTTTCTTTGCTTAATTATGAAGAAAACATCTTTAATGAACCCTAACTTATCCAAAAATTTTTTAATCATTTTATAATCAATTCTAATCGCGATACAACTTCAATTTAGGAAAATCGAGTTGTTACACAATGTACTTGCATATCCTTGATTTTTCTTCAGTCAAGTATCGAAATTGCCATTCTTACAAATTGTTATGACTTGGATGTAGGAACTTTGATATTGTCCTTTTTGTGACTTGAGAGTTCACTCTCTTTTGGCATAACTTTTGATTTTATCCATTGGCTCATTTTTCATATGTTGATTCCTTCTATTGATGAAGATGAGGTGTTGAAGTTTTTATGTAGTAATTTACAACCAGATGAATTCCTGAATCCATGAGTCTACAAAGTGAGATGATGTTTGAGCAGATGTTGTGTTGATTAAACACTTCTTCTTGACTTCACTTATCTTTCTTGATGGCTTCAATTTTGTTGATCCTTTTTTCTAACTAGATGATAGTCCTATGTGGGTGAGTTGATTTAATTGTTTTTTAAAGAAACCAAATGTAGTCCCTTATCCTTTACCAAATGTATGTTTTTGGTTCCTCTAGACTAGATGCAAGTTTTTCTTCTTGGGATTACTACTGTTCGAACACAGAGCATGTTAATGTGTGAATTTAAAAATTGTTGAAGTTACACATTGAAAAACGCTCATATGTTGAGTAGTTTTTAATTCTATAAATACTAAAGTCTCACATTGAATAGAAAACATATGTGGGTTTGCTTACATCACTATATAAAGAGTGTCAAACTTTTGTGAAAAACACACCAAAGATGGATGCATTTCTAAACTTCCTCTATTGTCCCTCTTTTCTACTCGATGTATTTTCGAGCCACTTCCCCCCTTTCTTTCTATCCCTTCAATTTTTAGTGTTCTAATACAACTTTCTTTTAAAGCGGTTTTTATGCCGTAGTCCCTTCAATTTTTGAGTGGTCATAATATCACTGTCCTTTTAGAGAGGTTTTTATATCGCAATCCCTTTGATTTTGAGTGATCATAATACCACAATTATTTTTGAGCGGTTTTTTGTGTCGTAATTCTTTTGATTCATGAGTGATCATTGTACCATATTGCGAGTTGCTTTAACCTCCATATTGAGAGTGACTTTAACCATCATATTGAGAGTGACTTTAACCTCTATATTGAGGGTGTAATTCTAAAATGATTTTCTATGGTGCAGTAGAACTCCGATACAATTTGTATGAGTTGTTTTATTATGGGGACTTTGTGGTTGATAGTTTGTCTTGCATAATTTGGGCAGTGTCACAAGATGTCTTAAAGAGAGTAACCTAGTCCGCGAGTCAACTCAGTAATATATTCGGTGACATTAATTTATTTTAAAATAGTTTTTCGAAACTCAAAAAACATCAAGTACACATTATATGCAAAGTGGTTAATAATTCTTGTTTTTGCTAGTCTTGAAGCCATTTTTCCTCTGTGATCTCTCTGAGTTCTTCTCACTAAAAAAACATTATCTACACACGTAGGAAATTTATCAAATAATAAATTATCCATCTAAATATAAATATGTGAATTATTAACAAAATTAATTAGGGACTAAATTTATTTCACTTGGGTTTTAACGATAAGAACATTTCTGAATCAAACCCGTTTTTTACAACAACGATGACAATCAACAACATAACTGCAAATTATCTCATTAACACAACAATGAAAACATTAACATTAAAAACATATAATAACAAATAATCAACCACCTTTCATAATTCAACCAAGTGATTTTAAATAGAACTAAATAAATTTTTGATCCCTACAAATATACAATATTTCATATTTAGCATCTCTAAAATTTTTCTTTAAATAATCGTCCCTCTAATATTTTTCATTAATAATTTCGGCATCTACTTTTAAAACAATTCATACGTATCATTTGAATTTTAAAATGACTTTTTGAATGATTGTTTAGAATATTATATAAATTTCTCCTACAAAAATTTAGAATTTTTAAAATAAAATTTAATTCATATTTTGTTAAAGAATTCTAAAAATTTATAGGGGATACTCTTACAATGTTACAATATTCTTGAAAAAATCCATTCAAAAATTCGATTGATATACATGAGTTAACTTAAAAGTAGGGTCCAAAATTATTGATAGAAAATATTTGAAAGACCATTGTTTGAAGAAAAATTTTAAAAAGACTAAAATCGAAATATAATATATTTATAGAGATAAAAAATTTATTTAACCATTTCAAATAGAACTATAAAAAAAATCCATTTTATTCTACCATACACATTCCACGTTTCTTTTACCTTAAAACGAATCTTAATTCACAACATGCAAAGGAAAAACAAGAAGAGATTGATTTCAAAAAAATCGATTAACCTAAACCATCCAAGAGAAATTTTAAGTACTAGTTGTTGCGTAAATTAAATATTGATGTAGGAAGGTTCACGGCCAGAATCGAGGAAGAAACGGCTTTGCGGGAAATGCAGTGGAAAACGATCGTCCGGTGTCAGATTGCCTATTATTATACCTTTCTGGAAAGGGAATCGCGCCACAAACACAACTCATGGCTTAGCCATGAAGTATGGTATCTAGAACCGTTTTGAGCTCGTCTTGGGCCTCAAACCGGCCGTTTTAGCTTTTCCTTTAGTTTCAGGCTTTTTCTGTTTTACCTAATTTTCATACTAGGGTTTCTATTATCTATTTAAAGACTTTCTATGTTGTAACAAAAGGCATCTTTTAATAAAATAATTAATTTTGAGAGTTTTCTCTTTTCTGGTGGATTCCAGAAGTTGTTCTTTTTTTTTTTGGATTAGCGCTTGCTAACCCTTTGCGATTCCAACTGCATCAGGTGGCATCAGAGCAGGCTTTCTCCTGTTTCTTTTCGTATCTTGAATAGCCATGGGAGATCAACAAGTCACAAGAGCAGACATCAAGGGTATCACTGCGGCTTTTACCGCGGCCCTTACTGCTTTGACTACGCAGATGACTACGCAGATGGCAACTTTGACGGATCGAGTGAACGCCATCAATGATAGGAGGGATAGAGGTAGGAGAGACGAACCGCCCAGGCGTCCACATGGAGGCTTGCAGGCTCCTGTTGAATCAGACTCTAGTTCTGAAGAGATCTTGGAGGAGAATCAGGGTTACGATAATCAACAGAATCGCACCGACTACAGAGTCAAGGCTGATATCCCGTTGTTCTATGGAACTATGGGGGTTGAAGAGTTTCTGGATTGGCAGATTGACGTTGATCGGTTCTTCGACGTGATGGGTGTGCCAGAAAACAAACAGGTGAAGATGGTGGCAATTCGATTGAAGTGCCCCGCTGCTGTGTGGTGGGATAAGCTTGTTTTCCAGAGGCAGTGCCAGAGGAAAACACCAATTAGAACGTGGAGGCGAATGAAACAGTTGATGCTGGAGCGTTTCTTACCTGAAGATTATGAGTAGATTCTGTACAAGATGTATATCGATTGCGTTCAGGGTAGAAGGAGCTGAAGGTGCAAACACGAGAACGGAGGGTTGAATTGTGTTTGTCAAACTTGATTACTTTTGCTGTTTTGTTAAATGTTGATGTGAATTTTTAGATAGATAACTACTCAGATTCAACAGCGGATAATAATAACATAATAACACAGTAATTTGTACTGGTTCACCGTTAACTAGGCTACGTCCAGTCCTTTCCTCCAGAAGGCCTTTTCACTAATTCAAACTCCTTTGAATTACAACACCATTGACTCTACAAGCCAGTCCTCCCAAACAGTCTAACAACCCCAGACTTTTGAGGAACAACAACACCTTGACTATACCAGCCAAGTCTTCTCAAACAGCCTGACAACCCCAGACTTTTGAGGACCTTCACAACCTTAAACCTACAAGCTAAGTCTTTTTCTAACAACCTGACAACCCCATATTTTAGAAGAAACTTCAACACTATAGGATTTAATATAAGGGATCAAAATTAGAGCTGAGTAATTACTTCTGGAAAGTTGATACTCACAATATGCTTAAAGTGAACTAAAGTGTTTGCTTCTGAATAATTTATGATGACGATCAGCTTCACACTCTAAGAAAAGAACACTTAGAAAATATTTATCTTTTAAGCATGTGTTTCTCTCATTTGAACTCTCTGAATACTTATGAATTTTTGCTTGAGTTCTTCTATTTTTCGATGCTTTATTCTTCAGCATTAAGCCTCTATTTATAGTTGAACTTTAGGGCTTCACTGATGCTTTACTTCAGGAGTGTATTTCGATTAATCTGTTTTGAGAATATTCTGGAGTAGTTTGCTCATATTATGTTTTGAGTCTTTTGCTCACTGATGCTTTACTTCTGGAGTGTATTTCAATTAATCTGTTTTAAGCATTTTGCTCCGCTTCTGTTTTGAGCATGCTTTTAGCTAGATTCTGTTTCTCGAGTCTTTTGCTCCAATTCTGTTTTGAGCATTTTTCTTAGATTCTGTTTTGAGCATATTTTTAGCTAGATTATGTTTCTCGAGTCTTTTGCTCCAATTCTGTTTTGCGCATTTTTCTCTGACAAATTGCTCTGATGATATCCTATGGTGATCATCCTTTGGTGAAGTCATCCTCTGATTTCTGCTTCTGGTGACGTCATCTTCTGATGACATCCTCTGGTGACATCATCCTCTTATTTCTGCTTCTGGTGACATCATCCTTTGATTTCTGTTATGGTAACGTCATCCTCTGATCTATTCTTCTGGTGACATTTTTTATTCTTCTTCTAAGTCAAATATGTTATTTTCATAAAATACATTTGTTAACATCAAAATGTTAATTGCAAGAACCAACTTGGTTCCAACAGGAGCGTGACCGAGTACGCAGCAGAGTTCCTACGTTTCTCAGAACGCAACGAACAAGGGGAAACTGAGAGTCAGAAGGTGACTCGCTATATTAATGGCTTGAAGGGGTCAATCCAGGAGAAGATGGGTCTGCAGACAGTCTGGACTGTGACGGAGGCCTCTACGCTAGCCTTGAAAGCGGAACTGATGGATAAATCCCCCAGAAATTTCTCATCTTTTCACAGATTCACTCTGTAGGGTAACTCTGAAGTTGCGGGTGATGAGGATAAGAGTGTTGCTGCTAAAGATTCTGACTCCTCGACAAAGGGAACCAGTGGAACCAGTAGTGTTGTGCCCAACAAGAGGGCGAACCAGAAGTCAGCCAACCCATACGCGAAACCGATGGGAGATAAGTGTTTCCATTGCGGTGGGCAGGGTCACAAGTCGAATGTTTGCCCTTCAAGGAGAACGACTACAGTCTTGAATGAGGAGTCTGAGGAAGAGGAAGCAGGCAACGAGTATGAGACGGTGTTGAGTTCGCTGAAGAAGAAGCTGAAGAAGCGGTGAATTTTGTGTTGCAGAGAGTTCTGCTGTCTTCAAAGGAGGAGGGGCAAATGAAGAATCTTTTTAGAGCACATTGTTCTATTAAGAATAAGGTGTGTAATCTGATCATGGATAACGGGAGTACAGAGAACTTGGTCTCCTAGAAGCTTGTGGAATACCTAGAGTTGCCGACAGAACCGCATGCCAAGCCTTATGCTTTGGGCTGGGTGAGTAAGGGTTCGCAGGTCAAGGTGACGAAGACTTGCAAGGTGCCTATTTCCATCGGAAGACATTACAAGGAAGAGGTAGTGTGTGATGTTCTGAATATGGATGTGTGTCATGTCCTACTGGGGCGACCTTGGCAGTGTGACAATGATATCACATATAGAGGCAGAGATAATGTGATGATGTTCACCTGGGGAACGCACAAGATAGTAATGGCCCCAGTTTCTGGTTTTAGTAGACAAACAGGGAAGGAGAAGTCCTGATTTCTTTTTATGACGCAGAATGAGCATGACCTGACTGAGACCTTCAAGGAAACTGAGTGGTTTTGCCCAGTTGTGGCCAAGGATGTGCAAGCCGTTAAGGAAGCTGTCAAGGCGAAGTTAGAGGCTATTGGGCAGAAGAACAAAGTCGCTGCTGAGAAGCGCAGAAGAGTGAAGGTTTTTGCTGTGGGAGATGATGTGATGGTGTTCTTGCGTAAGGAGAGGTTCCCAGTTAGCACTTACAAGAAGCTTTAGCCTCGCAAGTACGGGACTTTCAAGGTGCAGAAGAAGATCAATGACAATGCTTATGTGATCGACTTGCTCGGATCCATGAATATTTCCAATACCTTTAATGTGGATGATATTTATGAGTTCCATGAAGATGCTGACCTTTCTCCTGGTATGAACTCGGGGTCGAGTTCTTTAGAAGTGGAGGAGGCTGATTTTAACACCCCGAGTTTAAAACACAGCGCAAGTGTATTTTTTTTTCTTTTTAAAATAAATAAAAGGAATTTTCTTTTTCAAAATTATTAATTCAAAAGAATTACAATTAATTCAAATTAAAAGTTGTTCGACGTCGTAATCCAAAATAGAGAAGTAATTAAATAATTACATCACAATTAATCGAGTAAATTATTTTTGGGAATTTAATTCTTCAAAACATAACAAAATAAAGATACATCCAACAGCTGTATCCTGGACCCACCAAAATATTATCAGAGTGCGAAAAATATTAGCGGAAAAGTTATACAATAATTCCCAAAATAACCAATTACATTTCCAAAACTCAAGACCCTATACAAAAGTCTAGTCTGATCATGCACTAAGCTACAGTTGCAAGCAATTTCCACCGCCTCCTCCAAAAGTCTCGTCTTCACCCCAGCTGTCCGTCCCTTTACGTTGCCCATGAATACTCCGTACGTAAAGATCAGGGGAAACTAACGACGTCTCCGTCGTTAGTGTAACCGTCGGTGGGACGGGTTGGGGTATCATATGAGGGCAAAGCCCAATTTCCACAATAATAGTAAAGGGTCACTGACCGAAATTAACAAATAACACATATCATTTATATCAACAGTAACAAATATATCCATGGCATATCATATAATAATGATGATAAATAAGAATGCTCATTTTGAAAATACATGACATTTGTACCTTTGCAAAACAACAACCATTTAATACACAAAATCAAGTTTTAAGTACGAATAACAATTCAGCAATTACACCAATTCATGAGAAATTCAAGATTTCATAAGTTACTTACACACATCGGTTTCCAATCATCAACACATATCCAAATCATAATTCACCGGTTAGCCACCCCGATGCAATATGTATATGCTCATGTACTCAATTTCTTGGACCAGCACGTCTCAATTTCTTGATTTTCGAAGGTGCAGCCGCTCACAGACCAACACAATTTATATATGTTTGACTTTAATGGCCAACATGACCATGGTGCAATCGCTCATAGATCAGCACCAGTGCAGTCGCTCAACAGACCAGCACTCGTGCAGTCGCTCAACAGACCAGCACGTTTTACATATACCAAGGTACAGTCACTCACAGACCAGTACCAGTGCAGTCGCTCAACAGACCAGCACACGTGCTGTCACTCAACAGACCAGCACGTTTCACGTATGTTAGCC
Source organism: Cicer cuneatum (assembly GCA_037974295.1). Classification (NCBI taxonomy): domain Eukaryota; kingdom Viridiplantae; phylum Streptophyta; class Magnoliopsida; order Fabales; family Fabaceae; genus Cicer; species Cicer cuneatum. Next base: position 21,478,990 of record JBBPBO010000003.1, read on the forward strand.
TCTCACAGGCCAGAAACATACAGAAGTTAAATCCTCGCACGGATAGAATGGACCGTCTAATACACGCGGAACCACTCCGTAGCCCGAGTAGAATAGACCGTCTAATACACGCGGAACTATTCTATAACCTATGGTTACTACTTAACTTCGCGGCCCATCACGGTCACCGCATCAACTCTGTGGCCCATCGCAGTCACCACCTGACTATGCAATGCATGGACATGCAATGTTTTCTCTTCACTGAAAATAGTATGCAAACATTAGAAAAATTCAGCCATTCCATCACTTCCCCAAAACCATCTCAACCCAAATAATTTCATTATCATCACATCAACAAAAATATTCAAGCACCACATCATTACCACTTCACACTATCTCAAAACCCCATTTTAATTCATCACAAGTCTCCCCAATGTTTCCCCAACTCTTAAAGTTTATAAACACGTGTTTAAAACTGAGTTTTCTGGAAAAAAACGAATCTGTATTCGAATACAGCTTCCTTGTATTCGAATACATAAGCTAACACAGTGCAAAATTAGCATTTTTCACAACATCAGAAAAGATCTCAAAAACTTCATCATCACCACTTCAAACCATCACAAAAACTCCATTTTAATTCATCACAAACCTTCCCAATGTTCCCCAACACTTAAGGTTTATAAAACAATGTTTAAAACTTTGGATTTCTGAAAAACACGAATCTGTATTCGAATACAGAAGCTAAAATAATGCAAATTCCACACTCTGTATTCGAATACAGCATCCTTGTATTCGAATACAGAAGACAAAACAGTGTAAACTCAGCATTTTTTTCAACATCATTAAAGGTTTCCAGAACCTCATCATCTCCTCTTCAAAATTATTTCAAAAACTCCATGTTAATTCATTACAAACCTTCCCAATGTTTTCCCAACTCTTTAAGTTCATAAACCATTGTTTAAAACTGAAATTTTTGAAAAAAAGCAAGTTGTATTCGAATACAGAGGGAAAAATAGTGAAAAATCAGCATTATGTATTCGAATACGAGGCTGTCGTAGTCGAATACAAATGCGAATACAGTGCAAAAATTGAAGTCCTGTATTCGAATACGACAGAGTCGTAACCGAATACAGAGGCTAAGTCAGAAGCAAAAATCCCTTATCTGTATTCGAATACATAGGCTTGTATTCGAATACAAGTTAAATTTTTTGAATAAAACTGAAGTTTTGCAGGCTGTATTCGAATACACTCATGCCGTATTCGAATACACCTTCGAATTCAGTGAAATTTTTCTGAAACTTTAACACATTTTCAAATTCTTTTCATTGAAAAACCAACACAACACCAAAATAAAATCACCATTCTTTTGAAACCACAAAACTCAAGACGTTTTTCATCAACAACAGATTTTCCAGAAAACACTTCCACCATTTTAAATCCTTTTCTTTTGAAAACCATCATCAACACCAGATTGTTTTCAACATAACAGAAACAGAATCACCAACACCAGAACATCATCACAGTTTTGCTTAAACCACCCAAAACAGAATGTCAACCACAACAAAACAGACATTTTTCAACGTTTACATTTTGATCATTTCTCAAAACAACATGCAAAGTATTTTCCAGTATTCTTACACAATCAAAACAATATGCAAATCATTTTCTAGCTTTCCCACACAAATAGAACAACATTAATGCATTCAGCCAAACAGCAACCATCACAAATAATTTAAAACATCAGCAGAATGCATTTTTCATCCTTCAAAACGACATGCAAAACAGTTTTTCTTCAAAAACAATAATGAAACATCATTAATGCCATAACAGTATGCATTTACAGCCCTAATGCAATCTAGAAAGTGGAAGGTGCCCTTACTTCTGTCGCGTTTTTGCTCCTGTTCACGTTTTCGCGACAAAAGTCGGCAAAGTTTCCGTTTGCGTTTGCCGCTACCAAAGTGGGCTCTCTAGCTCCGTAATGAGGAGAGGAACAACTTTTGTTCTTGGTACTTGGTGGTTTGGTGCTTGGATTTCCAAGTAATCTCACTTTTGAGCAACTTTTTTTTCTTCTACAAATGGGAACAGAATGGGAAGAGGAAGGAGATGGTTACTGTTTCATGCAGTAAGGGAGAGGGAAAATGGGTTTTCTGCCTTTGTTCTTGCCATTCCATCATCTATATATAGGCACATATATGCGCCACCTCATCCCACATTAATAGTATAATATTACTTGACCCTCCATCACTTAACCAGTCTTGTCGCAATTAGCAGATAATCCCTGAATTAACTGCTTGATAATTTAATTACTCGTAATTAAATTCAAATTATTCCTTCATCCAATTTTTTAATTCAACTTCCAAAATAAATATTTATATATATATATATATATATATATATATATATTTACACAAAATAAACATATATTAAATATTTTACAATTATTCCTCAAAATACACTTAATATTAGATCCATAAATTTAATTTTTAAATTAAGGGTCTTACACTGATGTAGGAAGGTTCACGGCCTGAATCGAGGAAGAAACGGCTTTGCGGGAAAACGCAGCGGGAAATGCGGAAAACGATCGTCCGGTGTCAGATTGCCTATTATTATACCTTTCCAGAAATGGAATCGCGCCAAAAACACAACTCATGGCTTTCCCATGAAGTATGGTCTCCATAACCGTTTTGAGCTCTTCTTGGGTCTCAAAACGACCGTTTTAGCTTTTCCTTTAGTTTCAGGCTTTTTCTGTTTTACCTAATTTTCGTACTAGGATTTCTATTATCTATTTAAAGACTTTCTATGCTGTAACAAAAGACATCTTTTAATAAAATAATTAATTTTGAGATTTTTTTTTTCTTTGGTGGATTTCAGAACTTGTTCTTTTTTTTTTTGGATTAGCGCTTGCTAACCCTTTGCGATTCTGACTGTGTCAAATATGTAAGTATACACATTAAATAACAAATAGTATAATAAAAGATTGTTTCCACGAGAATTAATTATGCCGCTAATTTCAACCCTTTTCTAAACAAATAATTTGTTTGTTGTAAGATAAAAGAGAACATATTTTTGTTGACACTTTAAAATAAATTTAGGTTTTAAAATGTAAGTTTAAATGAGTAACTATTTAACTAGAAATTAGATTTTGAAAATGAGTTAAGGATATAAATCAATGATAAACTTAGTTTATGGTATTAAAATGCTATAGTATGTTGTAGCATTATAAAGAGAGTAACCTCAAAGGTTTTCCTTCATAGTTATCATGATTTTCAAGTGCACTAATGTCATTCTTGGATTCATGTTCATGTCCAATTATGCTTGAGTTTATTTATCTCTTTTCTTCTATGGACTTAAATACTATTCCTAGTATTTTAATATCAACTAGTTGTCTCTGAAGTGGAAATGTTGCTTTACAAGAAAGGGGGGTTTGAATGGGAAAGCTGTTTTTTATAAATTTTCCTGTTAACACTTTAAAATTTAACTCAAGAATGATCTTGGTTACAAAATAGAGAACGTTTTTGATTAGTTTTAAAAGGCAGAATGATCTTAATAGTAAAGGCAGAAAAAGGAGAATGTTCTGGAAAATGCAGAACGTTCTGGTTTGCTTTTAAAACAGAAAATTGTTTTTTAACTTAAGTAAATAAAGAGTTGAATGTAAATAGAGTTAAGGAAGAGATAGTACGCAGAGAGTTATCCTGGTTCACCTTAACTTGGGCTACGTCCAGTCCTCACACCAGTGAGTTTTTCCACTAAGTGTTTAAAACAAAGTACCCTCTTGGTTTTACAACTCCTAGTTCAGATCAGCCTTGATCTGTCACAGTTTATCACTCCTTTCTTCCTAGAAAGAAATACAATCTGATCACCTATCAACCCTTGATAGGATTTTACAACTTCACTTTTTAACCTTAAAAGGATTTTTCTAAAAATGACTCACTCAAGCTATAAACAAGCCTTATAGTCTTGAGTGTTGAATGATAATGATATGATTTAAAACATAATCTGTTTTGACTCAACTCTTGTTTGAGTTTAGATTCTTTACAAATAGTTTCAGTAAACTAAAGGTAGAGAATTCGAAATACAAGGTTACTGATTTCTTGAGAAGCTTTCAAGTGTTAATGTGAGTGATTTGATGATTTTCTTTGCACTTGAATGTCTTGTTTTTCTCTTGATCAGTGAGGTTCCTTTTATAGATATTCAGGAAGTCTTTGAGGGCTTGATATTACCGTTTGAGAAGGTTCCCTTAATCAAGGGGCAGAATAAAATAATCATCTCTTATTTCAAATCTTTTGACTGAACTTTTCTGTGTTTTTTGACTTCTTGACTTTCTTATATTTGTTTAATGTTTTGCCATCTGATCTGTGCACATTGTAGCATTAGTTTGATTAAAATAATACGTGTCAGAATGTGATGCTGTACATTAAATCAGAATCGTTCTTGAACAAGTTCAGAATTTGGAGAATGTTCTGGTGCAGAAAAGCAGAAGCTGGAGAACGATTGTTTTCAGCTGTTTCATCTGTTTTGCTTTGCTCTAAATCTTTTCTCCTTAGACCTTTTAGAGTGTTTCTTTTGTATCTTTAAAACTTCATATCTCATGTTGATGTACTGGAAATTTGTTTAAAATAAGCATGATTTTTCCTTGCATAAAAATCAGGTTCCAACAGCCTTGATGAAGTGAACAGAGTCCTGGAGAACGTTCTTGTTTTTCCAGAAAAAACGTCCAGAACGTTCTTGGTTCTTGGCAGTGCATTTTTTGCTTTGTTCTTTAAATTGATTCTGCTTAGTACCTATCTTAGATTAATATACTCAAAAGCACATGTTAAATAACAATTAAATTGGAATCATAATTAGAGTCTTTAATTAATCTTTGTTTGTTTTCATCAAAACTCTTTAATTGAGATTTTGTCTTAACAGTCCCAACATCTCGATTAAATCCATATTAAACAAGCAAATTCATTTTTTCCTTTTGCAAGTTCCAAAATTAACATTAAATCCAAAGCGACCAAGTACAACTTTTTTACTGATAACATTAAATCAACATACATAAATAAATACTAAACACACCATAAACATAATTTAACACTTCATTAATCCTTAATTTCAAGTGGTTAAACTCATAGTGAGCTTTAATTCAAACATGAAAATAGAAATTAACATTGAAACAAACATTACAGCTAGAGTTATTAAAAAAATTATGAATTAAGATGAGTAACACAAGCTTCTGTAATAGATATGGTAGCTCCAACTGCATCTTGTTTGCAAGTTCATTTACTTTAACACAAATTCTTCGTAAAAGGTAACTACAATGGTTTCCAATGGTGGATGATGTTAGAATATGGGTAGTAACGGCTAGGGTTCTAAAATCTAGGTATGAAATTCTCTGTATGCTTTTCAGTGACTGTACCATTTTTATGTGACAAATGTAGTGTCCTTCTCTCTCTTACTTGTATCTCAATTTTCTACTTTTTTTACAAGGTATCTTCTTATCCAATAAAGACAGGATGACCGAGCTGAATCTTTCTATTTATACATCTAGTATTGGAGGATATTCTTGATCATATGTCACTAAAATAATTTTTAATTATAATCATTTATGTATGGTTATGTGGTTAAGATTTAACTTTCTTATGTAAAACTCTTCTCATTTAATATGCTTCTTATATATATATGGTGGTGTACGGTTCATTTTTTGTTTCTGCAAAAAAAAAACAAACAAATTAAACCACTTTTTTTAACGCAACACACATATTTGTGTCAGTAATCACTTTGAATACTTTATTAATTACTAAAATATATGTTACTAACCACTTTTTAAACATATATCTCGTTAACCACTAAAATACATGACATTAACTACTTTAGAATACTTCTTTAACTATTAAATCGCACTAAATCAGAGTACTTTGTGGTTAATGTCTTGCATTTTAGTGGTTAATGAGATGTATGTTAAATAAATGATTAATGATTTATATTTTAGTGGTGAATTAAGTATTTAAAGTGATTAATGGTATAAACTTGTATGTGTCACAAAAAGATCTCTCAATCATAAAAAAATTGAAAAAAAACATGTTGATTTTTGTATAAAATAAAATACTATTCATCGTATAAATACTTTAAAAGTAGATACATGTCAAGTATTGTGTTCACGATTTGTATTGAAATAACATTTTTCTTGTCAAATAAATGTTCACCTAAGTACTCTAACCACTTCTTCTTCTCTAATTTAGAAAAGACACACAGCACAATCAACATATTCTTCTAACCCAAAATTGGATTCATATTGAAATCTACACAGCTCTTCTCCAATTTTTGGCTGGTTAGGATCATAGAGCATGTAAAAGGGATAGTAGAGAAGGAAATCTAACACTCATTTTAAATGAGTAAAAATTAAAGTTAGGTACTTCACGAACATGTTAAATGTTTACTAATACAAGTTACTAAAAGGTAAAATATTAGAAAGAAATCTTATTAAAAGGCTCATGCTCTGGTTTTGTTTGAGAAAAAATGGTATTGTATTGGATATTTATAAGTACCCTCTCCAGATATTTGCTCGTTAAAAAAAATAACTCAATTATTTTTTGAAATTGTTTGGATCACACAATTTGATTAATAAAATTATTGAAACTTGAAAATAGACTTAGCTAACGTACTTTTGCTTTTATCATTGAATCGAAGAAATGTCTGTCATTTAAAACATGTTTCACAAACCATGTTTTTAAAAATACAAAATTCAACTTTTTTCATGTTAAACACACACATCTCGTTCAATACTATTCTACCCACTAAAATGTGAGGTTTGGGGCAGTTCATCTGTTTTTACTGAATGATTAGGTATAATTTAGTAATTTCAAGTTCAAATTTTTTATTTGGGGGTATAGGGTTAATTGGGGGTATATTTGACCCGTTGCCGCTCTAAGTGCCCCTCGAACTCCCCAACAAGTGCTCCCCAACAATAGACATTGGATGAAATATCACATAGTAGCTAATAGTAGTCACTAATATAATTACTAACTGAAGGTGCAAACACGAGAAGGGGGTTGAATTGTGTTTGTACTACTTGAATTCTTTTTCTGTTTTTGATGATTATTTGAAATTTGAAATATAATCAAGTAGAGTTAGCAGCGGATAAAGTAAAATAATTAACACAGAGATTTATCCTGGTTCACCATTAACTAGGCTACATGCATTCCTTCTGAAGGTGTAAACACGAAAAGGGGGTGTTGAATTGTGTTTGTCAAACTTAATTACTTTTGCTGTTTTGTTAAATGTTGATTTGAATTATTCGATAAATAACTAATCAGATTCAGCAGCGGATAATAATAACATAATAACACAGCAATTTATACTGGTTTGCCGTTAACTAGGCTACGTCCAGTCCGTTCCTCCAGAAGGCCTTTTCACTAATTCAAACTCCTTTGAATTACAACACCACTGACCCTTCAAGTCAGTCTTCCCAAACAGCCTGACAACCCCAGACTTTTGAGGAACAACAACACCTTAACTAAACCAGCTAAGTCTTCTCAAACAGCCTGACAACCCCAGACTTTTGAGGAATAACAACACCTTGACTAAACCAGCCAAGTCTTCTCCTACCAATGTGACAACCCTAGATTGAAGAAGGAATCTACACCATTATAATAAAGGTTTGGAACTTTGCAACGTTGCTTATGGAAAGCTGTTTGCTGCACTTATTCTTGCACTCTTTTATTGCTTTTGGAAAGCTGATTGTTGCACTGTATTTCTCTATCGAAAACACTTAGAAAATATTGCTCTTGCTCATTTGTGTTTCTCTCTTTTGAACTCTCAGATAACTTTGAATTGAAACTTGAGTGCTTGTGTTTTTTTTAATACTTTATTCTTCAGCATTAAGTCTCTATTTATAGTTGAACTTTAGGACTTCACTGATGCTTTACTTCTGGAGTGTATTTCGATTAATCTGTTTTGAGAATATTTTGGAGTAGTTTGCTCAGATTCTATTTTGAGTCTTTTACTCACTGATGCTTTACTTCTGGAGTGTATTTCGATTAATCTGTTTTGAGCATTTTGCTCCGCTTCTGTTTTGAGCATACTTTTAGTTAGATTCTGTTTCTCGAGTCTTTTGCTCCAATTCTGTTTTGAGCATTTTTCTCAGATTCTGTTTTGAGCATATTTTTAGCTAGATTATGTTTCTCGAGTCTTTTGCTCCAATTCTGTTTTAAGCATTTTTCTCAGATTCTGTTTTGAGCATTTTTCTCAGATTCTGTTTTGAGCATATTTCTCAGATTCTGTTTTGAGCATTTTTCTCATATTCTGTTTTGAGCATATTTCTTTGACAGATTCCTCTGATGATATACTCTAGACATATCCTCTAGTGACGTCATCCTCTGATTTCTGCTTCTGGTGATGTCATCTTCTGATCTATTCTTCTGGTGACATTTTTCATTCTTCTTCTAAGTCAAATATGTTGTTTTCATATAATACATTTGTTAACATCAAAACCTTAATTGCAAGAACCAACTTGGTTCCAACACCTTCACCTCGAAGGATTTTTTCCACTAATTCAAAACCTTTGAATTACAACAACACTACTGACCCTCCAGGTCAGTTTTCCCAAACAGTCTAACAATCCTAGACTTTTGAGGAACACAACACCTTGACTTCACAAGTCAAGTTTTCTCCTACCAATCTGACAACCCCGGAGTGTAGAAGGAATTACAACACCTTGAATCTAATTGCTAAGTCACCTGCTACCTCTTCTGACTCTTCAGATTGTAGACTCTACTTCAACAATATAGATTTAACACAAGGGAACGAAAAACACGAGTACTTGCTTCTGGAAAGCTGAAACTCACAATTAACCTCACTGAAAACTCGAGTGTTTGCTTCTAGAAGTGTATGACTCTTTTACTGATTTTCGATGCTAAGTCTTCTGCTTTGAGCCTCCTTTTATAGATGAAGATTAGGGTCTCTTCCATGATTAAATTCGAGTTGTATCTTGTCTAGATTCTCTTGCAAAAATAACTTGACCAATCGGGTTCCACTTAAATAAAAATCATATATTTTTAGCTCATATTGCATTTGAAAATTCTGTTGACCAATCTTGTTTCTTTTAATTTTAAACCATATCTTTTTAAGCTTCAGATTGCATTCGAATTTCTCCAAGTCTTCAGTAATTTTTTAATCAAATCTCCTTAATACTTTGATCAAATTTCTATCAAAATTTAATCAAGTCTTCTTCGAATTTTAATCAAGTTATCACTTATTTTCATCATGATTAAATCTGGACCGTTTGATCTTCTTATCTCGGCCAACACTGGGCCATGATACTTAAATCTGGACCATTGATCTGAACATTTTCCCTCTGATCTGGACCAATTCTGGACTGAGTATGGATTGAATTAAATCTGGACTAGTGATATTTTAATCTGGACATTTACCTTCTGATCTGGATCAGGTCTGGATTAAATTTGGACAATCATTTCTTCTGATATGGACTTAGTTTTATACTCTTGATCATGCTATCTTCTGGTCTGGACCAAGTCACTTGTTCTTGATCAGTTATCTTCTGCTATGGACCAAGTCTGGATTAAGTCTGGAATGACTCTTAATTACTACCAAGCTATCTTCTGGTTAGGATTAAGTCTGGACCAAGTCTGACTTATGATTCCTTCTGGTCTGGACCAAGTCTCCCTCTGACAAACTTCCTTCTGGTCTGGACCAGGTCTCTTTTTTGACTCTGCTTCCTTCTGATCTGGGCCAGGAAAGATATCCTCTGATGACATCTTGAGGTGTATCCTCTGGTGCCTTCAAGATGCATCCTCTGGTTCCTTCTGGATGCATTATCTGGCCTAACCTTCTGGTGACATTTCTATCCTTTGGTTGCTTCCTCTGGATTTATCTTCTGGTGGTGTCATCCTCTGATTTTGCACAGCTTCTGATTTGTTCTTCTAAGTCAAAATAAAATACTTTTGTTAACATAAAAATTAAGTATAGAACCAACTTGGTTCCAAAAGTAACAACTACATTGTCAAAATAGGAAGAAATAAGATGAGAGAAATTTTTTAAGGAATTTAAAGTTTTAAAAACATCTTCTTCCTTAGCACAACATAAAGTTACCTTTCCCTTTTCAACCTCAACTCTAGCATCACCAATCGTTAGTATAGTTTATCCTTAGATGATTAAGGTATCTTGCCTTTTTTGTGACCATAACGATAAGGTCTTATTGATTCTCTTCAAAAGTGCTCTCTTTTATAAGAACTTTTTCTCTTCCATTGGACGTTTGTCCTACATGTCTAAATACTTCATTCAACTCTTCATCAGCCCTCAGAGTGATAGTGTTTCCTTCATAAGGTTTGGGCTCAACATGATAATATTCAGACTGAGTTTGAGCAACATGATCAGCAACAGCAGGATGAACAGGATCAGCAACACCCTCTTGAACAACCTCTATTTCCTGGAGGTCCGTACGACCTATCCGTCCTTAGAGACTATGAACACCACATTGCTGTTAAAGTGTGAAATGGACAGGTTAGTAATTTTTTATATTTATATTATAATTTACTGTGTGTTATTTTAATTAAACAGAATAGACGTGCGTTGAAGGTTGTTTCAAACGGAAAAAAGCAAGATAAATTTATTGACATAAGATATGTAAGAAAAATAGACAAGCTATAAAATTTAAAATTAACAAATCTAAATTACATTAATTTTCATTTTAAAACGGTAGAAGTTGGATTTTAAGTCCAAATAAAAAATGTGCATTATTTAGAAGCCATATATATAATGGTTTACATTTTAATTTTAAGGAAAAAAATACACGTTTAATTTTTTTATGTTTAGCGCAATTTTTATTAAAGTTTTTTAAGTTTATTTCTTTTTCAATTCAGTCGTTTAAATTATATTTGGTCTGTATCATTACCATTTGAAATATATTAAATTAAACATGTAGTTCTTTAAGTTTGAATTTTTTTTCCGAATTAATGTCATGAAATGTTGAGATCTAATCAAATAATTGCAACGAATTGATTGTTAAAGCTATTTTACACGTAAAAGAAATTAAAAACATTGATTATATAGATATACATTTACTACCTTGTTTTTAACGTTAGACAAATGTTTAAATTGTTATAACAAAATCAAGAAATACAGACAATTTATAATATTTGATGAATGTTTTCTGAAGGATTAGTATGAAAGACGTATTGTTGTAGTATTTGGTAGAGTTTTTAATGATAAAAATATTCAGTTGAGCTAATTGTTGTCAAAATTAATTTTTGGTAGAGTTTCTAACAATCAGAAGCTTTCAATTGAAATAATGAGAGACATATCCTTGTTCTTTTGTTTTAATCTCTGTTAAATTTGGTCTTTTTTAATGAGTCCCTGCAATATATATAAAATTGGATTTTAGACCCTCAATTATTAAAGATATAATAAATTGTATGAACTGATTTCTATAAAAAAAATCAATTTAGTAGGGAATAGAACAAAAAAACAAGAACAAAAAACAAAACAAAAATATTTATAGAGACAAAAATCAAACAAAAAACTTACAAATACTAAAATTAAAAAATACGTATTTATAAGAACTAATCATAAGCCTTAACGATATAAAAATTATATGAATCAATTTCAATTAAAAGAAATAAATTTTGTAAGGACGACAACAAAAGAACAAGAATAAAAAAAAACAATTTACAAGGGTAAAAGTAAATAAAAAAATGCAGGATTAATACAAACAAAAAACGCTTATTTGGGATTTTAAGTCAGCCATATATATAATGGTCCACATTTTAATTTTGACCAAAAAATATATTTATAATCTTTTATGTTTAGTTCCATTTTCGTTTAAATTTATTTTTTCTAAGTCGGTCATTTAAGTTATATTCGTATTTGTATCATTAGCCTTTGAGATATATTAAATTACGCATGCATTTTTTAAGTTTGATTTTTTTTTTTCAAATTACTGTCATGAAATGTTAAGATATAATCAAAATAGCGCAACTAGGGGTGTGTATGGGCGCGAGTCGACCCGCCAACCCGATCATTCAACCCAACCCAACCCGACTTTTATCCATATCCGGTCAATTTCGAGTCCGACCCAACCCGTTGAAACCCGTTTATATTTGATTCGGGTAATGGGTTCAACAATTTGAACTCGTCGACTCAACCTAGTAAATAGTTATTTAAAACATTTTTTATTTGATTTGTCCTCGTAAATATTTTTGTTTTGTTTTGTTTTTGGTCCTTGTTCTTTTGTTTTATCCATGTGAAATTGATTTTTATTGAAATTGGTTCATGCAATTTTTTATATCTCTAATAATTGAGGGTCTAAAATCTAGTATTATATATATTGCACAAACTCATTCTAATAAAAACTAATTTTAGAAAGACTAAAATCAAACAAAAAAAGTATCCAGGGCTAACACATAATTACATGGATCAATCATATATTTAGAACTATCGATATCAATTGAGGAACTAAAATCAAATATTATATGTTGCAGGAACTCATTCCAATAAAAATCAATTTTCTAGGGACAAAAATAAAAGAAACAAGACCAAATTTTTTTTTCCAAGTACTAAAATCAAACAAAAAACTTACATAGACTAAAACAAAATAAAAAAACATAATTATATAGACCAATCATATATTTTAGCTAAAAACTAAACTATGATTAAAAATTTAAGGGTTATATATATGTTTTTATCCCTAACATTTGGTCGAGTTTTGGTTTTAGTCATTTGAAGAAAAAATCTTTATATTATATTTTTGTAATATAAGTTTCTCATTGTTTTTTTTCCCCTTATGCCATCTACTCATCCTAATTATATGATGTGTTATACTAACATGACATACAACATCATATTTTGATGCCACTTAGCACTAAGTTGTCACATCAAACATTCAATAGATCACTTAACAACAAATCACTCCAAAATAACAAATCATTATCATCACTAATCACCTTAGATAAGTTACAACTAACCAATTACTAAACATAGTTCCACCTCCCCTCTCAATTTTACAAACCTCTTGTCACCATGCAGACGCAATGTGCATCCACCTACCCGCCCCTCCATCTTCCAACCCATATTTTTCAACAACACTTTAAACTACAACCTACTCCTATCAACCCTTAACTTCAAACACCACTTTTCCAACAACATTAAATTAAAAGTCCTCAAATTATACACCCTAACCCCTTTTTTCCTTAGGCATACAAACTTTCTCCCACTTAATTCAATCGATATTACGCGCTTCATCACTCCCTCAAGGAAGAAAAGATTTAAATAAATTTTCAATTTCAGAAATAATATCTAAAAGATCTTTGAAAAAAGAAAAAAAGTAATCACGCAAGGCAGATAAAGTAGCTTTTAGGAGAACAAGTCAACCACTCATAGACAACTTACGACTTTAACATAACGACAATCTTGCTCTGATTCTCTTAAGAAAAAACTTTGTTTGATTTTTTAAAATCAACATTTAATTTATAACAAGTAAAAATGAATTTTATTAAAGCTTTTCTCTACAAAAATAATGTAATAAAAGTTGTTTTATAGTAAAAAAAAGTATATTTTGATTTTTTTTCCAACACATTTTAATTATTTTAAATATTTCATGCAAATAATTAATGAATTTTTTTTAAAAAAAGAGAAACATTATTTATGAGGAGAGAAACAAACATTAATTGTAAAGAGAGAAAAAAATTATAATATTTAAATAAAAAAATATGAATTACATTGATACTCACTCAATAAAATAACTTTCTAAAAGAAATGATTGAGTTTTTAGTCCAAATTTTTTGGGTGGTGGTAATATGCACCTTCTAAAAAAATATATGTGCAAATTAGCAAACCCTTATATATATATATATATATATGTTGTGATCAAAATTGACTTTGAGAGAAAACTTATGACTGGATGATTTGAAGTTTTGTCAACGATATTGGTATCTCGGCTAAGTTTGTGAATATTGTATGGCATTGTATCTTGTCTCTCAAGACGAGTGTTGTGAATTGCAAGGTACTTTATGAGTTTAATCCTTCACATAGAATTCGAAAGGCAAACCTTATTTCTCCTTTTTGTTTTTTTTCTTTTGTCTTGAGCGTTAATTACATTGTCAACTTAGTTGTTGATGAGGAGCTTTGGGACCCTATATTAGCTGGCTAGGGGAGGACCAAAGAGTTCTCATTTAGCTTTTGCGGATGATACACTTTTTTTTTTCTCTCGTAGTGTTTCCTTGGAAAACAAATCAACATCTTTGAGGTTTCCTGTTGAGATAATCTGGACAAGTATCATGTTGTGCCTTTACTTCATAATAGAGTCACAAAAAGTTCTTTCCAATACATTTTAAAAAAAAAAATAATTTTTATACTGTTTTATTTTTTTTATAACATTTTTATAAAAGAATTTTAAAATAAAGATTCAGATGATTTAAATAGTTTATCTTAAAATATGATTTTAAATATTTCATTTATTTTTTATAATTTTTTTTTGGATAATGAAATTTTTAAAAATGATTAAAATGAAAAACTATTTTGAGAAGGTCTTCATAAAAATCATTTTTGAAAGATATTTTTTTGAAAAAATGCGATTTTTATCATATTAAAATCTTTAACAATGAATATCTAAATTATTGAATGTCAAAATTATTTTTTTAATTGATAATAAATAAATCTATTTTTTTTACTATTTTTAAGTAAATTTTTATAAAAATTATTTTTAAAAATATAAAATAAAAATAATATTTTTAAAATCTTAAATAAACGAACTTATTATTGATAAGGTGGATATATGTATGAGTAGCTGGAAAGCAATAAGTTGACTTTTGCGGGTCATCTAACGATCTTGAAATAAGTTATCCAAGTTTTTCTTAGCTATGTTATGCATCCCACGCTTATCCTCTGTTCTATTTGTGATAAGGCAGATAGAAAATGCCATAATTTTCTATTGGGGTGATTCTAAAAATTCGAAAAAGATCCATTTGGAATCTTGGAAGAAATATTTAATAATTTATTGAGACATAATTTAAATGTCATGCATATTTGAAAATAATTTTTATGAGAATATAGTTAGCACAATGATGAATTTTGCCGGTAAAATAAAAGATAATGAGAATTTTAGAATGGACTTGGCAGTTTATTGTAAAAGATCAGACTTGGAGATGAAGAAACTTTAAAATGGAAAATTATTAAAACCCAAGGTCATTTATAATCTAACTCGTGATGAAGCAAAATCTTTTAGTTAACGGTTAAAAGAATTGAGGAGTCCAAACATTTATGCTTCTAACATGGTAAGGTGTGTGATGTTAAGACCAAAAGGTTGTGTGGAACCTGTTCAATATAAGTGGATGTATCCGTTTTAAAGATTCATAAGACTAGAATTGAGAGATCATTATGTGCATCTTACGTGCATTGGAAAACATCACATTTTATCTCACTATTTCAACCATTGATGTTGACTTCAAAAAATAAACTAAATAAAATTCATGATGAAACTGAAACTTATGTGTCGGACTTATCGTTCTTTAATCTTCCTGTTCGTCATTCTAGGAAAGTGAACTACCAAGTTTATAGATCTAGAGTTGCAGTCAGCTCATGTTCATACAAAATGTTTATTTTAATTATATAGAAGACATTTAATTTATCAGCCTATACTAACTTTTGATTTACACTATATAAAGGGATTTACTATATAAGCAAACCTACATGAATAAGAGTCTTCCAGTTATATACATGCTTATTTTCCAAAATGGTTTAAGCAACAAGTATTAACTACCGACTAGATGGAATCTTCATTTAAGAAATTTATCTCAAGGTCCTCTAAAACATGCCAAAGGATGGTACACTTACTTTGTGAATGGATACAAAGTTGATATGTGGGGGAAAAAAATTAACAATGTGTTTATGTCAAATGATCGATGTACGTAAGGAGGTGAATGTGACTTCTTTGACTTGATTTGCACCACAAACAACCGGGGTTTGTAACCAAAACCAACATCAGAAGCAACAACAACTATGCAAAGCTAAATCTCATCTCTCTGATATACTGAAGGATATCTGAGATTTGAGAAGGTTTTGTCCGAAACGTTGTCGCGCCAGATTCGATAGGCAATATGGGGTCAATTACAACACCATTGGGCTTCCTATGCAAAATTTCGAAAGCAAGGTGAGATGGAAAAAAAGAACAAAGCTTCAGAGAAAGGAAGGTGTCTACACACGGTGGATTGCATCAGTGCTGCAAAATAAAATATTAATTTGGTAAGAATATATTTAATTCATAATTATTCAATAATTATATAAAAAAAATGTATCGATACTATGAATATTTTGATAAATATTTTTTTTTCTAATTTGTCAACAGGGATATTACTATGATATTTATTAAAGTGACTAAATGAAGAGTTTTGATATATTTATTTATTAAATTTTGACATACGTAATTACATAAATTTTTTCAATAATTGAAATTAAATTAAAGTTTTAATTAAAATCATAACAAAAACCTTCATTTCAAAATAGACCTAAAAGATCAAACTTAAAAATTTGGTGATGTTAAATCTAAAATATGGATAAACTCATTCATAGAGTACATCTTATTCAACTATTGATGATTTAATTTGATAGTACCAAAACATGTTAATTTTCATATCTACTACATAAGTTACCCAATTTTGTCCAAATTCAACTTTTGGTCATTTTTTCTAAATCTACATTTTCGGAACCCCTATTTCATATGTGATGAGATATTTTTGTTTCTCCTCTATTTTTGATGATGTTGCCATTTCATTAATGACATGTGGCACTAGTGAGATGGAAAAAATATGACACATCAACATCTAACTTTTATTACATGGTATTAATTTATAAATATAACTTTATAATAAAACTAGTAAGAAATCTGTGTGACATGTTGTAAGACCTATTACTAATTATCTAGAGAATTGAATCAATACACCTCAATAAAACAAAAACAAGTATTATAGATCAATAGTAAACATCATTAAAGTAATTTGCAACTATATTTAAACGACATAGTTTACAACTCAATTTAATGAACTGTTTAATAAAATTACATAAACATTACTAAAATTATAAAATGTTAAGACAAAATCTCTCTCAAATAGTTTTAATGATAACAAAATTGTTTAAAAAGATTATGATTGTGGTTAGTGACTAATCTGTGCTCTTGAGTGAATTTATATTAGAAAACAGGTTACTCTTCATTAAGATGCAAAAAGAGAAAAATCTAAGTCAGTCCAATAAGTTTTTCAAAACTGGAGGATAGACAGAGCAGAGGATTAACTCTCAAGAGGATGAACTATCAAATATTCAAAATCACTATAACAATGATTTCTTATCAAAGAGAAGTTAAATCAGTGTTAGAGTTTGAAAGAAAAAGAAATTAAATGGAAGAGGTCAAAGGCCAGAGGATAAACGAAGAAGGATGAACTATAAGAGGGTGAACCTCCAGCTCACTTCATCCTCATATGTTGAAAATGGTTCAACTTATCAAAGTACAAAAATGCTGTACTAAACAAGACCAGAATACAATCTGACATGTCTTGGAGAATGAAAAAGGAAAAGGACAACTCAGGTCCAAACATATAGGAAGATTTAACCTCCTATACGAGGATGAACTGCGTTCCCATCCTCTTATGGTCAAACAGTACAAAGGACAATTGGATGACATTTATGTAATTAAGATAACTGACATTGGACTTTTGATTAAGTCCCCAACAGTCTTAAAGTATCTTAACACATGGATAGAGTATCTTAAAACTCTATAAAAGGAAGGGAGCTCTTCATCATTCAACACATAACTACACAACATACAAAGAGCAATTCTAAAAGCTATCAAGAACATTCCCATCCTCTATTTATAATTTCTATAGTCTTACACTATATATCTGAAATATCTTTTTAGAAAGTGTCAGTAAAGAGAAATATCATAAAACTCATCATATCATCTTGTAATTTCCAAGTGAGTTACACTTGGGAATAATTGAAGTCTGTAAGAAGATATTGTAAGCTTGGTGAGGCTCTAAAATACGCAAAGTGTAACTGACCTCTGTGAGAGGTTGATCGTTTTGATTCATAGTGAAATCTCACAAGTGTGTGAGGACTGGACGTAGCCTTCATTGGGTGAACCAGTATAATGTTTGGTGTGTCATTCTCTACTCTCTCTCTCTCTCTATCTTTTTATTATTCAGTTCATACTTAAAGTTTTAAATTTCCAACCTCTGATTTTCGTCCTCTCGAAGAGGATACCATTTTAAAATACGAGAGAAAAAAATTAAAACTACAAATATCTCTATTCAACCCCCCTTCTAGTGATATTCTAGCTACTTCAATTGACATCAAAGCAAGGTTCTCTAGAAAAATACACCTAACAGTGTAAGAGAAAAAGATCAAAAGAAAAAATGTCAAAAGCTAAGTATATCCCTGAAGGAGGATCATCCAGCAGACCTCCCTATTTTGATGGCACAGATTACTACCACTGGAAAGGAAATATGAGATTGTTTCTCATATCATAAGATGACAACATGTGGTATGTGGTTGAAAATGGGAATCATGTCATCAGAATCAACAACACAGATTCATCCTCCGACGAAAAACCTCAAGCACAATGGATGGCTGATGAAAATGCTAAGGTACTCTTAAACTCTAAAGCTCATTTATTTCTAACGTGTGCTTTGAGTAGGGAAAAATATGACAAAGTTTAAGAATGCCAAAGCGCTAAGGAACTATGGGACACTTTGAAGATCCATCATGAAGGATCAAGTCATGTAAAAGAAGCTAGGATCGACATCGGTGTAAGAGAATTCAAATTGTTCGAAATGAAGGAAGAAGAAATGATTGATGAAATGTTCTCAAGGCTAACAATCATTCTAATCAACTTGAGGTCCCTTGGAAAGGAATACTCCGTTCAAGAAAGGATAACGAAAATCCTAAGGAGTTTACCAAAAGAAGGGAGACCAATGGTGACTGCCATTACAGAAGCTAGAAACTTGACCACCATGAAATTAGAGGATCTGGTTGGGTGTAACACCCCGAGTTTAAAATACAGCGCGGGTGTATTTTTTTTCTTTCACATAAAATAAATCAATAAAAGAATTTTCCGAATTAATTCAAGGGAATAAAAATAAGATTTTCATTAGTTCATTTCAAAAGAGGACACCCGGCCTGTGGCCACTAAACAGTATCAGAGTGCGGAAAAATACAGCGGAAAAGTAATACATTAATTCCCAAAATAAAATTACATTTCCCAAAACTCAAGACCCTATACAAAAGTCTAGACTGATCATGCACTAAGCTACAGTAGCGCGGTCTCCACCGTATCCTCTATAAGTCTCGTCTTCAGCCAACCGTCCGTCCCTCTACGTTGTCCACATAGACTCCGTACGTAAAGATCAGGGGAAACTAACGACGCTTCCGTCGTTAGTGTATCCGTCGGTAGGACGGGTTCGGGTAACATCTGAGGGCAAAGCCCAAAGTCCACAGTATAATAGCAAGGGTCACCGACCGAAATTAACAAATAAGCACATAGCATATATCTCACAACAACACATATATTCATGGCATATTGTATAATAATGATGAAAAGATGCTCATTTTGAAATTTCATGACATGTATGCTTTTTTAAAACAGCAACGAATTAATATGGAAAAACATGTTGTAAGTACAATCACCACTTCAGCAATCACAAACATCATCAGAAAACTCATATTTCAACAAGTACTTACACACATCAATTTTCCAATCATCAACAATATCCAAAACGTGACCCACCGGTCAAACACCCAGATGCAATATGCATATGCTCATGTACTCAGCTTCTTGGAATTACCAAGGTGCAGTCACTCACAGACCAACACAATTTAACAGCCCTCAAGACCAGGGTGCAATCGCTCACAGATCAGCACCAGTGCAGTCGCTCACAGACCAACACTCGTGCAGTCGCTCACAGACCAGCACTCGTGCAGTCGCTCACAGACCAGCACGTTTGACATAAACCAACGTACAATCGCTCACAGATCAGTACCTAGTGCAGACGCTCAACAGTCCAGCACTCATGCAATCACTCAACAGATCAGCACGTGGTTGCGCATATTTGAATGGACCACCACGAACACGCGGCCATTCCATAGCCCGGATAGAATGGACCACCACGAACACGCGATCACTCTGAACCCGGATAGAGTGGACCACCACGAACACGCGGCCACTCTACAACCCATCACGGTTACTACATTCACGTGTATTAGCCTCTCACAGGCCAAATACACAGAAGTTAAATCCTCGCACGGATATAATAGACCACCACGAACACGCGGCCATTCCGTAGCCCGGATAGAATGGACCACCACGAACAGGCGACCACTCTGAACCCGGATAGAGTGGTTCACCACGAACACGCGGCCACTCTACAACCCATGGTTACTACTTAACTTCGCGGTCCATCACGGTCATCGCATCAACTCTGTGGCCCATCGCGGTCACCACTTGACTATGCAATGCATGAATATGCAGTGTTTTCTCTTCACTGAAAACAGTATGCGACATCAATGAATTTCATGCATTTCCACCATTTCTCAAAATACCTCAACACAACCAATTTTATTATCAACTCATCAATGCTTAAACATTCAAGTAATCATTAACACTTTACATTATCACACAATTCCCCTCTTAATCATCACAAGTCTTTCCATTATTCCCCAAACTCTTAAAATTCACAAAACAGTGTTTAAAACTGAGTTTTCTGGAAAATACGAATATGTATTCGAATACAGATCCCTTGTATTCGAATACAGAAGCTGAAACTAGTGAAAATCTGCAATTTTAACATCTGTATTCGAATACAGCATGTCTGTAGTCGAATATAGAAGACAAAACCAGAATGATCAGCATCAGATCATCAGAAAACAGAACCAGAATCAGAAGGATTAACATCAGAATATTAGAAACAGAATTAGAATCAGAATCATCAACACCAGAACATCAGAAACAACCAGAATGAATGATTAATATCAGAACATCAGGAAACAGAACCAGAATCAGAATCATCAACACCAGAACATCAGAAACAGAACCAGAATCAGAATCATCAACACCAGAACATCAGAAACAGAGCCAGAATGAATGATTAATATCAGAACATCAGGAACAGAACTAGAATCAGAATTATCAACACCAGAACATCAGAAAACAGAACCAAAATCAGAATGATTAACAGAATCAGAATCATCAGAAGCAAAACAGAATGATTCACACCAGAATCATTAGAAGCAAAACAGAATGACTCACACTAGAACCATCAGAAGCAAAACAGAATGACTCACCAGAATCATCAGAAGCTAAACAGAATGACTCACACCAGAATCATCAGAAGCAAAACAGAATGACTCACCAAAATCATCAGAAGCAAAACAGAATGACTATCAGAATCGTCAGAAGCAGAAACCAGATGATTATCAGAATCATCAGAAGCAGAAACAGGATGATTAATATCAGAATCATCAGAAGCAGAAACAAAATGATTATCAGAATCATCAGAAGTAAAACAGAATGATTCACACAGAACCATCAGAAGATGAATGTATCAGAGGATACATTCTGAATTTACAGAAGATGCATTTATGGAATTATCAGAAGATAAACCAGAATGTCCAAAACCGACCAGAAGATAACTTTGGAGGCTTATATCAAACAGAAACAAAATCGAAAGAACATCTGGAAAACACCAGAGGGAAGCCTACCATAATATGAATTGCTCTAAACAAGAATGATTCAAATATCAGAAACAATCAAGAAGTTACACTAATCAGAACATAGCCTAGCAGTGTAATTTCAACACAGTCCATACTTGTCCAGAAGTGACCAGAAGATATCTTTGATGGACTATATCAGAGGGAATAAATATAAGAGGATTTTTTGGACCATACTATTGTGAAGCCTGCCATGTGGAGAGTTGTTCCAGGCCATCAGTTGTCAAAAGCAAGAAGTAATCCAGAAGATAATTTGACCAGAACATGGCATGACAATCGAATTTTGAATAACCCAGACTTCGCCCAGACTTCATCCAGAATTGATCAGAAGAAGCACATAATGGTTCATGCCAGAATCACCAGAAGCAGAAACAACAGAATGATTCACATCAGAACCATCAGAAGCAGAAACAGACTGATTCACATCAGAATCATCAGAAGATGGTTAACATCAGAACCATCAGAAGCAGAAACAGAATGTTTCAGATCAGAACCATCAGAAGCAGAAATAGAATGGTTCACATCAGAACCATCAGAAGCAGAAATAGACACAGAATGATCTACACAAGGATCATCAACACCAGAAACAGAACAGAATGATCCACACAAGGATCATCAGAACCAGAAACAGAACAGAATGATCCACACAAGGATCATCAGAACCAGAAACAGAAACAGAATGATCCACACAAGGATCATCCGAACCAGAAACAGAAACAGAATGATCTACACAAGGATCATCAGAACTAGAAACAGAAACAAAATGATCCACACAAGGATCATCAGAACCAGAAACAAAAACAGAATGATCCACACAAGGATCATCAGAACCAGAAACAGAAACATAAATTCTTCTTCTGTATTCGACTACAAGGCTTGTAGTCGAATACAAGTTTGAAAACTTAAATAAAACAGAAATTTTACAGGTTGTAGTCGAATACACACATGTTGTATTCGAATACACCTTCAAAAACACGTGAAAATCCTGAAGTTTCAACTCTTTTCAAAACTGATTCTTTTAAAAACAAACAACCAACATCAAACAGATTCTGCACTTTTTTTCAAAACCCTTTCCTCATTTAAAATCCCTTTTTCCTTTAAATCAACAACACCACCAGAATCACACAAAACAGAAATGGAATCAGGATCCACCCCAATCATCCAGAACCAGAAAACAGAATTTTCACTCCCCAGAATCATTCAGATTTTGAAACCATCAGAACAAACATGCAAGCATCACAGCTTTCTCAAAACATCAGAATAACGTGTATTGCATTTCAGCTTTTCAAAGAATCAGAACAACATGCAAAGCATTTCAGCTTCCTCAAACATCAGAATAACATGCATAGCATTTCAGCTTTTACAATCATCAGAATATGACCGATGTTTTCAACCAAAACAGAAATCATCACACAGCAGCAAAACACCAACATAATGCATTTTTGCATTTTTAAAACTATTTTCTAAAACAGTTTTATGAACATGTATTTTAACCATCCTTAAAATAACATGCAAGACATCTTCAGTCTTCTCACACAAGTAAAACAGCATTAATGCATTCAACCAACAACAGCCATCACAGAATCATCACATATCAACAAAAAATGCATTTTCTTCATTTTTCAAGATGTCATTTCGAAAACATGTTTTTCTTTCAAAACAGAACTGAAATAACATGCATTTACAGCCCTAATGCAACTAGAAAGTTGGAAGGTGCCCTTACCCTTGTAGCGTGCTCTTCTATTTCTCTTGTTCCTGCTGCGTTCCCTTTTCTGCGTCCAGGAACGGTGAAGCTGTTCCCTGAGTTTGCTGCTGCAAAACTGGGTTCTTTCTCTTCGTATTGAGGTGGGGATTAACTTTACTACTGGGGGTTTTCTGGTTTGATGGTTGGAATTTCAGATAATGGTGTTTGAAGAAATTTCCCTATCTTCAAATTGAAATTCGGGAATGGCAGAAACAGAGACAGAAATGGGAGAGGAGATGGAGTTGGTACATGCAATATGGGCAGTATGGAGGAAGGAATGGTGTTCTGATTTCACCATCCTTCTCACTCCTATTTATAGACTCTCATGGTGCCACCTCACTTGCCACTTGTCTGATTTTCCAGCTTTTAATTATCTTGCAATTAGCCACTAATCCTTACTTAATGGTTTGATTAATTTAATTACTTGAAATTAAATTAATTTAACCTTCATCCAATAATTTTAATTCTTCATCCAAAATAAATATTTATATATATATATATTCACTCAAAACATACATATATTAAATATTTTTACAAATATTCCCAAAATACCCTTAATATTAATTCCAAAATTAATATTAAATTTAAGGGTCTTATATTGGGACTCTTAGAGCTCATGAACCATTGTTGCTTGCTGATAAACCATGCAAAAAGAGGAAAATGATTGCTCTAAAATCAAGTCAAACAGAAAATCCATCCTCCAAGAGGACTGAAGATGTCACAAAAAGGGAAAACTCATAGTATCCTCTATCTGAGGAAGAGGATGAACTTGCTCTGATTTCTAGAAGAATTCAGATGATAAATCGGAGACGACAAGACAAAAGATCTCCTCAAAAAGAAAAAACTAACAAAAGTCATATAACGTGTTTTGGATGCAACAAAATGGGACACTACAAAACTGAGTGTGCTCTAAACAAAAGAAACACAAGAAGACTTCCCTACAAAAATAAATCTATGATGGCTACCTGGGATGACAGCGACGAATCATCCTCCGAGTAGGAAAAGGAAGAAGAGGCTAACCTCTGTCTCATGGCAAACTCAGATACTGATGAGGTAACCATTACAGAACTATGTCCTTCTTGTGAAAAATTAGAAATTGAATTTGACAATCTTTTAAATGACTCAAACACTCTATCTCATAAACGTGGTTTTATTAAAAATCAACTTTATGAAATAAAGAAACTAAATGAGGAACTTCAAGCTAAGAATGAGAAATATGAAAAAATCATTCTAGACTTGCAGCAATCTCATAACTGTCTGAGCAACAAAAAATTCTGAAAAAAAAGAATGTCAAAATTCATCCTCCAGAAGAGGATACTGAAAAGAAAAACTCGAAAACAAAAGTTGAAGAGCTAAAGAATGACATTACCAACTTTGTTAAATCCACTTAAACTTTTCAAAAAATAATGGGATCTCAATCTGGAATTTTTGACAAAGCTGATATCGGATTTAAAAGTTCTCAAAAGCAAAAATTATATGAAAATATTTTCCTACCTGAAAAACAAGAGGTTAGACAGAAGTGCACTTTTTGCAAAAAACATAGACATACTATTAAAATTTGTCATGCTAAGAAAAAGGCTGAAAATAACAAAAGGAGATGTTCATTTTGTGGTAAGCATGGGCACCATGACTCCATTTGTTATCATAAAAAGAAAATCCTTAAAAGAGGATGAACTAACCACCAAGGACCCAATTCTATATGGGTACCTAAGTCACTTCTAAAATCTAACACAGGCACATCCTCTAATCAACAAAAGAAAGCCATGGTTCTTGGACAGTGGTTGCTCAAGGCATATGACAGGGGATAAGCATTGTTTCATTTCTTTGGAAACAAAGGATGGAGGATCAGTCACCTTTGGAAACAATGATAAAGCTCAAATAAAAGGAACATGTATCATTGGTAAAAACAATTCTGCCAAAATTGAAAACATTAAGTATGTAGATGGTTTAAAACATAACTTGCTAAGTATTAGCCAACTGTGTGATAGTGGATTTGAAGTAATTTTTAACCTCACTCTATGCGAGGTCAAACATTCATCCTCGGGTAGAGTTTTCTTCTCTGGTATTAGAAAAAAGAATTTATATGTTTTATATTTGGATAATTTGCCTACTGAATCTTGTTTTATTTCTAACGAAAAAGATAAATGGATATGGCATAAACGAGCTGGTCATACAAGCTTGAAAACTATTTCTAAATTGTCAAAATTAGAATTAGTTAAAGGTCTTCCAAAAATAAATTTTGAGAAAGACAAAGTATGCGAAGCTTGTGCCAAAGGATAAACAGGTTAAAAGTAGCTTTCACTCTAAAAATATTGTTTCAACTCCTTCATATTGACCTCTTTGGTCCTATTAAAACTCCAAGTCTTAGTGGAAAAAGATATGGATTTGTAATAGTTGATGACTTCTCACGATTTACATGGGTTGTATTTTTGAAGCATAAAAATGAAGCCTTCGAGTCATTTCAATATTTTTGTAAAAAGATACAAAATGAAAAGGCTACAAAAATTATTTCTGTGAGAAGTGATTGCGGGGGTGAATTTGAAAATGAGTTTTTCAAAATATTTTTTTTATGAAAACGAAATTTCTCATAATTTTTCTTGTCCAAAAACTCCTCAACAAAATAGAGTTATTGAAAGGAAAAATAGAACTCTACAAGAAATGGCTAGAACTATTTTGAATGAAGCCAACATTGAAAAATACTTTTGGGCTGAAGCTATCAACATAACCTACTATGTTTCAAACCGATTATCTATTAGAAAAATTTTAAACAAAACTCCATATGAGCTATGGAAAGGCAGAAAACCAAATATTTCTTATTTTCATATATTTGGATGATATTGCTACATCTTAAGTAAGAAAGAAAATTTGGGAAAGTTTGATCCAAAATCTGGCAAAGGTATCTTTTTAGGATACTCCACATCGTCAAAAGGTTATAGAATATATAATCTTAGGACTCAAACTGTGGAGCAATCCATGCATGTTATTTTTGATGAGTTTGATGACTTGTATTTAGAAAACATGGAAAAATTTGAAGAAGACAAAAATTCATCCTCTAGAATACACAGTCCAATCGAAGAGGATGTTTCTGATCCAACCTCTCAGCAGCCTCCAAAAGGATGGAAGGTTGTAACGCATCATCCTCCTGATCTGATCGTTTGAAATACTACCAATGGTGTTAGGACTAAACAATCTTTTACACACAACATGGCCATGATATCACAAGTTGAACCTAAAAATGTTGATCAAGGAATATGTGACAAATCGTGGGTTGACGCCATGTTGGAAGAACTGTCACAATTTGAAAGAAATAAAGTGTGGGATCTTGTGCCCATTCCTCAATACAAATCCATCATTGGCACTAAATGGATCTTGATAAATAAACTGAATGAGGATGGAGAGGTCGTTCGAAACAAATCATGACTAGTGGCTCAAGGTTACAACCAAAAAGAGGGAATAGATTATGATGAAACATTCGCTCTGGTTGCTAGACTTGAAGCAATTAGAATCCTCCTAGCATATGCCACTCATAAAGGTATCAAACTATTTCAAATGGACGTCAAAAGTGCCTTTTTGAATGGTTTCTTAAATGAGGAGGTGTATGTTCACCAACCTTCTAGTTTTTTGAAGGAGAAGAAGCCTAATCACATGTTCAAACTCTCAAAAGCTCTTTACGGATTAAAGCAAGCTCCTCGAGCTTGGTACGAGAGGTTGAGCTCTTTTTTAAAAGAAAATGGCTTTTCAAGAGGACAGATCGATACCACACTCTTCAAGAAAACCCTTAAAGAGGATCTGTTAATTGCACAAATTTATGTAGACGATATAATCTTTGGGTCCACAAATGAAATGATGTGTGAAGATTTCTCTAACCTCGTGCAAAGCGAGTTTGAAATGAGCATGATGGGTGAGCTAAAATTCTTTCTCGGTTTACAAATTAAACAATTGGAAACCGACATCCTCATTTCTCAAGAGAAATACACCAAAGATCTCATAAAGAAATACAACATGGTTTCAGCAAAAACTATGGGCACTCCTATGCATCCATCCTCCATGTTACACAAAGATGATGAAGGAACTTCAATATCTGGAAAAAAGTACAGAGGGACAATTGGATCTTTGCTATACTTAACAGCTAGTAGGGCTGACATTGTTTTTGCTGTTGGTGTTTGGGCATGATTTCAATCCTCTCATAAAGAATCTCACCGCACAACGGTGAAAATAACTGTTAGATATCTGGTTGGCACCACCGATCTTGGAATATGGTATAAAAAAGGTTCAAATCTTGACCTCATGGCATATTGTGATGCAGACTATGCGGGAGATAAAGTTGAAAGGAAGAGCACAAATGGAACTTTCCAATTTCTTGGTGACTCTCTCATAAGTTGGTCATATAAAAAACAAAGCACCATTGCATTATCGACTACAGAGGCAGAATATGTATCAGCTGCACAATGTTGTTCACAAATACTTTGGATAAGAAATCAACTAGAGGACTACTCTATAAGGTACACAAAAATTCCCATCCTCTATGATGATACAAGTGCTATAAACCTTTCAAAAAATCCCATACAACATTCTCTATCCAAGCATATTGAAATCAAACATCATTTCATAAGAGATCATGTTCAAAAGGGAAATATTGAGCTAATTTTTATTGAAACTGAAAAATAATTAGCAGATATTTTTACTAAACCTCTTCAGGAGGACAGGTTCAAAAACATCTTGGAGAACCTCTCCATCATAAGTATGTCCAAAATACTTTAAAAAATTCATTTTCTTTTGTTAATTTTTTAAAAGTATTTTAACATTCACCTTCCTTTAAAAACATCTTTTGACATAAAAATCTCATTTCTTGAGGATCATTTCTAAAAATACCATTGTCCTCCACTAAACCAATAGGATGAGCAAAGTCAAATGATGTTTGGTCAATCTCATATTTTTGTTTTGTTAAATCAGCCTTGGGTCAAAATTAGTCTATCTATGAGAGTACACGTGATTGTTGAAAATAGCCTCAACAATCAGTAGATCAAAAATCACCCAAAAGAGGATTTTTCCATTTTGGTGAAATAAGCCCAAAGTCAAAACTGCCAAAGCCTGTGCACGCTTCTCCCCGCTGATGGTCAGTTTTCAGCGCAACCTCCTTGGCTTCTGCCAAGCATTTAATGCAGTGATGGCTCTAGGTGACCGTTACAGTCATCCGCGTGGCCCTAGTCCGCCTACTCCATCATCACCTCGTGTTAATCCCAACAATTACTACCGTTTCAAATACTCCTTCCTCTTCCTCTAACCGTCACATTATTTCAAACCTTCTTCTTCTAAAATTTTTTTGCATCGTAACCATCAAACCTTCATTCGTTTCTCATCAACCTTAATCAAACTTTTGAAGGTGCAAACGTGAGAAGGAGGGGTTGAATTGTGTTTGTCAAACTTGATTTCTTTTGCTGTTTTGTTGAATGTTGATGCGAATTATTTGATGAATAAACAATCAGACTTAGCAGCAGATAATAACAACTTAAGAAGACATCAATTTATCCTGGTTCACCATTAACTTGGCTACATCCAATCCCTTCACTCCAAAGACTTTAATCCACTAATTCAAAACACTTTGAATTACACCACCTGACCCTCCAAGTCAGTCTTCCCAAACAG
Source organism: Cicer cuneatum (assembly GCA_037974295.1). NCBI lineage: Eukaryota > Viridiplantae > Streptophyta > Magnoliopsida > Fabales > Fabaceae > Cicer > Cicer cuneatum. The sequence continues at coordinate 21,508,103 of JBBPBO010000003.1, forward strand.
TCTGACAACCCCAGACTTTTGAGGAACGATAACAGCACCTTGACTCTACAAGTCAAGTCTTCTCCTACCAATCTGACAACCCCAGATTGAAGAAGGAATCTACGCCACTATCGGGTTAGATTACAAGGGTTTGGAACTCTGCAAAGTTGCTGCTGGAAAGTTGATTGCTACACTAATTCTTGCACTCTTTTATTGCTTTTGGAAAGCTGATTGTTGCACTAAATCTCTCTCTCGAAATCACTTAGAAAATATTGCTTTTACACTTAAGAATTTCTCTCTATTGAACTCTCGGATAACTTTGAATTTGAAGCTTAAGTTATGTGTTTTTTGATGCATATTACTGCTGCCTGGAGCCTTCTTTTATAGCTGAAATTTGGGCTTTGTCCAAGCTTAAATTCGAGATAATTCTTGCTTAGATTTCCTTTGAAAATTCTGTTGGCCAATCCTTTTTCACTTAAGTTAAAACTGTATCTTTTTAGCTTCAGATTGCACTTAAAAATTCTGTTGACCAATCTTGTTTCTTTTAATTTCAAACCATATCTTTTTAAGCTTCAGATTGCATTCGAATTTCTTCAAGTCTTGAGTGATTTTGAATCAAATCCCCTTAATACTTTGATCAAATTTTATCAAAATTTAATCAAGTCTTCTTCGAATTTTAATCAAGTTTTCACTTATTTGCATCACGATTTAAATTCTGGACCGTATGATTTTCTGATCTCGACCAACTCTGGACTATGTAATCTGATCCATACCAATCTTTGATCCTCTAATCTCGACCAACTCTGGACCATGAGATCTGATCTGTATCATTTTGTGATCTTTTGATCTGGACCATTGATCTTTTAATCTGGACCATTGATCTTTTAATCTGGACATGTATCCTCTGATCTGGACCAAGTCTGGACTAAGTCTTATGTTCTGGACCATTATATCTTTTGATTTGGACCAAATCTGGACCAAGTTTTATGTTCTGGACCATGCTATCTTCTGGTCTGGACCAAGTCTGGACTAAGTTTGGATTATGTCTGGACCAAGTCTGGACTGAGTCTTATGTTCACGACCATGCTATCTTCTGGTCAGGACTAAGTCTGGACCAAGTATGACTTATGTTTCCTTTTGGTCTAGACCAAGTCTCTTTCTGGACTCTGCTTCCTACTGATCTGGGCCAAGAAAGATATCATCTGATGATGTTATTTTTTCTTCCCTTTGATGATATCCTCTGATTGATTATAACCTCTGATGTTTGCCTTTAATGACATCCTTTGGTATCCTCTGGAGGTATCTTCTGGTATCCTTTGGTGACATCCTCTGGTATTCTCTGGATGCATCCTCTGGTATCCTTTGGATGTTTCCTCTTGTATCCTCTGGATGTTTCCTATAGTATCCTCTGGCCGAAACTTCTGGTGGCATTTTTTATCTTCTGGTGACGTCATCCTCTGGTGACATCCTCTGATTTTACACAACCTCTGATTTTTCCTTCTAAGTCAAAATACGATTTACATAAAATACTTTTGTTAACATCAAAACTTTAATTGCAAGAACCAACTTGGTTCCAACAACTTTTTCTTATTTTTCACTCAAATGGCTCGAACAAAACTCTCTCCAAAACGTTAATTCTCTGACAAAGCTCTAGAAGAGTTTCATGAAGACTACTCCAACAATGAGCTCAGTAGTCACGAAGAGGATGAAATTGAAGAAATCCTCCAACCTGAACCTATGAATGTCATCCATCCTCCCCTACACATTGCCACCATTCCAGCCATCAGCTTCACTCCTTCTCATCTCAAAACCAAACAGTTATCCTCTTCTAAAACTTCCTCCTCTGTTCCCAACCAAAGGTCCTTAAGAATCATGTCTGGGGCCATATCTTTAAAAAAAGTCATTCCCACAAGACAACATTGTCTATGTGGTCGACTCCGATGACTCGGTGCAGACGTTATCTACTGACTCTATCCCTAAACCACCCTCCAGAAAAACCTCCTCCCAAGCCACCTCGTGATTTTTATGATTCTATCTTGTACTGAGTATGCTTTCCCTAAGGAGCGCATTTCATTTACAATGGTTGTAAATCTTGCGTTCATCTCATCAATGGTTTCACCTTCATTCATCTCAAATAGTTCAAACTTTCCTATGCCTATGTCAATTCTTGTTTCTTTTACATGGCTTGTTCCCTCATGATGGGTTTATAATGTGTCCCATACTTCTTTAGCAATGTTGCATTAATCAATTCTTTCACTTTCTTTCGTGCTTAAAGCACAAGATAAAAATAATTGAGCTTTAGAGTTTAGAAGTACCTTAGTCGGCTTCTCTTTTTCAGCTAGTGTTTGATCATCTTGATTTACTCTAGGGATGTAATCACCATCAGTTATGATATGCCACATTCTTGTATCTTGTGATTTCAGAAATAATTGCATCCTATTTTTCCAGAAGCAGTAATCCATTCAATCAAAGTAAGGTGGCTTGTTTGAAGATCCTCCTTCAACAATGTATTTTGCTTTTGACATTTTTCTTCTAGATCTTTTCTCTAGCAATGATTAGGTGTTTAATTTTTAGAGACTGAGCTCTATACCAATTGAAGTAACAATGTCACTTTACAAGGAAACGGGTTTGAATTGTAAAGTTGTCTTTTTAAATTTCCCTGTTTAAAACTTAAGAAAATAACTCAAGATTAATCTTGGTTGAGAAAGCAGAAAATGGAGAACATCCTTGATTTTGGAAACAGAAAACGTAGAACTTTCTTGGTTAGTTAAAAACATATTTATCTTGATTGTGAAAAACAGAAAATGGAAAATGTTCTTAGTTCTAGAAATAGAAAACGGAGAACGTTCTTGGTTAGTTAAAAAACAGAAATCAATTTGTCTATTTAACATCAATTAATAGAATGACTGAAAATAAATAGAGATAGGAAAGAGATATCACACAACGATATATCCTGGTTCACGCAACCCGGGCTACGTCCAGTCCTCACAATCGTGAGATTTTTCACTAAGTGTTCAAACAAAAAACCTTCTTGGTTTTACACCACCTAGCTCATATCAATCTTGATCTGGTACCAACTACAGTCCTTTTCACCTAGAAAGGAGTTCAATAAAGTCACCTATCAATCTTTGGGAGGATTTTTACACTACATCTTTTAACCTTAAAAGGATTTTCTAAATAAAACACCCAATCTATAAACAACTCTTATAGTCTTGAGTGAATGTTACTGATTTCTTTTGTGAAACTTTCTAGTTTGAATGAGAGTGATTGATGATTTTTCTTTTCACTTAAATGTCGTGATTTTCATTAAGCTATGGAGTTCCTTTTATATACTTTTGAGGAGGTTCATGATAGCTTAATATGTCCTTTGGAGAGGTTTCCTTGGTCAAGGGTTAGATTAAAATAATCAGTCTTCAAAGTAAGACATTTGACTAAAGCTTTCTCCTGTTTGACTTCAAGATTTTCTGATATGATGTATTCTCTGTCGTTTGATTTGATCAGTGTTTGAGGGTCTCTTTATCACTAGAATATGTGTCTTAAAGTCATGCTGAAGTTTCAGTTTCAAGAACGTTTTTGGTCTGTACAATAAAAGCTGGAGAATGTTCTTGAACCTGAAGAATGATTGAACTTTAATGATTATGTCATTTTGTCTTGAGTCCTAAAATCTTTTCTCCTTTGATCTTTTGGAGTACTTCTTTTGCTAATACGAGAGTTGTACATTCCCCTTTGATCTTTTGGTTTACCAGAAATATGTCAAGAACATTATTGGTTTATTGCAGTTCATTATTTGCTTTTTCCTTAATAAGATTTTGCTTGCTTTTGCTTAGTACCTATCTTGGATTATCACACTCAAAAACACATGTTAAATAGCACATTATTTAGAATCATAATTAGAGTCTTTAATTAATCTTTCTTTGTTTACATCAAAACAATTAATTGAGATTTTGTCTTAACACGTCTTACATGTTATTCCATGCTTGGAACAACCTGAATGTCCCATTGTGATTAAGGTCATGCATGATATGATTAAAAAAAATGCAATGCACTTGAGATGTTGTGCATGTAGCGCATTTGTATCATTATGTATGCAAAGCATCATTCATCCAAAACACTTATAAATAACTGAATCAATATATTGAAAATCAAGTGGGAATAACACCCTAAGTCCCTCAACAGGTGCAAGAACTAGAGGTTGACTTAGCTAGAGACATAATTCCTGACCAAAGGCATCATGACCAGGTGCACATGGGTCAAAGGCAGCGTGATGAGAGGCAAACTCTAGTTAGAGGCAACATAATAAGAGTTAGAGGATACATGACCAACAACCAGAGTCAGAGGATACGTGACTAGAAAGAGAGACAGATGATACGTGACTAGTGGTAGAGGCAGAGGATACATGACGAGAGGCAAAGTCAGAGGATACGCGACCAGAGGAAAAGTTTAAGGATATTTGAGCAGAACTAGAGTTAGAGGACATGTGAGCAAAAGTAGATGATATGTGACCAAAGGCAGAGTTATAGGATATGTGACCAGAGGCAGAGTTAGAGGATACGTGACCAAAGGCAGAGTTAGAGGATACATGACCAGAGGCAGAGTTAGAGGATACGTGACCAAAGGCAGCATGACCAGAGGATACATGTATTAAAGGCAACATGATCAAAAGAAAGACAGAAGGGAAACATCAGAGGAAAAATGAAAGTAGGAAGTTAGAAGCAAACTAGGAGAAGAAAAATCAGAGGCAAAGTAGAAGAGTATTATTAGAGGAAAAATAAAAGCATTTCACCAGAGGCAAAATACATGGAATCATAAAATGGCTAACAGAGGCCAATTGCCCAAAAACATAAAATGACAATCAGAGGCAAAATGCCCAAAAACGTAAAACAGAAAATCAAAATTAGAACATAATAGAATTAGAAGCATACAAAATCAGAACAAAACTGAATCAGGAGTAGACAATATCAGAAACAGGAGTAGATTTAGAGGCATAATAAAGAGTAGGAATCAGAGGCAACTGGAATAAGCACCAAAAGTAGAAGGATATTCTTCAAATCCCATAAACACATTTACCCTCTATTTCACCCATCAGATTCACTCTATTCCTTAAATTCGTAACACATCACAAACATCAAATATTCTAACACGTCATAAACATCACATATACATAATGCATGATTTCCTAAAACAGTTCAGTGCAATTTCACAAACACTTCCTACATGCTAAAATCAACAATTTCTCTCATTGTCAGGTTTTAGAAAGAAAAAAACCCAAAATTAAAACCTGGAAGTCATTTAAAACAGTACGAAGAATGGTATTCAAAACCTAGAGCCCTCTTTAAATGTAAAAATAATTCTAAAAAGAATTATATCAAAGGAAAATACGATATTAGATAATCTGATTAGAAGAAAAAGACTGCAACAGAGGGAAATCTCATGAGAAGAAGTCTGATCAGAAGATAACTACGTCATATGAAAATCTAATGAGAGGTAATCTGATTAGAAGAACAAATAGATTAGATGGAGTCTAAATCATAGGTAGTCAGATCAGAAGGAAAAGCTTTATCTGAGGAAGTCTGATTTGAGAAGTATTGATAAAGAAAATCTAGATTAGAGGAAGTCTGACTAGATAAAGTCTAGTTGGAGGAAGTTTAGGTCAAATATAATATGATTAGAGGAATTCAATATCAAAGGAAATATGATTAGAGGAAGTCTGATAAGATAAAGTCTAATTAGTGGAAATCTGGATCATATGTAATCTGATCAGAGGATTTTAATATCGGAGGAAATCTAATCAAAAGAATTTTCATTAAAGGAAGTCTGGATCAGATGTAATCTGATTAGAGGATCTTAATATAAGAGGAAATCTAACTAGAGGAATTCTAATTAGAGGATGTCTAGATCAGATGTGATCTGATCATAGGATTTTAATATTGGAGGAAATCTAATCAAAAGAATTCTTATTATAGGAAGTCTGGATCAAGTGTAACCTGATAAAAGGATCTTAATATCAGAGGAATTTTGATTAGAGGATGTCTGGATCAGATGTAATCTGATAAGAGGATCTTAATATCTGAGGAAATCTAATAAGAAGAATTCTTATTTGAGGAAGTCTGGACCGGTTTAATCTGATATGAGGAGATCTAATTAGAATAATTCTTATTAGAAGAAGCCTAATCAGATGAATTCTGATTAAGGAAAGTCTAATCAAAGAAGATCGTATTTGATGAAAATCTAAATCTAAATAATCGTGATTAGAGGAAATTGTAACTCTCTTAATTCCTCCCTAACTAACTCTCAGTCTCGTATTCATTCTTTTTATTGGGTTAAATTCCATATCCAACATCTCAACACTCATACAGAGAGTGGATCAGACATGTCCACTTATAGGTTTGATATAATCTTAGAAATCCTAGAATTTAAGTGCTTCAACTTTTGCATATTCAATAGGGTGCAAGAGGTTGTCAAGCATTCCTTAAACCCATAGATAACCAAGTTCGAACACTCTAATAAGCCACTTATATATCTACCATTCCAAAATTAAAACATAAGTGAACCATTGTTTTCAGCATATAACCAGAATTATACAACTGGCTCAATTACTATAAAGACTTTACACTAATTTCTAACAACTTGGAATTGATAAAAGTACTGCCATGATTTTGCCTAACTTATTAGTCTCCCTGCTTCCAACTCTTCTGATTGAGTGTTTTCTTTGTTGTCCATTACTCATTTAGATTTCTACCCTTGCCTTAAACTCTTCATTTCTACAACTATATTGGAAGTTGGTTGGTTACATATTCACTTATTTCACCTCTGTTTATAAATACTAGGAGTTTAAACTTTGTAACTTGTGGCATGGTATGATCTCCTACTTTGATTTCTAGGTTAAGGATACTTCATTTTCTGCTAACCTTACACTCCAAATAAATCATAATTCTATGTGCTTAACCTTACTTTTTATTAACCTCCTATTCTATACAATCTATTTCATTTCGCTACACATAACCCATTTGCTTCAAAAGCCCACCTCTAAGTGCTTCTATGCACAAGCCTGAACTTCCGAATGAAAGGCTCAATCACTTTTCCAAATTAGATGTCATTCATATAATAACAATTCCTATCTCATCCTTTTTTCCAAGTCTATCTGTCACAATTCTGCATATCAAACACAAAATATTAAGCTGATAAGACTTAACATTTTGTTAAATGATACTTAGAACATATAACCAAAAGAGAACTATCCTAAATTTAATCCTTTATCCACAGTCCAATTGGATCGACCTGCTCTGATACCAAAATGTAAGACCCATTACCAATTATCTAGAATTTGACAATTGAATCCATACACCTTAATAAAACAGAAACAAGTATTACAGATCAATAATAAGCATCACTAAAGTAACTCAATTTAGTGAACTATTTAATTAAATTACTGCAGCAATACTAGAATTTCATAATCGTTCCCTAATACATCAGGTTACATTAAATAAAATAAAGCACTAAGTCCAAAACAGGGGTGAGATAAAATCTCAATGAGTTCTGAAAATAAAGGGAGGAGTAGTTTAAAAATATTTCTTTCATAAATATGCATAAAACATGAAATTATGATGCATCTCATGATGAAGCTCTTAACCTCAATTTTTCATAAAAGCTTAACACAAATCATTCTTTCATTATGATTATGAAAACTATGCATGACCTCAAATCTTTTCCCTGAAACAAGGAAAATTCGCCCAATATCTTGATGTGGATCACCAAGATAATTGAGTTCTGATTGGTAAAGGTGGTCTGACCAAATCCCAATCAGCGACCTGATTGTACTCCTTTACCTGTTATTCCATGCTGGAACAAAATGAATGTCCCACCGTGAAAAAGCCACGCATGATCTGATTAAAAAAAATGCAATGCACTTGAGATGTTATGCATGTACTGCCTTTGTATTGTTATGTATGCAACACAACATTCATCCATGACACTTATAATGACAATCAATATATTGAAAATCAAGTGGGAATTACACCTTAAGTCCCTGATCAGGAGGTGGAACCAGAGGCAGCGCATCATGGCGTATCAGATCATAGGCATCATGATTAGGTACGCATGGGTCAGAGGCATCATGATCTAAGCAATCTCTAGTTAGAGGCAACATAACAAGAGTAAGAGGATACATGACCAGAAGCAAAGTCAGAGGATATGTGACCAGAGTTAGAGACATAGGATGCGTGAACAGAGTTAGAGTCAAAGGATACATGACTAGAGGTAGAGTAAGAGGATACATGACCAAAGGAAGAGTTAGAGGATACATTACCAGAAGTAGATTTAGAGGATATGTGACCTGAGCTAGAGTTAAAGCATATGTGACCAGAGGCAGAGGATATGTGACTAGTGACACAATCCAAGGATACCTGACAAGAGGGGGCATGACTAGAGGATACGTGGATAGGAGGGCAACATGATATGACGAATATGGATTAGAGGCAGCATGGCTAGAGGCAACTTGTTATCAAAGGCAACATGATCAGAAGAAAGATAGAAGGGAAACATCGGAGGCAAAATGGAAGGTGGAAGTTAGAAGCAAAGTAGAAGAAGAAAAATCAGATGCAAAGTAGAAGAGTATTATCAGAGGCAAAATAGAAGCATTTCACCAGAGGCAAAAACAGAAGTAATTTACCAAAGGCAAAATACATGGAATCATAAAACAGCTAACATAGGCACTTTTTCCTAGAAACATAAAATGACAATGAAAGGCAAAATGCCCAGAAACGTGAAACAGAAAATCAAAATTAGAACATAATAGAATTAGAACAATAATAGAATCATAAACAAATAGAGTCATAACAAAAATGAGTTTGGAGATAAAAAATAGGAGTAGATTCAGAGGCAAAATAAAGATGGTTCTTACAATTAAAGTTCTAAAAGCAGAAGCAGAATCAGTCAGAATCAAGTTAGAATGATACAAACCTAGAGAAAGGAAAACACCAGAAGAAAGATTTCATACCCAAGAAGAAGATTCTGATGGCTACATGGGATGATTCTGATGAATCTTCTGATGATGAAGAAGCATAATTGTCTATGATGGCTCACATAAACTCTGCCTCTGGATCCAACATAAAATCTTACTTTGGAAGTGAATCAGAAGATGAAGAAGCAGAATTAGCTATGATGGCTCACACTCATTCTGCCTCTGGATCCAACACATATGCTGACTCTGGAAGTGAATCAGAAGATGAAGAAACAGAATTGGCTATGATGGCTCACACTCATTCTGCCTCTGGATCCAACACAGATTTTGATTCTGGAAGTGAATCATCAGATGAAGAAAAAGAGGTATTTTTTGAACTCACCCGATCTGATTTAATTACTGCAATGAATGACATTTTAAATGTCAATAACAAATTGTCTTTAAAACTGAAAACAATTAGGGAAGAAAATACAATTCTAACCAAAGAACTCAATGTTTTAAAGAATCAAAGTGCAGAATGTAAGACAATTAATGCAACTCTAAAAACTGATATTACTGAACTTAAAACAGAGAATGCAAATTTGAAAATTGATATTACTGAACTTAAGACAGATAATGCTACTTTGAAAACTAATATTGCTGAACTTAAGGGTGAAAATCTAACTCTGAAAAGCAATTATAGTTCAACATCAATTTGTAACTCTGATGTTTTGTGTACTGTTTGCACTAAGAAAGGTCACTTCAAAATATCTTGTCCCATGATAAATACAAGGAAAGACAAGAAACCTTTCAAGACTAACAAACCAGGACCCAACCAGATTTGAGTACCAAAAGATAAAATTGTTTATGTTGTAGATGTTCTAAGCAACCAAATTGAAACACCAGTCATAGTGCCTGGTCAATGGATGCTTGCAATATATGAAGGGAAAAAGGTCTATGATCCAACATCTACCAAACAGAAGCCAATTGACTGTGATGGAAGAAGAACTGGTCAACACAATACCTATCAGAACCAGAACCATATGATGAACCAGAAATATCGAAGAAACCACACATATCAACACAATCAAAATAGACAGAGAAATCACATATATCAACAAAACTGGAACTACCAGAAGAATCAGAATTACAATCAATTCCAAAATTACCATAGGAACTTGATATATTAGCAGAAAGAGAAGTGTTAGATTAACAATCAGAATCAGAACACTTCTTTGAACACTCCAATCAAATTCATAAAGACTACAAACCTGGATGGGAATTCAAATCCCTCCATCCAGACCCTCTAATCATAGAATATGCAAATTAAGAATCTGAAAACCAGAAAAGAAGAAATAAGAGGGTTTTTAGAGTCAAACTGAAACTGTTGACATATAGGTTATATCCTTCTTTAAATATTATTATTGTTTTGATATTATGTTTATTGTGATAACAAGAAGCTTGATCTTAAAAATCAAAGCTAGTTAATTATTTTGCAGGTTCTCAAAAATTTAGAGGAACCAGGTGATTCACATACTTTGAACACTTCAGCAGAACGAGCATACCAGTAGTTTCAAAAACAAGCAGAAACTACCAGAAACAAAATTGATGTTTTGGCTGTATTAATTTCATTCTTAAATTATATGATTTTTATTATGTTATATGACAAATAGCTTGACCTTGAAAAGTCAAAGCAAGATGATGATAGTGCAGGTTTACTAGAACCAAAGGAAGCTGATGCAGACAAACCATAAGAACATGAAAAAGTAGAGGATACAAATAAATCAGAAGAATCTTGAAGTTGCAAACACGAGAAGGGGGGGTTGAATTGTGTTTGACTAACTTGAATACTTTTTCTACTTTTGCAGTTTTAAAACAAAACTTGATGTATGAATCAAATAAAGTTAGCAGCGGATATAAAGTAAAAATAAAAACACAGAATTTTATACTGGTTCACCGTTAACGAGGCTACGTCCAGTCCCTTCACCTTGAAGGATTTCACTAATTCAAACCTTGAATTACAACAGTTCCACAGACCCTCCAAGTCAGTCTTCTCAAACAGTCTAACAATCCTAGACTCTTGAGGAATACAGCACCTTGACTTCCTAAGTCAAGTCTTCTCCTACCAATCTGACAACCCCAGATTGTAGAAGGATTTACAACGCCTTGAATCTAATTGCCAAGTAATCTACTACCCCTTCTGACTCCCTCAGATTGTAGACTCTACTTCAACAACTTACATCTAGCACAAGGGAAAGAAAATAACACGAGTGCTTGCTTTTGGAAAGCTGGAACTCACAATTAACCTCAATAAAAACTTGTGTTTGCTTTTGGAAGTGTTTGACTCTTTTGTGATTTTCTATGCTAAGTATTCTGCCTTGAGCCTCCTTTTATAGATGCGAATTAGGGTCTCTTCCAAGCTTAATTTCAAGCTGTATCTTGCTGGATTCTCTTGCAAAAATATCTTGACCAATCGGGCTTCACTTAAATAAAAAAAAATATCTTTTTAAGCTTCAGATTTGCTTTCAAAAATAACTGGCCAATCCTGTCTTTAGTTTCTTTCCGCCAACAGCTTCTGAACTCCCATACGACTTCACTTTATTTTTGTAACAAATCCTTTTAATACTTTGATCAAATTTAATTAAATCTCCACCGTTAATCCTCATGATTAAATCTGGATTCGTTTGATCTTCTGCGCTAGTCCACATCTGGACCATACTAAGTGATCTGCTGTGATCCTCTGATTTCGGCCAACCTTGGACCACACTTTCTGATCTTCTGATCTCGGCCAACCTGGTCTAGAAAACTGATCTGCTGTGATCCTCTGATCTCGGCCAATGATGGACCACTTATTCTGACCTTCTGATTTCGGCCAACACTGGGCCATGGTCTAATCTTCGGATCTCGGCCAACACTGGGCCATATACTTAAATCTGGACCATTGATCTGAACATCTTCCCTCTGATCTGGACCAATTCTGAATTGGGTCTGGATTGAACTGAAATTAAATCTGGACAAATAATATTTCAGTCTGGACATTTTACCTTCTGATTTGGATCATGTCTTGATCAAATCTGGTCATCATTTTTTCTGGTCTGGACTTAGTTTCATACCCTGAACCATGCTATCTTCTGGTCTGGGTCAAATCTAGATTGAATCTCTTGTTCTGGACCCATTAATTTATCCTCTGATTAAGTCTGGATCACGTCTGGGCTGTTTATCATTTCACTGCCAGGCCATCTTCTGGTCAGAATAACTTCTGGACTAAGTCTGACTAATGATTCCTTCTGGTCTGGATCAAGTCTCCCTCTAGCAGGCTTCCTTCTGGTCTGGTCCAGGTCTTCTTCTGACTTTGCTTCCTTCTGATCTGGGCCAGCAAAGATATCCTCTGGTAATTTCAGGATGCATCCTCTGGTACCTTCTGGATGCATTATCTGGTGTCTTCATCTTCTACCTCTGGAACCTTTATCTTTTGGTGGCATTTAATGTAATCTTTCTAAGTACAAAATAAGGTTACATGGAGTGCTTTTGTAAACATCAAAGATTGGTCAACAGAATTTTCCAATGCAATCTGAAGCTAAAAGATATGATTTTTATTTAAGTGAAACCCGATTGGCCAAGTTATATTTGCAAGAGAATCTAGACAAATACAGGTCGAATTTGATCATGGAAGAACACTCGAGTTTTCAGTGAGGTTAATTGTGAGTATCAGCTTTCCAGAAGCAAGTACTCTTGTTTTTCGTTCCTTTGTGTCAGATCTATATTGTTGAAGTAGAGTCTACAATCTGAAGAGTCAGAAGAAGTAGCAGGTGACTTAGCAATTAGATTCAAGGTGTTGAAATCCCTTATGCAATCTGGGGTTGTCAGCTTGGTAGGAGAAGACATGACTTGTGAAGTCAAGGTGTTGTGTTCCTCAAAAGTCTAGGATTGTTAGACTGTTTGGGAAGACTGACTTGAAGGGTTAGTAGTGCTGTTGTAATTCAAAGGTTTTGAATTAGTGGAAAAATCCTTCGAGGTGAAGGTACTGGATGTAGCCTAGTTAATGGTGAACCAGGATAAATCTTTGTGTTGATTATTTTACTTTATCCGCTGCTAATTCTGTTTGTTTATATATCAGATTCTAAATAATCATCAAAAACAGAAAAAGAATTCAAGTATTACAGACACAATTCAACCCCCTTCTCGTGTTTGCACCTTCAATTGGTATCAAAGCCTGGTTTCAAGGCTGAGCACTTAACAGTGTTTGAGGAAAGGTCCAAAGGGGTTCAACATGTCAGAATCCAAAGAAGAATTTGGAGGCAACATCAACAGGCCACCACTGTTTGATGAAGACCATTTTGAATACTGGAAGGACATAATGAGAAGCTTCTTCATCTCCCAATATCCTGATCTCTGGACCTTGGTAGTCAAAGGCTATACTGCACCCACTACACCAGGAGATGAAACTGGTCAAGAACTGGATGTAGAAGATATGAATCCCAACCAGAAGAAGTTATACAAGCAACATCACAAGTCCAGAACCATCATGATCAATGCTATCACATTTAAAGAATTTGATAGATGCACCAACAAGGAAACAACAAAAAGCATCTATGACAGTTTGGTTCTGAACTATGAAGGAAATCAACAGGTTAAAAAGGCAAAGGCAAACATACTGGTCAAACAGTATGAGATGTTCAAGATGGAAGAGGATGAAGACATTGAAGCAATGTTTTGCAGATTCCAGACTCGGGTATCAAGTTTAAAAGTATTAAAGAAAAGGTACACCACTGCAGATCATGTAAAGAAGATCCTCAGAAGCTTACCAGCCAAATGGAGACCAAAGGTTACTACAGTACAGGAAGCTAGAGATCTGAATACCTTGAGTCTTGAAGATCTGATCAGCTCCCTTAGGTCTCATGATATAGAGCTGAACGCAGATGAACCAAAGAAGAAGAAGACCTTAGCCCTTAAGTCAAAGCAGAAGATAGCTGCAAAGGTTGTATCAGAATCAGAGGATAGTGATTGTGAAGATGATGATCTTGCTTAGTTAACCAAGCAGATTGCAAAGATGTGGCAAAATAGAAAGAAGAAAGCTCCCAGGAAAAATGGCAAATACTCCAATAGAGGAAAAGAAGAAGCTGACAAGAAAAGCATCATCTACTATGGATGCAATGAACCTGGACATATCAAGTTAGAATGTCCAAACATGGAGAAAGGAAAACATCACAAGAAAGGCTCCAGATTCAAGAAGAAGAGTCTGATGGCAGCATGGGATGCATCTGACTCAGAAGAGGAATCATTTGATGATGAAGAGGCAGAAACAGCTATGATGGCTCACATCAAGTTTGTCTCTGGACTCCATAAAGGTACTAGCTCTGGAAGAAAAGAAGGTAAGAAGAATGGACAAATCATTCATTCCGGCAAGTTTGGAAGCACATCAGAGGAAGCAGTATTGGCTCTAATGGCACATACCAACTCAAGTTCTAGATCCAGCACAGACTCTGGAACTGATTCAGAAGATGAAAACAAAGAGGTATTCTCTGATCTTACTAAATCTGAATTAATTACTGCTCTTAAAGACTTTCTAAATGCCAACAACAAGATGTCTTTAAAACTGAAAACTCTTAGGGAAGAAAAGAAAATTCTAACCAAAGAAGTACAAATTTTAAAGAATCAGAATGTTGAGTTTGCAACTGAAAACACTAATTTTAAAACTGAAGTTGCCAGACTCAATTTTGAAAATCTAACTCTCAAAAGTAATATGACAAATAGCTTGACATGAAAAGTCAAAGCAAGATGAAGCTAAAGCTAGTTTACCAGAACCAGAGGAAGCTGATACAGGTTTACTAGAACCAGAAGCTGATTTACCAGAACCAGAAGCTGATTTACTAGAACTAGAAGCTGATGCAGGCAAAAGAAATTGAAAAAGCAGAAGCTACATGCAAGAATACAACAAATCTTCAGAGGATAAATCTGAAGATGAGTTAGAAGAAGGACATAGATGGAGTCTACCAATGCAAGAAGAGCTGAATGTGTTTTAAAGGAATGATGTATGGGATCTGGTGTCCAGACCACACAAAAATATCATTAGAACCAAGTGGGTGTTCAGGAACAAACTCAATGAAAAAAGTCAAGTAGTCAAGAATAAAGCTAGGCTTGTGGCACAAGGATACAATCAACAATAAGGCATTGATTACACTAAGACTTTTGCTCCAGTGGCCAGGTTAGAAGCTATTCGTATCCTACTTTCCTTTGCTGCTAATAATAACATTTCATTATTTCAAACGGATGTTAAAAGCACATTTTTAAATGGTTATATAAGTGAAGAAGTCAATGTTGAACAACCCCCAGGTTTTGAAAGTTCTGAATTTCCATACCATGTTTTTAAACTTTAAAAATATTTGTCTGGTTTAAACAAGCACCTAAGGCATGGCATGATAGACTTAGTAACTTCCTACTTAAAAATGACTTTGAAATAGGACAAGTAGACAATACTCTTTTTAGAAAATCAATAAAAGATGATATTATGATTATTCATGTATGTGTTGATTACATTATCTTTGGATCAACTAATGGCAGTCTCTGCCAAGAATTTTCTAAATTGATGCAACATGAATTTCAATTGAGCATGTGAGAGAACTTAAGTTCTTCCTAGGAATACAAATTCAGCAAGAAGTTTAAGATGAGTGATTGCAAACCTATGGCTACCCCAATGCACCCTACCAGCTCACTTGAAAAAGGATCACTAAGGCCAAAAATCCTACAAAGATACCTAAAAGGCACTATCAATCTCACCCTGTTCTACACAAAAACTCCTACATATCAACTTAGTGGATGTTGTGACAACACTTTCAGCCATCAACCTAACCAAAAACCCTAACCTTCATTCTAGAGCCAAGCACATAGAAATCAAACACCACTTCATTAGAGATTATTAAAAAAAAAAGGAACACTCAACATCCAGTTTGTAGACACTGACCATCAATGGGTTGACATATTCACTAAACCACTGCCTGAAGATAAGTTTGACTTCATCAAGAAAAACATTAATCTTACTTTCATTCCTGACAAATAGCTCAGTTTAATTTCTTTTATGTATGTTATTTTACTGTTATTATCATGTATTGTTTTTCAATAAAAAAAGGGCCAAAAGATAAAATAAAAAAAAAAAAGATCTCCTTTCTTCCTACAATCCTTTTTGTCTGATGACAAAGGGGGAGAAGATGTATTTGATAAAGAATCTGGGGCATTAGACTTAAGGGGAGAAAAACTCAAAATAAAGCTTAGTCCTGTGGGAGTCAAAAGAAAGAAAAATAGTTATAAAAAATACAAAGTTTTGTCATCAACAAAAAGGGGGAGATTGTTGGAACCAAGTTGGTTCTTGCAATTAAAGTTTTGATGTTAACAAAAGTATTTTATGTAAATAGTATTTTGACTTAGAAGAACAAATCATAAGCTGTGCAAAATTAGAGGATGACACCACCAGAGGATACATCCAGAGGAAGCAACCAGAGGATAGAAATATCACCAGAAAGGTTCGGCCAGAGGAAACATCCAGAGGGTATCAGAGGATGCATCCTAAAGGCACCAGAGGATACACCTCCAGAGGATATCAGAGGATGTTATCAAAGGCAAAATATCAAAGGACAAATAACATCATCAGATGATGTCTTTCTTGGCCCAGATCAGAAAGAAGCAGAGTTCAGAAGAAGACTTGGTCCAGACCAGAAGGAAGCCTGTCAGAGGGAGACTTGTTCCAGACCAGAAGGAAACATAAGTCAGACTTGGTCCAGACTCGATCCTGACCAAAAGATAGCTTGGTCGTGAATATAAGAATCAGACCAGACTTAATCCAGACTTGGTCCAGAGCAGAAGATAATTAGTCCAAAGCAGAAGATAACTGGTCCAGAACAAATGACTTGGTCCATACTTGGTCCATACCAGAAGATAGCATGGTCCAGAACATAAAACTCAGTGCAGATCAGAAGAAATGATTGTCCAGATTTAATCCAAACTTGATCCAGATTAGAAGATAAATGTCCAGATTAAAAGATCAATGGTCCAGATTAAAATATCATAAGTCCAGATTTAATTCAGATTCAATCTAGACTCAGTCCAGACTTGGTCCAGATCAGAGGGAAAATGTTCAGATCAATGGTCCAGATTTAAGTATCATGGCTCAGTGTTGGTCGAGATCAGAAGATCAGATCATATGGCCCAGTGTTGGCCGAGATTAGAAGATCAATGACAACGCTTTGTTGGAACCAAGTTGGTTCTAAGTACTTAGGATTTTGATGTTTACAAAAGCACTCCATGTAATCTTATTTTGAACCTTGAATTATTAAATCAAATGCCATAAGAAGTTGAAGTAATCAGAAGCAGAAAATCAAAGGGTTCCAGAGATTGAATCCTGAAGGTACCAGAAGATACTCTAGGATGTCAAAACATCACCAGAAGATAACTTTGCTGGCCCAGATCAGAAGGAAGCAAAGTCAGAAGGAGACCTGGTCCAGAAGGAAGCCTGCCAGAGGGAGACTTGATCCAGACCAGAAGGAATCATTTGTCAGACTTATTCCAGAAGTTATTCTGACCAGAAGATGGCCTGGCAGTGAAATAATAAACAGTCCAGACTTGTTCCAGACTTAATCAGAGGGTAAATTATGGGGTCCAGAACAAAGGAATTAATCCTGATTTGAACCATACCAGAAGATAGCATGGTTCAGGGTATGAAACTAAGTCCAGACCAGAAGAAATGATCTCCAGAATTGATCCAGAACTGATCCAAAACAGAAGGTAAAATGTCCAGACTGAAATATTATTGTCCAGATTTAAGTTCAATTTTAATCCAGACCAAGTCTAGAATTGGTCCAGATCAGAGGGAAGACTTTCAGATCAATGGTTCAGATTTAAGTATTTGGCCCAGTATTGGCCGAGATCAGAAGATCAGACCATGGCCCAGGGTTGGCCGAAAGCAGAAGGTCAGAATGTGTGGTCCAGCAGTGGCCGAGATCAGAGGATCACAGCAGATCAGTTTGCTAGACCAGGATGGCCGAGATCAGAAGATCAGAAGGTTAGAAAGTGTTGTCCAGGGTTGGCCGAAATCAGAGGATCATAGTAGATCACTTAGTATGGTCCAGATGTGGACTAGCGCAGAAGATCAAATGATCCAAATTTAATCATGAGGGTTAACGGTCAAGATTTTAATTTATTTGATCAAAGTATTAAAAAGATTTGTTACAAAAATAAAGTAAAGTATGGTGGAATTCATGAGCTGTTGGCGGGAAGAAACTAAAGACTTGATTGGCCAGTTATTTTTGAAAGAAAATCTGAAGCTTAAAAAATATATGTTTTTTATTTAAATGAAGCCCAATTGGTCAAAATATTTTTGCAAGAGAATCCAGCAAGATTCATCTCTAAATTAAGCTTGAAAGAGGCCCTAATCTGCATCTATAAAAAGAGGCTCAAGGCAGAATACTTAGCATTGAAAATCACAAAAGAGTCATACACTTCGAAAGCAAACACTCAAGTTTTCAGTGAGGTTAATTGTGAGTTCCAGCTTTCAAGAAGCACGCACTCGTGTTATTTTCTTTCCCTCGTGTTAGATCTAAGTTGTTGAAGTAGAGTCTACAATCTGAGGGAGTCAGAAGGGGTAGCAGATTACTTGGCAATTAGATTCAAGGCGTTGTAATTCCTTCTACAATATGGGGTTGGCAGATTGGCATGAGAAGACTTGACTTAGGAAGTCAAGGTGCTGTATTCCTCAAGAGTCTAGGATTGTTAGACTGTTTGAGAAGACTGAATTGGAGGGTCAGTGGAACTGTTGTAATTCAAGGTTTGAATTAGTGAAATCCTTTAAGTTCAAGAAGCCAAATAGCATATTTGACAGTCTGGTTCTGACCTATGAAGGAAGCCAACAAGTTCAAGAAGCAACGGCTAACATACTGGTCAAACAGTATGAGCTGTTCAAGATGGAAGAGGATGAAGTCATTGAAGCAATGTTCAGCAGATTCCAGATTCTGGTATCAGGTTTAAAAGTATTAAAGAAAAGCTACACCACTGCAGATCATGTAAAGAAGATCCTCAGAAGCTTACCTACCAAATGGAGACCAAAGGTTAGTGCAGTAAAGGAAGCTAGGGATCTGAATACCTTGAAGCTTGAAGATCTGATCAGCTCCCTCAGGTCTCATGAAATAGAGCTGAATGCATATGAACCTAAGAAGAAGAAGAATCTGGCTCTAAAGTCGAAACAGAAGAAAGCTGCAAGGGCAACATCAGAATCAGAGGATAGTGACAGTGATTGTGATGATATGGCTTACTTAACCAAAAAGATGGTTAAGATCTGGGAAAACAGGAAGAGAAGAAGCTCCAAGAAGAAACATAACAGCAAAGATAGGGAAGAATCTGATAAGAAGAACATCTTTTGTTATGGATGCAATGAACCTGGACATATCAAGTCAGAATGTCCAAATCTGGAAAAAGGCAAACAGCACAAGAAGAGATCCAGATTCAGAAAGAAGGGTCTGATGGCTGCCTGGGATGTATTAGAATCAGAAGAAGAATCATCTGATGAAGAAGAGGCAGAAACAACAATGATGGCACACATCAGGTCTGCTTCTGGATGTCATAAAGGCACGATTTCAGGAAGGAAAGAAGGCAGAAGGAAGAATGATCAAAGCAGTCATTCAAGCAAATCTGGAAGCACATTAGAGGGAGCAATTCTGGCTCTGATGGCTCATAAAAATTCAAGTTCTGAATACAGCTCAGGCTCTGGAACAGATTCAGAAGATGAAGACAATGAGGTATTTTCTGATCTCTCTAAATCTGAATTAATTGATGCTGTAAAAGACTTGTTAAATGCAAACAATAAGATGTCTGTAAAACTGAAAACTCTTAGGGAAGATAAGAAAAATCTAACCAAAGAAGTCCAAGTTTTAAAGAATCAAAATTCTGAGTATGCAACTGAAGACAATGATTTTAAAACTGAAGTTGCAAGACTCAAATCTGAAAACCAAACTCTCAAAAGTAATATATGCTCCACTTCCAAAACTGTTTGTGAATCTGATATGCATGGACAATTTTTTCAAAACTTTATTTCTAATGGAATGGAATGAAGTAAATATGCATCTATGATTAATGGAAACAGTAACACTGGAAAGAGAGGTCTTGGTTTTACAGAAATGATTACTGAAAGTAAAGCTGTTCATTATGATGTTTTATGCATTATTTGTGTTAAGAAAGGTCACTCTAAATTATCTTGTCCAATGGCAAAATCTGAACAAGATCAGAGAGTTGTTAAAACTAACAAACCTGGACCCAATCAGTTCTAGGTACCAAAAGATCAAATTGTCTATGTTGCAGATATTTTGAGCAACCAGAAGGAGACACCAACAATGGCGCCTGGACAATGGATGTTGGCAATGCACAAAAGAAGAAGAAGGTTTATGTTCCAACATCTACCAAACAGAAGCCAATTGACTCTGGTAGAAGAAGAACTGGTCAACACAATAGCTATCAGAACCAGAACCAAAATCATAGGAGGAACAGGAAATATCAAACAAATCACAATAGGAACTGGAACTAGAATCAGAACTGGAACCAGTATCAGAGGTACAGGAACTGGAACCAGAACCAGAACTGGAACCAGTATCAAAGGCACAGGAACTGGAACCAGAATCAACACTGGAACCAGAATCAGAATCAGTACCAGAACCAAAACCAGAACCTGAGCAGCTATCACTATCAAAGGTTCAGGTATGATCATCAGAATTACTCTAATTATCAGAATCAGTATAATCACCAGAATCACAAGAGGAACATGGTGTATTAGCCAAAGCAGAAATAGAGGAATCAGAATCAAGAGAGTTCTTCAAACACTCCAGTGAGATTCATCAAGACTACAAACCTGGAAGGGAATTCAAATCCCTTAATCCAAACCATGTAATCACAGAACATACAGATTCGAAATCTGAAAATCAGAAGCAAGAGGATTTTCAGAGTAAAACTGAAACTGCTGACATAGAGGTTACATCTTGCTGTAAATACTATTATTATTTGATATTTATGTTTAATGTGATAACAAGAAGCTTGATCTTAACAAATCAAAGCTAGATAAGTATTCTGCAGGATTTCAAACTGCCAGAGGAACAAGGTGATTCAAACGAATTGAACACCTCAGCAGAAACAACATTCCAGTGGTTTCAAAAACAAGCAGAAACCACCAAAAACAGAATTAATGGTTTGGCTGTATTGAGTTCATTTTTAAATTATTTATATTATGTTATATGACAAATTGCTTGATCTTGACAAATCAAAGCAAGATAAAGATAGTGCAGGTTCACCAGAACCAAAAGGGAGCAAAAGCAGAAGAAATAGAAGTACCTGGATAGGTAGAGGATACAAACAAGTTAGCAACACATGACAAATCTTCAAAAGATAAATCTGATCAAGTCAAAATCAGCCAAGATAAGTCAGAAGAGAAATCTGGATATTAACCAGAATCAGAAGCTGTTACATATCTACCAGAATCAGAAGCTGTTACAGATCTTCCAGAACCAAAAGTTGATAAAGCTCTGGCAGAGGAAGGTTGGATACTTGCAATGCAAGAAGAGCTGAATGAGTTTCAAAGGAATGATGTTTGGGATCTGGTATCCAGACCAAACAAAAACATGATTGGAACCAAGTAGGTGTTATGAAACAAATTCAATGAAAGGGTGAAGTTGTAAGGAACAAAGCCGGAATTGTAGCTCAAGAATACAGTCAACAAGAAGGTATAGACTACACTGAGACTTTTGCTCCAGTGGCCAGGTTAGAAGCAATTAGAATTCTTTTATCATTTGCTGCTAATCATGATATAATGATGTATCAAATGGATGTTAAAAGTGCATTCTTAAATGGCTATATAAGCGAGGAAGTCTATGTCAAACAGCCCCCTGTACTTGAAAATTCTGATTTTACACAACATGTTTTTAAACTTAAAAAATCTTTATATGGTTTAAAACAAGCACCAAGGGCATGGTATGACAGACTTAGTAACTTTCTGCTTAAGAATGAATTTAATAGAGGCCAGATTGATAATACTCTATTTAGGAAATCCATTAAAAATGATATTTTAATTATTCAATATTTGGATCAACTAATGGCACTTTGTGCAAAGAGTTTTCTGACCTAATGTAGAAAGAGTTCCAAATGAGCATAATGGGAGAACTTAAGTTCTTCTTGGGAATTCAGATTCATCAAGGTAAATCAGGTATACTCATTCACCAATCTAAATACACTAAAGAACTTCTTAAAAAGTTCACAATGAGTGAATGTAAGCCTATGGCCACCCCCATGCACCCAACCTGCTCACTTGACAAAGATGAAACTGTAACACCCCGAGTTTAAAACACAGTGCGAGTGTATTTTTTTTTTTAAATAAATAATTGAAATGATTTTCCAATTTATTACTTCAAAATGATTGAAATAAAATTTCCTTTAATTCATCTCATAAAATGGTACGTCGTAATTTTTATCGATGAACGTAATTAAATAATTTCATCATAATTATCACTAAGTACTTATCTTTGGAAATTAATAATAAACATTTAATACATTTCAAAATATTAGTGTCATATCATCCCAAAAGAAAATATCAGAGTGCGGAATAGTTTAGCGGAAAAATAGTACAATAATTTCCAAAATAAAAACAAATTACATTTTCCAGCTCAAAATCCTATACATCAAATCTAACTGATCATGCACTAAAGGTACAGTAGCACGGATTTCCTCCGCATCCCAAAAAAAGTCTCGTCCGACTCCGCCGCTCGCCTCGATGTAACCTCCTCCTCCGCATCATACACAGAGGGATCAGTCTCCTCCGAAGTCAGATCAATGCACAGTCTCGGTCGCTTCGGCAGTGCCGGAATCTCATAACAATCATCGGATATCCTAGACGGACCCGGAATATCAGCTGCTACTGGCTTCGGCTCTTTGTTCTTCTCTTCCGCCTCAGAATCACGTACATCTCCTCCAATCACCGGGTTAGGAGTCACCACTCCTACGGTGGCCTCCGTCTCAACCCCTCTAGCTGGTTCCTCTGCATCATCAAAAATTCTGTGCCCCTCCAATACCAAACGGGAAGGCACAGGAAAGTCAATCCTCGCATAGCTGTGCTCAACGTAGTGCACCACTCCATTGGTCCTACAGGTCCTCTTCAATCTCCCCGTGTACGTAGCCCTGCTTGAGATGGGGTCGTATACCCAAGCAGTAGGCACGGAACGATCAATGAAGTCGAGCGACGTTTTCGTCGTCTCGGGACCCACGAGTGTCATGGGTTTGGGGGGCATCTGAGGGCAAAGCCCAAATTCCACATATAATAGTAAAGGGTCACCGACCGAAATTAACAAATAAACATATAGCATTTATATCACAGAACAAGTTCACCCATGGTATAACATATGACGATGATGAAAAATAAAGATGCTCATTTTGAATTTTCATGACATGTATGCCTTTGCAAAACAACAACCAATTAATATGAGAAATATGTTGTAAGTACAGCCAACATTTCAGCAATCACAATCATTTATCAGAAATTCAGGTTTCATAAAGTACTCACACACATCACTTTCCAATTTTGTGACCCACCGGTCAATCCCCCGATGCAATATGTATATGCTCATGTATACAATTTCTTGGAATTACCAAGGTGCAGTCGCTCAACAGACCAGCACTCGTGCAGTCGCTCAACAGACCAGCACGTTTGACATATACTCAGGTACAATCGCTCAATAGATCAGCACCAGTGCAGTTGCTCAACAGACCAGCACTTGTGCAATCGCTCAACAGATCCGCACGTTTTTGTGCATTTCAGGGTACAATCGCTCAACAGATCAGTACCAGTGCAGTCGCTCAACAGACCAGCACTCGTGCAATCGCTCAACAGATCAGCACGTTTACGCATTACCCTGTGGCCCATCGCAGGTACCACTTGACTATGCAATGTATGAATATGGAGTGTTTTCTCTCCTCTGAAACAGTATGCATTATTAGGAAAATTCAACCTTTCCATCATTTTTCAAAACATCTCAACACAATCAATATCATCATCATCACAACCATGATTAAACAGTCAAGCAATCATTAACACTTTTCATTATCTCACAATTCCATTCTTACTTATCATAAGTCTTTCCCCCAACTCTTAAAATTCATACATCAGTGTTTAAAACTGAGATTTCTGGAAAATACGAATCTGTATTCGAATACAGCTTCCTTGTATTCGAATACAGAAGCCAAATCAGTGCAGAATCAACACTCTGTATTCGAATACAGCCTTCTTGTATTCGAATACAGAGGCTATCACAGTGTAAAAATCAGTATTTTCACAACATCAGTAGGAGTCTCAAAAGCTTCATCATTACCACTTCAAATTATCACAAAACTCCATTTTAATTTGTCACAAAACCTTCCCAAATACTCCCCAACACTTAAAGTTTATAAACAATGTTTAAAACTTTGATTTTCTGGAAAAACACAAATCTGTATTCGAATACAGACTCCTTGTATTCGAATACAGAAGCTGAAAACTGCAATGTCAAAACTCTGTATTCGAATACAGCATGCCTATAGTCGAATACAGAAGACAGAACATGTGTAAATTCAGTATTTCCCCAACATCATTTAAGGTTTTCAAGAACTTCATCATCTCTTCTTCAAAACTATTTCAAAAACTCCATTTTAAATCATTTCAAACCTTTCCAATGTTTTCTAACCCTTTAAAGTTCTCATGGCAGTGTTTAAAACTTGATTTTTTGAAAAACACGAATCTGTATTCGAATACAGCTCCCTTGTATTCGAATACAGAAGCAAAAATTGTGAACGTTAGCATCCTGTATTCGAATACGAGGCTGTCGTAGTCAATTACAGATGCGAATACAGTGTTAAAATTTCACTTCTGTATTCGAATATGACAGAGTCGTAGTCGAATATAGATGCTAAGTCAGAAGCAAAAATCCTTCCTCTGTATTCGAATACAGAGGCCCGTATTCAAATACAAGTTTGAAAACATGAGTAAAACAGAAACTTGGCAGGCTGTATTCGAATACACTCATGTTGTATTCGAATACACCTTCGAATTCAGTGAAAATTTCTTGAGACTTCAACACATTTTCAAACTGTTTCCTTTGAAAAATCAGCAAAACACCAAAACAGATTCAGCACTCTTTGGAACCACAAAACTCAGGCATTTTTCATCAATAACAACTTTTCCAGAAAAACACTTTCATCATTTAAAATCCCTTTTCTTTTGAAAACATCAGCAACACCAGATCATTCATCACAGTTTTGCTCAACCATTCAAACAGATTGTCAACCACAACAAAAGACATTTTTAACCATTTACATTTTGATCATTTCTCAAAACACATGCAAAGCATTTCCAGCTTTCTCACACAAACAGAACATGCAAAGCATTTCAGCTTTCTCATACCATCAAAACAACATTAACACATTCAGCCAAACACCAAGCATCACATAGCAGCAAAACACCAACAGTATGCATTTTCACATTTTAAAACAACTTTCAAAACAATTTTATGAACATGCATTTTAATCATATTCAAAATAACATGCAAGACATTTTTCCACTTTTCCACATAAAAAAAAAACTTTAGTGCATTCAGCCCAAACAACAATCATCACAGAACTTTTAAAACATCACAGAATGCATTTTTTGATTTCTTTCAATCAACAGGAAAAACAGTTTTCCTTCAAAAACAATAATGGAAACACCACTAATGCAATGACAATTATGCACTTACAGCCCTAATGCAACTAGAAAGTGGAAGGTGCCCTTACCCTTGTTGCGTTTCTGCTACTTCTCACGTTTCTGTTTTCGTTCCCGTTTACGCGTCAAAGATCGGCGAAACTCCCGCTTGCGTTTGCTGCTACGAAAATAGGTTCTCTAGCTTCGGAATGATGAGGGGAATACCTTTTGTACTGGGGGTTTTCTGGTTTGATGCTAAGATTTCCAATTAATGTCATTTTTGAGGAACTCCCTCTTTTCTTCTTTTGAACGGACTGGAACAGAAAACAGAATGGGAGGGAAGGGATACTGTTACATGCAGTATGGGCAGTGAGGGAGGAGGAATGGTGTTCTGATTTCACTCATCCTTCTCACTCCTATTTATATGCTTGTGTGGGTGCCACCTCACCCGACACTTGTCTGA
The DNA here is from genome assembly GCA_037974295.1 of Cicer cuneatum. Classification (NCBI taxonomy): domain Eukaryota; kingdom Viridiplantae; phylum Streptophyta; class Magnoliopsida; order Fabales; family Fabaceae; genus Cicer; species Cicer cuneatum. The sequence goes on from JBBPBO010000003.1 coordinate 21,534,209, forward strand.
TCCTCAGCACTTAACCAATCTCGTCGCAATTAGCCGATAATCCCTTAATTAACTATCCATTAATTTAATTACTCGTAATTAAATTAATTTATTCTTCATCCAATAATCTTAATATATCTTCAAAAATAAATATTTATATATATATATTTACTCAAATCATACATATATTAAATATTTTACAAATATCCCCAAAATACACTTAATATTTCATCCATAATTTTAATTTAAAAATTAAGGGTCTTACAGAAACCATCCAAAAGGTAGACCAGAAAACATACAGAGGTATGATTGGATCCCTTCTTTATTTAACTACTTCTAGACCTGGCATTTTGTTTAGTGTTTGTGTTTGTGCCCGTTTTTAAGCTGACCCTAGGGAATCCCATTTAATTGCTGTCAAACGAATTTTGAGATACCTTAAAGGAACCACCAACCTTACTTTGTTATACGAGAAAAACCCGACCTACAAACTCAGAGGTTTTGTGATTCCGACTATGCTGGAGACAAGCTGGAAAGGAAAAGTACAAGTGGCAACTGCACTTTCTTAGGTGATAATTTGATCTCTTGGTCAAGCAAAAGACAAAGCACCATTGCCATGTCAACAGTTGCAGCTGAGTATATATCAACAGCAGGATGCAGTTCACAGTTACTCTGGATGAAACATCAACTTGAAGATTACAACATCTTTGAAACCAATATCCCTTTGTTCTGTGATAACACTTCAGCCATTAACCTAACCAAGAACCCTATCTTACACTCTAGAGCCAAACACGTTGAAATAAAACAACATTTCATTAGGGACCATGTTCAAAAAAGGACTTTAAGCATCCAGTTTGTGGACACTGATCATCAATGGGCTGACATCTTCACCAAAGCACTACCTGAAGACAGGTTCGAGTTCATCAAAAAGCATCTCAGCATTACCTCCATATCTGACTAGCTCAAGTAGTCATCTTAGGAGTTTTTAAATTTTTTGTAATTTTATTTTCTGTCTTTTATTTTCTGTTATACTTTCTGTAATTTGTAAAGAGAAAAACAAAAAATACAAAAATAGTAGGACCTCTTTTTGGCTGATGACAAAAAGGGGGAGAAAGAGAGAAAAAGGAGAAATAAGTAGAAAAGGAGAGATAAAAAGAAAGGAGGAGCGAAAAAGAAAAAGATGAAAAGAGAAGGAGTTGAAAAGGAGAAGAATCAGGGAGACAGAAAAAGAAAGAGTGAAAAAGAGAAGAAGTTGAAAAGGAGAGGAAACAGGGAGAGAGAAAAATAAAGAGAGAAAAAGAAAGAGTGAAAAAAAGAAGGAGATGAAAAGGAGAGGCTATGTGAAGGGAGAAAAGAAAGAGAGAATAAAGAAGGAGTTGAAAAGGAGAGGAGAAGAGAAGAAAAGAAAGAGTGAAAAGAGAAGGAGTTGAAAAGGAGAAGAAAAAGTCAGTATCAGACTTAGGGGGAGAGATTGGTCTGAGGGGGAGTAATTCAAGTCTTCGAGTTATAAATTAGCAAAATAAGTTAAGGTTTTGTCATCATCAAAAAGGGGGAGATTGTTGGAACCAAGTTGGTTCTAAGTACTTAGGATTTTGATGTTTACAAAAGCACTTCATGTAATCTTATTTTGAACCTTGAATTATTAAATCAAATGCCACCAGAAGCTGTAGTAATCAAAAGCAAAAAATGAAAGGGTTCTAGAGATTGAATCCTGAATGTACCAGAAGATACTCCAGAATGTCAAAACATCACCAGAAGATATCTTTGCTGGCCCAGATCAGAAGGAAGCAAAGTCAGAAGGAGACCTGGTCCAGACCAGAAGGAAGCCTTCCAGAGGGAGACTTGATCCAGACCAGAAGGAATCATTTGTCAGACTTATTCCAGAAGTTATTCTGACCAGAAGATGGCCTGTAAATGAAATAATAAACAGTCCGGACTTGTTCTAGACTTAATCATAGGGTAAACTAATGGGTCCAGAACAAAGGAATTAATCCAGATTTGACCCACACCAGAAGATAGCATGGTTCAGGGTATGAAACTAAGTCCAGACCAGAAGAAATGATACCCAGAATTGATCCAGAACTGATCCAAAACAGAAGGTAAAATGTATAGACTGAAATATTATTTGTCCAGATTTAATTTCAGTTTAATCCATATCAAGTCCAGAATTGGTCCAGATTAGAGGTTAGATTTTCAGATCAATGGTTCAGATTTAAGTATTTGGCCAAATATTGGCCGAGATCAGAAGATCAGACCATGGCCTAGTGTTGGCCGAAATCAGAAGGTCAGAATGTGTGGTCCAGCAGTGGCCGAGATCAAAGGATCACAGCAGATCAGTTTGCTTGACCAGGATGGCTGAGATTAGAAGATCAGAAGGTTAGAAAGTGTGGTCCAGGGTTGGCCGAAATCAGAGGATCACAGCAGATCACTTAGTATGGTCCAGATGTGGACTAGCGCAGAAGATCAAATGGTCCAGATTTAATCATGAGGATTAACGGTGGAGATTTTAATTTATTTTGATCAAAGTATTAAAAAGATTTGTTACAAAAATAAAGTAAAGTATTGTGGAATTCAGGAGCTGTTGGCGGGAAGAAACTAAAGACATGATTGGCCAGTTATTTTTGAAAGAAAATCTGAAGCTTAAAAAAGATATGTTTTTTATTTAAATGAAGCCCAATTGATCAAGATATTTTTGCAAGAGAATCCAGCAAGATTCAGCTCGAAATTAAGCTTGGAAGAGGCCCTAATCTGCATCTATAAAAGAAGGCTCAAGGCAGAATACTTAGCATCGAAAATCACAAAAGAGTCATATACTTCCAAAGCAAACACTCAAGTTTTCAGTGAGGTTAATTGTGAGTTCCAGCTTTCAAGAAGCAAGCACTCGTGTTATTTTCTTTCCCTTGTGTTAGATCTAAGTTGTTGAAGTAGAGTCTACAATCTGAGGGAGTCAGAAGGGGTAGCAGATTACTTGGCAATTAGATCCAAGGCATTGTAATTCCTTCTACAATCTGGGGTTATTAGATTGGCAGGAGAAGACTTGACTTAGGAAGTCAAGGTGCTGTATTCCTCAAGAGTCTAGGATTGTTAGATAGTTTGAGAAGACTGACTTGGAGGGTCAGTTGAACTGTTGTAATTCAAGGTTTGAATTAGTGAAATCCTTCAAGGTGAAGGGACTGGACGTAGCCTCGTTAACGGTGAACCAGTATAAAAATTCTGTGTTTTATTTTTACTTTATATCCGTTGCTAACTCTGTTTTTATTCATACATCAAGTTTTGTTTTAAAAGTGTAAAAACAGGAAAAGTATTCAAGTTAGTCAAACACAATTCAACCCCCTTCTCGTGTTTGCACCTTCACGCTTATGTGATTGACTTGCCGGAATCCATGAATATTTCCAATACCTTTAATGTGGCTGATATTTATGAGTTCCATGAGAATGCTAACCTTTATCCTGGTATGAACTCGGGGTCGAGTTCTTTAGAGGTGGAGGAGACTGATGTAGGAAGGTTCGCGGCGAGAATCGAGGAAGAAACGACTTTGCGAACAAACGCAGCGGGAAATGCGGAAAACGACCGTCCGGTGTCAGATTGTCTATTATTATACCTTTCCGATAAAGGGAATCGCGCCACAAACACAACTCATGGATTTTCCGTGACATATGGGCTCCAGATTCGTTTTGCGCTCGTCTTGGGCCTCAAAAAAATGGCATTTTATGTTTTTCCTGTAATTTCGGACTTTTACTGTTTTGCCTAATTTTCGCACTAGGGTTTCGCTTAGTTATTTAAAGACTCTCTATGTTGTAACGAAAGGTATCTTTCAATAAAATAATTAATTTCGAGAGTTTTCTCTTCCTTGGTGGATTCTAGAACTTGTTTATTCTTTCGGATTAGCGCTTGCTAATCTTTTGTGATTCCGATTGCGTCAATTGTTGTGTAAGAAACTTTTTTTAGTTTTAAAAGCAAAATCGTGTAACATTATTAATGTTAAAATTATCACTTTGTTCCCAAATATGACTAATTTGAAAACTTGGCTTCTTTAATGTTTTTTTTTTGTTCTAGGGCTGTAAAGAATGAAAATAAGAGAAAAGCATTTTATTTCCTTCAAAGAATTGTGTAGTTGTGTTGTTGTTGGAGTTTCTACATTGCTTGTTTCTTTAAGACATTCATTATGCTTAAAACTAGAATCCCATTATAATTTAAAATTTATTTGGGACTTTATAACATAAAGTGATCCAATTGAAAATTATATTATTTGAAAAGTTTTTATTCATAGCCTTAATCGGTTCGGATTTCATGTTTTAATGATTCATTGGTTCTAGGTAGTAGTTTAAGGTATTTTCGTTATATGTGTAAACTGTGACATGTAATTTATTTTCATTAAAGTGTTCTTGATTTTTTTATGATATTGATAGAGAAACTTATTTTGATTAGAGAAAATGTTTATCTATGTCAAAAATTAATTTTCATCTATTAGTAGAAGTCGTTATAAAAACTAGATCGTGTTTTAATCAATAGAAATCGTTATTGGCTACAAACTCAATTTTTATTCGGTTAAAGTTTTATGTTGTGATAGTTTGAGTGTTGAAAAAATCTCTAGAAACCTTATTGATATTAAAAATAATAATTTTCCATAAATAATAAATGTGGTAAAATTTGTTGTCAATGTTATTTCTTTTAGAAGGTTAAAATTATGATTTTTTTTAAGGAGACAATTGTGTGGATGTTGTGCTGATTTATAAAATAAAAATAATTTTATGATAAATTTGTTAATTTGTTTTGTAATAATTAAAATGGATTTTGTGTTGAAGTGTCGTTAAATTTTATTGCTAAACTTTTGGAAGTGAACTAAGGAAGTCTTAGGGATCTTTAATGCTTGTTATATTAGAATTTTGATCCATAAGAAATATTTAAATAGTAACATTTTTCCATATTTTATTGGATTTTCCGTGATGCCAAATATGGACTCAAAATATTTAAATAATAACATTTTTCATATTTTATTGGATTTGCCGTGATGCCAAATATGGACTCAAAATATGTTTTTATTGTTACTTGTTTGTACGATTGCTAATTTCATAGAATTGATATCTTTTAAAAATATAATGAAATGGTTGAAGTAGCAAAACTGATTTACAAGGAAGGGGGGTTTGAATTGTAAATCTCCCTTTTTAAAATTTCCAGAAAAACTTCAGTTTTAAACACAAGAAAGTTCTTGGTTAAGGAAGCAGAAAAATGGTGAACGTTCTTGGTTTGAATAGAAAACGGAGAACGTTCAGATTAGTGTTTAAAACAGAAAACAGTTTTGTATTTTAATCTTTGAAACACGATTAAACTGAATAAAGAGATAAGGGATAAGAAATACCACACGCAGATATATCCTGGTTCACCCAAACTTGGGCTACGTCCAGTCCTCACGAAGTGAGATTTTCCACTAAGTGTTTAAAACAAGAACCTTCTTGGTTTTACAGCACCTAGTCTAGATCAACCTTGATCTTTTGTTTTCAGAACTTAAACTAATTCCTACCTAGAAAAAGTTTAACCAAATCACCTATCAATCTTGATAGGATTTCTTACAATCTACCCAAACTATCTTTTACTCTTATAGTTTCAGTTTACAATGATGATGAGATTGATTTTGTTTAGAATCTGTGAATTCTCAACTCTTGTTTGAGATTCGATTCTTTACAGATAAATCAGAATATATATAAGAGTAAAACAATTTAACTAAAAACTGATTCTGTAAGTGATTTTCAGAACTTCAAGTATGAATGTGAATGATTGTGATAGCTGTGTTAGCACTTGAACTTCTTATTTTTCCTTGAGCTGTGGCCTTCCTTTTATAGGCTTGAGAGCATTGAATAAAGGCCAATATAGCCGTTGTAAAGGCCTTGTGTCAGACTGGTCCAGTGGCTTTATTTCTAATTAAAAATAATCCTTTTATTTTCCTGATCAGTCTTGAGCTATAGTGTTTTGGATCAATCTTTCTTGAGTTGTTAATGATCTTCTGAAGCTTCTGATAAGTGGCAATTTTGCTGGCTTGATCTGAAGCTTTGGATCAGTAAACACGGATTGAAAACAATCACGAAAGCTTGAAGTAAGAAGCTTGTACTGAAGCTTCTAAAACTGCCTGGAGATTGATTGATCGTTCTGGACGTTTGTTCTTTAGGTATCCTCTGTTAAATTCCATAATGTATCCTCTGGTAATTTCCAGAATGTATCTTCTGGTAATTTACTTCATGAGGTATCTTCTGGAGTCTGATACCTATTGTTTCCAGAACAGTCTGGACAGGCATCTTTGAGAGTCTTTATCTTTCTCAATTCAAAAGTTCTCTTGATCTGAATTGATCCTATGTGTTTTCTGCCATGTAGTGATCATATCCATGTAACTTCCAGAGCCAACAACTTTAATTAAGTGATGGAGAAAGTTGGGTCTTTATGCTGTCACAGTCTGGCGAACATTCTCCGTTTTCCAGAATGTGAAGAATGTTCTTCTGATGCTGTTTTCTTTGATTCTTTTGAAACCTGTCTATGATTTAAAACACTCAAAAGCATAGGTTAAATTAACAATACATTTAGAATCATAATTAAACAATCTTTAATTAACCTTTGTTTGTTTTCATCAAAACATTTAAATTTGAGAGTTTGTCTTAACAATGGTGTGTCTTAAAACCTTAAGGCAACACCAAACCTTGAATAGGAATTACGGAAAGATGAGTTTTGACACTAAGTGAGTAATAAATTAATTTGTGAAAGTGTTAACGTATTTGGAGCGAAGACCACCGTGTAGGAACCTTAATAACAACACTCATAACGGTAAGAGCATCACTCCATTCACTTTCCTACTTGAATTATATGTGATATAAATGCATTGTGATGTTATGTATTGGTTCTATTGGTGTTTTATCCTTCAAAATGTGTGTGTTATATGAGTTACATGTTTACGAGTGATATTACGAGATTGAACAATTTTTGTATTTGATTGGTAACAGGTGATTACTCAAAGTGATGACTTTGTGTCTAAACTAGGTTGGTTTAGGACAAGGTTGATAAATTTTAGACGCTCTGGTTGAGTGATTTGTTTTGTTACTAATTAGGGTGATGACATTCATGCATGCATTGATGGCCTGAACTTAGTCGCTAGTACGTAACAACCATTCCTCGAAGAAGGAATGTGATTCAGAAAAAATACTCAATGCTGGAGTACTGAACATGAAACTCTACAGAGTATTTGCCGAATGGTGGGATATTGTCCATTAGTGGGGCTTTTTACTCTATAGAGTGGTAATATGTCAGAATCATGCATTGACATATGGTCTAACGAATATGATTCGTGCATTTTAAATTATTTGTATCTTTAGTGCATTGTGATGTTAATATTTAAATGAAAGTATATGATTTATTTATAATAGATGAGTCAACATATGGCGTGAAATCAAAGTGTGGAGTAAGAATTAAGAGCCCAACTACAAGAGTGGGAGGACCTTGGGAGAATAATAATGCAGCAACAACAACAAATTTTGGATGAATTGTGAATATAGCGAGAGCGTTCTAATAGAATGGAACATGTATTAAATGCCAGACAGATCTGCAATCGCCACCAGCCATTTGCTTGCATCTTATGATGATAATTTAGAATGAGTCATTTTTTATTCTTGCATTTTAATTATTTGCAGGTCTATACTAATATTATATAGATAATTGTAATATTTTCATGTTGGATTTTCATATTATGTTAAAACTATTTTTTTATTTGTATTCTTATTTTGATTTATAATTTTATTTATTTATAATCTTATTTAGTTTATTTTTTTAATAGTTATCTATATTTTTGTTTTTCTGTTTATTTTTTATTCTTGTTTAGTTTATTTATTTCTATTTAGTAATATATTTTATTTTTTATTTTTCATTAGTTTTATAGTGGTTTTTAAAACTTTAAGTTTTGGACATCAGATTTAGTTAACATTGCACTATGAGTCCAGCTTTAATTTAATTTAATGTTTCAAATAAGTAATTTATATTTTTTCGTATAAAATTAGTCATTTATTTTTAAATTTGTTAAAACGATTGAAACAATTATAATTCTTACTCTATTTAAATTACAAATTTGTTATTAAAATTAGTCTCACTTGACTATTCAAAAACATAGTTACATCTCTAACCCATGAAAATAAAACTTAAATTATAATGTTAAAAGTAGATTTTGGAAAAGCATATGATTGTGTGAGTTAGAAGTATCTAAGATACATGATGGGCATAATGGGATTTTGGTAATAAGTGGATGGAAGCTTGTATTTTACCAGTAGTATGTCGATTTTGGTGAGTGGTAGTCTGACAAATGACTTTATGGTGGAAAGAGGATTGAGACAAAGGTGACCCTTTGTCACCTTTTCTTTTTCTAAATGCAGTAGAAGGTTTAAATGGCTTGGTTCAAAAAGCAATAGCCCTTAAAGAGTTTAAAGGATTTGGAGTGGACAAAGAAATTAGCTACGAAATCTTACAATTTGCAGATGATACGATTCTTGTGGGTATAGGTACATGGAATAATTTATGGTGTATCAAAGCTATCCTCCACGGTTTCAATCTTGTTTCTTGGCTTAAGGTCAATTTTTATAAGAGCAAGTATTATAGCATTAATATAGATGAAAGATTTATGTAGGCAACTTCTACATTCTTATCATTTAGAGTTGATTCATTGTCTTTCACATTCTTTGGTTTACCAGTAGGATCTAATTTGAGAAGGGTATCAACTTGGACTCCGGTCGTTGAAAAATTGAAAAGAAGGTTAGCTAATTGGAAATGGCATCATTTGTCGATGGGAGGGAGGGGTTTTATTGAACCGGTAATTAGTAGTTTGTCGTTGTATTACTTGTCTTTTCTTAAATCAAATGATTCATTGTGGTGGAGAGATTTGTTATTTGTTGGAAATTCGTTAGGAATTGGTTCAAGTTGGTTTGTAAATAATATGTCGGTAAAAATTATGTTTTAGAGAGATAAGTGGTTCCGTAGCTGTCCGCTAGAGAATTGCATCCTACTTTGTATTATTTATCACTCAAATCTGGGGATTGTGCTACTGATATGGGTTCACAGGTTAACAACATATGAAATTGGCATTTATGTGTGTGGAATTCAGGGCAACACAAGGTTGTTTTAGTGCATATTGCAGAATTGCTATCTTTACTTGCTAGAATTGCACCTAGTGTACTTATTATGGATGAGTGGCATTGGACATTTGATAGGGTACGAGGCTTTATAGTGAAATCGTGCTAGAAAGCGACTAGTAATTTTACAACTATGTCAGTTGTTGGAGACAATATGAAGAAGGCTTTGGAAAGTTTATGGAAATCAAATGTATCGTCAAAGATAAACGTGTTTGGATGGATGTTATTAATGTTAGAACGTTTACCCACAAGGGTAGAGCTTGAAAAGAGAAATGTTTTACATGGATCTTTAAATACGTGTTATGTTTACTACTTTCAAGTGAATGAGGCAGTAAATCCTGTTTATTACTCATACTATTTTGCTAAATTTATCCAGCGTAAGATTCAATTTTGGTTGGATATTGGAGAGCTACATGATAGTGTTGGGGTAGATCATTTCTTGTGTTTTAGAGGATTGATTAAGTAGAGGTGCCACAAAAAATGGAAGAGTTTAATTTGGTTAGCTAGTTGTTGGAGCATATAGATTTTGAGAAACAACATTTTATTCAATGGTGTGGTGGGTGATGTGGCTTAAGTGTTGGATAATATTAAAACTCTCTCTTGGGCTTTGTATATGGCTAGAAATAAACTTAATTCCAATTTTAATTTTACTCATTGGTGTTCAAATCCTTTGATATGTCTCAAAAGTGGGTAATATTTTGTCATTGTATGGATTTGGGGTATAAATTTTAATTTTCCAAAAAAAAAAATATGTTGTAAAAAAAAAAGAATAAAAACATTTATGTAGTTTTTTACTTGATTAACTGGCAATATAATTGTCAAATGTCTATTAATAAAAAGACGTATATTAGATAAATACAAATATAAATTCATTTGTAAGTGATGAATGAACCGTAAAGTATTCTTAACTTAAACTAAAACACCATTTTTTATCCTAAATTTTTTGTAAAACAAATTAAAAAAAAAAAAATTGCCAAGGGTTAACGCAACCACGGTATCCGGTAATCGTTAGGTAGAACTTTAGCATCAACATCGTTTATTGGACTAATTGCCATTCTGCAAAGAGGGCAACTCATTTTGTTGTAGTTGAATCTAAGCCAAGTATCCAAACAATCTCTATGAAAAACATGTTTACACAATAGCACTCTAATCTCATCCTTTTCTTTCATGTTACATAGACACACAGCACAATCTACATCTTCATGGAATTGGGACACATATTTGCATACATTTAGCTGACCACAACGTTGTTGCTTGCACAAACAGTGGGAAAAGAAATTGAATGTCCAATTGAGAAGAATTTGAAGGCGAGCATAGTATTTGATGAGTATTCTTATGGTATGGGAATTAGAAAATAAGTTTATTGCTAACGCGATTCTTATTAGAGGACTCATCATGGGTTTTGTTGTGGCTTGAGTTCGTGGAAATATGGAATGGGTTGGGGATATTTATACCAAAGATTGATCTTCACTAACCTTGAAATATTGATATAACTAATTTTTAAATTGACCTCAACCCAAAGTTTATTTTTTGACGTCAACTCTAAGTGTTTTATTCAATGTATACATTAATGATTAGCGAACCAGAGATTCAATACCGTGTCAGATATCTTACTTAAAATTAAAATTAAAATTAAAATGTGGGCCATAAAATTAGTTATATCAATAAAATGTGTGCTTCTAATTTACGCACACTTTTAATTTGGTCGAAATCCTTTTTCATCCTTTGTTTTTCCATATGATATTAAATCTGGATGGCGGAATTTCTTGGAGAGATAGAGTGTTCGTGGCTACTCCAATGTCATCAAAAAATTTTAAAAAAGTATTATTACTTCCATTATTTTTTATAAGATATATTTAAATTATAATTTAATCAACAAAAATTGATTAATTTGATCTGTATTATAAATCAACTATATCAATTTTTGTTAATCAAATTATAACTCAAATGTCTTTTATTAAGAGAAAAAAAATTACAAAAATAACTCTACTATAATTGTATAATAAACTAAATTTTCAAATCTAAATTTCAACTAGGTGGATTTTGAATTTTATTTAGAGATATAAAAATCAAACCAAATAATCATGTGATCTAAAAAATTTAACTAAAACTAATTAAATTAGTTTGATATTTTTTTATAGGTTTGAGTCCAAATTGAATCAAACCAATAAATCTGACTTTTGTTGATTTGGATATAGTTTTATGTAATTTAATATAAATAGTCAAATACTCAAATCGAACAATTATCTTTTATCAATATTATGTCAATATTGGTATCTTAAAAAAAATGTTGTGTTTAAATGTATTTTAATAATTATATATATATATATATATATATTATTTTTGTCCTTGTAGTTAATAAACTTGTTTTAATAGTATAAAAAATTTGGATTCAATGTGTATGTTTCGACACTGTAAAGATACAACTACTTATAACTGTCAGATTATTATAACTATTTGACTTTTATCAGTTACTTAAAGTTACACTTATAAATGAATGCATCACCGTTTTAAACATTTTAGAGACTCTATTCTAATCTCAAAAATTAAACCCTTAATAAAAAAAAGTTCAACTTTGAAAATAAAAATTATTTCAAAATATTATATTTTTACTAAATGAAGCAAAAAAAAAACATAAAGTAATTTATTTAAATTGTTAATAACATCGCAGTACAACTTAAATATAATATCATTATATAGCTACTTAAAAAAAAGTCATCCTTCTAATATAAAATAAAATGTAAAATCCAAAATCTACCAATTAATATAACATCTAACAACATTGGATTCAACAACTAAAATGAACTACAAGTAGATTCAAAATCATCTGATCTGAAAAAACTCAACAACTTTCTCAATGTTGCATTTGTTTCCATTCCCAAATATCATTATATTCCAAGAAACAACATTGTGTTGATCAAAACTAACCATAACATTCTCAATATTATCCATGTCCCTAGTTTTAGCATACATGTCAAGCAAATACCAACTTTGAGTCTAAACAATTTCAAAGTTTATTTGACATGATTTGTTTGTGATAAACCACCCATCATTGTAGTAAAAGTGACCTCATTAGGCAACAGTGCAAATGGTTCTAAAGCTACCACATGTGACACTTTAACATGGCCGGTAGAGACATCTTTGTTGTGCAATACTTCTCCCAAAGTATTGTACAATGTTCCTTTCCCAACCATGCGGGTAGGGGAAGACAAGTATAGGCAGCAATGTGAAACATCCTAAATTAAATCAACGGTTAACACATAAGTATGTAAAACAATTAGATTGAATGAATTTCTTATTTCATTAAGTAATTAATTACCTTCGGTAGACTTTTATGACCAATGTTGCAACTTCCATCTTCACTTTCTATTTGCATTTTACGTTGAAGTTGTTTTTCCTTATCTTTTTTAACCAAGTATGCAACTTGCTCCGATAGGGTTTTCAGTGCTTCTAATACTTGATCATTTGAGGGATTTGTGCACTTCTCATGCGAAAAATAACTTTTGCGAGTCACGCCAAATCCCTTACCCCTCACACAGCCAGAATATTCAGGAACATTGAATACCTTGCCGAGAATGTCCCTGCAGCTAACTTCTTTATTTCCATCTTGATTTTCAAGACATTGTTCCAAATTTTTCAAAAATACATGTAGTATTAAAAAGATAAGTTCAATATCATTTTAAAAGGAAATATTAAAAAATATTAAAGTGATAGTATACTTACACATTCTTGAACATTTTCGTTATCCACTATTCCATCTTTATTTACACGAGCCTCCTTCCACAAGATATGACGACCCAATGGTTGATCGGATTTCGTCTGTTGCAGCTGTTCGTTAAGACATAAATAAAATATATTAGTTATAAACTATAGTTTATAATCTACCACAATGTATAAAAGTGATGTTTACTTACAATTTTTTGTTCTAAATGCGCATACCCCATACACGATCTTTTGTATGGATGCACTGAATTTTTTGCTCGCTCCCGATTTGTTGTACTTATATTCTATATATAAATTAAAAAAATAACGATCGTATAAAAAATATAAGATATGAATATGAATGAAACACACATACTAATAAAATAAATATTACCACAAATGCGGGGTCTGAGCGTTTAGCAACAAAAGAGGTCCACTCTTCAGGTGTTATGTAGTGTTTGTAAATATTTGGAGCTTCAACATTCAGATTTCCACACTTGTCTCTTAGGTAACAATTCGACAGATGAGATCTAAATCCTCTGTGAATTTTACCGGCAACTCTAAGTACGTAATTTTTACGCACATCTTCAATGTTAAAAGCGCTCTGAAAACCAAATAAATAAACAGTTTGAATAAAAGTATTTCAATGGAAAAAATTATAATTAAGTAACAAAAAAGTGGAGTAAAAAAGTTAATTACTTGTACATCACTCCACAATATGTCTTTAGCATCCTTCAATGCTTTGTCTCTCTAGTCATCAATTGTTATTGAGATATTTTGGCAGACAACAACACCGATGTAGCTTATGATCATTGACTTCGCCTTTCATAGCCTTTAGCGTTGACAATTTCATTGTTTAAAACGTCAGGGTTTACAACTTCGACGTTTTGACGACCTAAATCGTTGTTGGAATCTATTTATCTACACATTTCACACAGTATAAGTCTAACATGCAGTATAAGTTCAACATGCAATTTAGTGACAACAACAGATTGAATAAATACAACATGCACTATAAGTTGAGTGACAACGAGATATGAATAACAATACCTCAAATAGAAATGTCTTGTGCAACAAGAAGATATCACTAGGGTTCCAAAGAGCGCTTTAAAAAACTGAACAAAAAGTGCCTTAAAAACTTTTATGATCGTAGGGATAGAACGTAGTGAAAATGGAGAATAATGAAAACAGAGAGTACATAATGAATATGGACAGAGAGAAGGGTTTGCACTAGGGAGAATGGTTCGTATATGGAGAAGGGTTCGTATAAAGAGTACGTAATGAATAAGGGTTTCACACTGCCAAGTTCGTAGGGATGAGAATATATGTAATGGAGAAGAAAATGAAGAGGCGGTTTCTTATATTATCAGTTTACATAATATTATTAAAAAAAAAACCCTTTTACAACGCTTTTCCAAAGAGCGCTTTAAAAGACTATATAAAAAGCGCCTTAAATAGTATTTTACAGCGCTTATATACACACTATATAAAAGGTGCTATATGAGCATTTTACAGCGATTTTTACCATAAGCGCTATAAATGTTTTGTACTTGTAATTTTTTTTGCATTTTACAGCGCCTTTTCCCATAAGCGCTGTAAATGTTTTGTACTTGTAATTTATTTTGCATTTTTCAGCGCTTTTTCCCATAAGCGCTGTAAATGTTTTGTACTTGTAATTTATGTACTTGTAATTTACAGCGCTTTCGCCCATAAGTTTTGTAAAGAATGTTACAGCGCTAATGGGCGAAAGCGCGGTAAATGTTTTGTCTCTTTTAATTTATTTTTTTAAATCCTTTTACAGAACTTATGGGCAAAAGTACTGTAAATGTTTTGTCTCTTGTTTTAAAATCATTTACAGCGATTATGGGCAAAAGCGTTGTAAATGTTTTTCTCTTGTAATTGCAATTTATTTTTTTAAATCCTTCTACAGCGCTTATGTGCGAAAGCGCTGTGATATAATATTCATACTCATGGATTCCAAATTGTTCATATCAACTTATATGATGAGTTCAGATTATAATTAAAAAATTTATCAAATTGTCATCTCTAAAATAATTAAATAATATAATTAAAAAATTATATGATGAGTTATGGCAGAAAATCAGTATATCAATGCATGTATATATATCAATGCTAAATTACATGATCAGTTCAAGTTCTAGCAGAAAATCAGTATATAAGCATAAAATCAAATACTCAGTTCTGGCATGTCAAGTTACATGAAATTTTACACAATGAGTACAGATCATTACATGACATATATAAAACACATAAACACACATAAGATGCCCTTCTTCTTTTCCTAGTGGGATTCACATTTGTTTGTCTTTAACGATACAAAACGGTGGATTAATCCAAATTCCCTCATCATGATCATCTCTAAGATATAAACCATCATCAGTTGAATCAATTTCACATGGTTGTGATGTCGCAAAGAAAATATCATTACCAACATCTTCAACGTTGTTGTTATCATCACTTATTTTAGTGGTCAATAGGACAACATACCATTCATCATCAACAGGATCGGTGACATAAAACACTTGTTGAGCTTGCGACGCTAAAATAAAAGGCTCATCTTTGTGTCATACCCTACTAAAATCAACAAGCAAGAACCCTGACTCGTCAATCGGAAAGCCATTATTATTATTGACCCACTTGCAACCAAAGATGGGAACACGAAACATTGTGTAATCCAACTCCCATATGTGCTCAATAACCCCAAAATATGATAGATTTGCATATATTGGGTTTTTGTCTTTTGCACTTGAGATATGCATCGCTTCAGCTACTAGAGTGACTCCGCTATTTTTGCATAGTGGTTTGCTCATCTTGTTTTGTGGTGTAAAATGTATAGCCGTTAATTACATAACCGGTGTAAGAAAAGACAAGTAAACTCGGGCCATTTGCTAGCCACCTCAATCTCTCTGACATTGAATCGGGGTCTATATCAAACTTTGAGCTAATTTGATTTTTTAGCCAAGGGATAAAACTTCGATTGTGCTCTTGTGTTATCCAATTTTTATTCCTGTTCATGTTCAAACTAGATAACTGATCCATGTGAATTGTAACATACGGTAGAACCTCATCATCATTGTGCAGAACATACAATTGTGCATACTCCCATTCTGTTCTTGATATAGTCATTACTCTCTTTCCAATTATCCCTTTTCCTGTTATTCTTCCCAAATGACGAGATATAGGAAGTCCTATGGATTCAACATTGGATAGATATTCAATACAAAATTCAGCAGCTTCTTCGACAATGTACCGTTCAGCAATACAACCTTCTGGTCGACTTCTACTTTTTACGTACCCTTTTAATATTTGCATATATCGTTCTATCGGATACATCCATCTCATGTAAGCTGGCCCACAAAGTTGTGTCTCCTTAAGGAGATGAACAGTAAGGTGAACCATTATATCAAAAAATGAGGGTGGGAAATACATTTCAAGCTCACACAAAGTAACAACAATTTCCCTCTACAATGTCGGTAATTTCTGAGGATCGATCACTTTACTTCAAATTTCCCTGAAGAAGAAACATAATTTAGTTATGGCTCGTCGAGCTTTTTCAGGTAAAATGGAACGTATACCTATTGGTAGCAAATACTCCATTAGAACATGACAATCATGAGTTTTCAAACCTTTTAACTTGAGGTCTTTCATACAAACTAAACTTTTTATGTTTGAAATGTATCCTTCTGGAACTTTAACTTCGTGTAGAAATTTACATAAAACAATTTTTTTCTTTCTAGACATAGTATGAGCGGCTGGAGGTAGATATGTGCGATTTCCTTTCTTTACGGGACCCAATTCATTTCTTATTCCCATATCGACCAAATCCAACCTTGCATTGATGTCATCCTTAGACTTTCCTGGAACACTGAGTAACGTACCAATAACACTATCAAATACATTTTTTTTGATATGCATCACATCGAGAAAATGTCTTATATACGATGACTTCCAATATTGCAATTCAAAGAAAATTGACTTTTTCTTCCACCCAGTTTTGACAAGCTCTCCCGCAAATGGTTTGCCAAATTTATTGGTCAAACCTTGTACTTTTTCCAATATTTGATATCCAGTCGGTGCTTTTGGAGCAGTACCTTCCTCTGATTTTCCATTGAATGCATTTATCCACCCACGATAATGATGACTAAAAGGTAAAAATCTACGATGTCCAAAAAAGACGTTCTTCTTACAATGTTTCAACCGCATCCAATCTGTACTCTCTTCACATATAGGACATGCACACTGACCTTTAATGCTATACCCTGATAAATTACCATATGCTGGAAAATCATTAATTGTGCCGAACAACATAGCCCTCAAATTGAAACATTCTTTCTTATACCCATCATAAACTTCCACACCTGACTCCCATAACTTTTTAAAATCTTCAATTAAAGGAGCCAAGTAAACGTCGATATTATTCCCCGGTTGTTTGGGTCCAGAAATTAACAGAGACAACATCATAAACTTACGCTTCATACATAACCATGGAGGTAGGTTATAAATCCACAAAATCACAGACCACGTGTCGTATGATATGCTTTGAAGACCATGTAGATTCATTCCATCAGTAGAAAGTACAAGTCGTAGATTTCTTGACTCTCTACCGAAATCAGGATACTCGTGATCAATTTTTGCCCATTGTGGAGAATCTGCAGGGTGTAGTAACTTTTCATCTCTAATTCTTTCATCTGCATGCCATGTCAAATGTTTTGAATCTTCTTCATTGCAATAGATTCGCCTAAATCTGGGTATTATAGGAAAATACCACACGACTTTTGCTGGAGTAGATTTTTTCTTCTTATATCGAGAGACATTGCATTTCGGACACACCTTTAGTAATTCATATTCGTTTCGAAATAAAATGCAATTGTTAGGACACACATGAATTATTTCGTAACTCATGCCAATAGAGCACAAAATTCGTTTAGCCTCGTAGGTTCGACTGAAAAGTTCATTATCATCTGACAACATATCTTTTAGGAGTGTTAATAATTCTGTGAAGCTTTTATCAGACCATCCATTACTCGCTTTTAAGATGTACAACTTTATTATCGCCGAAAGTCTTGTGAATTTAGTACAACCATTATATAATGGTTTCTCTGCATCACTCAAAAAACTCTCAATCATTTTAGGACAATCCCAAAGATCTTCTTCAACTGCTTTTGCAATATCTTCAACTCGATCCTGTTCATATGTATATGTGTCGAAATCATTTGAATCATATGTCGCATCATTGTCAAAATAAGTGTTCCTTTTTATTCTCACCATGTTTTAACCAACATGTATAACTTTGATCAATTCCATGCCAAACTAAATGTTCTTCCAATTCATCTGCTCTAACGCGTTTTCCAAAACACCATTTTAAACAAGGACAAGTGATTCAATTTGGGTCTTTTGCATTCTTCACTACAAATTCAACAAACTCCTTCACTCCATTTTCATACTCTTTTGACAATTGATTGGCAGACATCCATTTCTGGTCCAATTTAATTATATGACCTATATGAATGCAGTAAGAACAGATCAATCCATAACAAATTTATCAATCTATAAAAAATTTATCAATCTATAACATTATATATATATGCATACAAGTCTAATTTCAAAACATAACAGAACAGATCGAACAGATTTTATATGATTTATCATGTAAGAACTGATGAATGCAGTATATATGAATGCAGTATTACACAAATTTATCAATCTATAACATCATACAAATCTATAGTATATATAGTCTAATATTGGAAAATGGAAACCAAGGTCCAAGGTCATGCATACAAGTCTTATTTCAAAAAAGAACAGATCGAACAAATTTCAAAACAGAACAGATTCATCATCTAAAATTTTCACTACAAGAAAAAGTGTTATTACCTACGGCAGATTATATCTTTACCCACGGCAAGTCCGTATGTAACCTAAAATTACCCACGGACACGGGTCCGTAGCTATTTCCCTCGTAGGTAAATATTTACCCACGGACAATCAGTAGGACATGGGTACCTAAGGAATGTCCGTGGGTAATTTACCTACAGATTTTCTGTGGGTAAATTACCCACAGATTGTCCGTGGGTAAATTACCCACAGATTTTCCGTGGGTAATATGAGTAACTGATTTTCTGTAGATAAAATTACCCACAAATTTTCCGTAGGTAAATTATCATTTACTCATAGAATGTTCGTGGGTAATGCCACTTCAAAGAAGAATAAAAAAAAATTAAATCATCTGTATATGCCACTTCAAAGAAGAATAAAATGTTGAAGATATTATCGTCATGCGTTTCATCAGTATATTGCAACAATTTCTCTAAAGTGTGAACACTAGTTAGTGGAAGCCAATCCAGCAACAAAATGAACATCAAGAACACCAATCAGAAAAATAAGATGAAAAACATAAATATGTTTCAAATAAGGGGAGATGAAAACCATACAAGCATCATTATCAAAACAATAATAAGAAATTAGCTTTAGTTATCAACCAACGTACTTCAGCAGAAAAAGCCTTGAAAATAGGACAGAACCGCTTCTGGCAGTACTCATTGAAAAGAAGTGTGAGAATAGGAAGAGGAAGAGTCAAGCCAGATGCTATCAATTACTATGATGTGCATTAGTACCAATGAAAAAAATTGTGTAGTTGTGAACTGTAGGCTAAAACTCTCCTCCAGTCACGAACTTTGGCACATAAACATATAACAGCTGTCAACAAAAGAAAGTTAAGGTATCATTAGAATTTTAGAGTGAACTAACCATATTTTGCCTCTAGAATTATATCAAAGAGAATAAAATAATTTAGACTTATGAGTGAAACTATAAGCATTAGATGGAAACATGATTGAGGCTAGGGAAAGTAGTTGATGAAATGCTTAATTGATGCACACATACAGTACCCAGACAATAATTTTCATTTTTCTCCCAGTGTGCAAAGTGAGAACTTTTCATAAGCAGTGGTAGTTTACCAAGTTATATTAAATGTATAGTCGACAACAACAAGGAAAGATAAGTATATATATTGAAAAAATAAATTGCAAATCTGATTGCGGTAAATGATGTATCCCCAACAAAAGTAGACCAAGAGAAAAGGCAGTATAAGAGGAGCAAGGATAAAGTATGCTACACCAAGAAGACCAAAGAAAAGAATCTTGGGAATTTCACTGTGATAAGGAATTGACGGTGCCTCAAAATCGTCACCACATTCTCCACCGAATATTCTATTTACATAATTGTAAAAAAGTGGAATCAATTGAAAAAGTTCTGATGCTATATTAGTCCAGCCATGAAGAATGATGCCTGCACCAAATATGTATAAAAAATGAGCAGCATATGATCCAAATCATATAATATCTTATGCATAAAATAGAAATGTTGTTGCCACCTGCAAGTAAATACAGGTAATGCAATGCAACAGTAACTATAAGAACAATTTTGGAAAGAGGCTCAAAATTGTAAGAAAGTTGTCCAATCTATCCACAAATCAGAAATAGATACCCCTGGATTCATCCCTGAAGCTAGCATGAATTTCAGTGAGGAACAAAGAAGAAACATTCTTATCCATAACATGAGAAAGGGAAAAAAAGATATACTTGGCCCTTGAATAAGCATGTACTCTGCTAAATCAATATACTTTTAAGAGCACACAATAAATTGTGTAGTGAAAGATGCCAGGCAAATAAGAAAAATTAGAACAATAAATAAGCCTATGTACGACAGTCACATAGCTCAGTAGACACAATTTGCATCAGATCTTATTAACTTGTCTTCACTCGACTTTAGAATATAATCCTACAAACTCAACTAGGATTGCAGTTTGCACCATCCACAAAAACATTTATTGAAGGACTGGCTTTATGACAAGCAAATTGAAAAGTTATAGACATAACAAACCTTTGGCGCAAACCGTTGTTCCAGCTCTTTTGTTAAACATCTATGAGCTAAAACATCAATTGTTATTCATTATCCTATGAACTCTTTAGTGGTCAAATTTATGCAATTTAAACTCCTTTCTGCTCTAGAGTTTTATCCATGTCAGATTACATGCACAAAGGTATTTAAAATTTAGATCGTACCTATGATGTGGAAGGGGACTGAAAATGCAAATAATAAGATTGTAACACACATCGTAAGACCCTACACACACAAAATAATATAAATAAGAAGAAAAAAAACCTTCAAATCCCTACAAATACTAAACTAGACTAATAACAACAGTAGAACAACCTGTGAAACACTGCCGCAAAAGAGGAAAAAAGAGCATAAAACTTATTTTGGGGAATAAATGCTTAAAATATGGTTAATGGTGCTAAAACTATCATTTAGGATCAAGAGAAACATGGATTCTTAGGTTTCAACAAATGGGTCTCTGAATTACCCACTTTTGGTTAGCCGTATTGGGGGTCATGCAATATCACCAATCTTATGTGCACATATGGTGATCCTATGTGATCTCACCAGATCGCACTTCAGAGTATGGTCGAGGTCGCTAAGGGCTCCAAAAAGAACTGCTACATAGTGAAAGGACATCATGAAATAAAACATTTTCCAAGTTTGGTTGCAAATCCTCGCCCATGCATCTCTGAGATATAATAGTAATCCTAGTTGCTGTACAGCTATCAGCTGACAATTTTTTAGCACTTAGCACATAAAAGAAAAAACATAAGTACATGAATGTTATGTAGATTAGAAAATAACTGACAGTTCTTTAAAAAATCAAAGCATGGGACATTTTCCACATAGCATCAATAAATAAGGTATACAGGGAGGCCTACAGAAAATATTGCTTAAATTTGTGTAAATAAACTAGTCATTATTATCACTTGTGCTCGTACAGCTTCGGCTAGTACTCTAGGAAACTCTTTGGGCTCAAGAAAGTAGTTCAATCGGGAGAGAGCTGACCCTGATAGTACGTTTGCAAAGAAAATGTTCCATATGGTAAACCATAATACTTTAGTGCATGCACTTTTTTGTATCTGACTCCATGAAATATAGCCTTGCAAGGATGAAAGCATAATCATAACAGCTGGCACACAGGACAGAAACAACTAAAGAATCTGAATGGGAAGGTATCCTGTTATAACTTGGCTTACAACTGCCTTGCAAATAATTATTGGAAAACTTCATTTGCAAATCCATGGAAAGATGCCAGGCATTTATTTTCAACCACAAATCCCCTTCCTCCATTTTGAACATTTAGTTATTAAACTCAACCACAAATCCCCTTCCTCCATTTTGAACTTTTGAATTTGCTGCATGAAATTCAGACTAAGGACCTACCTGTTGCTGCGTCTGAGCGGCATTTGAGACAGGAATTTGTACGGTTTCAGAAGACGGTAAAAGGCTACTGTTATCAAGTTGTTGTGATTCACCATTAGTTAAAGGAGGTCCTCCGGCTAAGAGACTAGTCCAAAGCCATACACTCTTAGCAGCCGCAACTAAGGGTACAGATGCTTTTTGAGGTTGTGCAAGGATATTATACCTCCTTATTCGCAATTGATGGAGGGCATTAGAGAAATCTCGATCACCGGAAATCAATAAAGAATTAGCAGGTGCAAGGTTGTCCACTGCCCAAAACAGCATGTCGACAAGAATCTTCTTATCACTTGCATCTTTCAGACCTAAAACCAAACATGAAAAAATTAGGCGCAACAAAATTCCAAATGTATCAAATTTCACGCTATCTGCAACGAAGTAGATTCACAATAAATAATGCCACAAAGACTCATAAAGGAAACAAACAAGTCATCAAAATTTTAGGTAATTCGACAAGATAATCAGATTGTTCATTCCTACGAATCAGATACCGACGTCGACTCGTATCATGTGTCCGATATTTCCTAATACATAGAAAGTATCCAATAAATTATTCTATTTATTTTAAAAATATTTCCTTCGATACTTTCGAGATACCTTTTCAAAACTTCTTACTAACGAAACAATAATACGATTGTCATCCAAATACGATACATGACCGTTACATCATACTAAGGACATACACAGAGTTAAACATCTTTGCAAAACATTCATAGTAAAAATAATACATTCCATATAGGTGTTAGTGTGTTTAGAACTGCTGCCAATTGAACATTGAACACGCTGCCATTGCAAAACTACGGCTAGAAGCTTCATTTTAAAATGCGGTGAAAAGGTTGCAACCTTGAAAACAAACACAAGCTATCCAAACTCGTTATCATCACAAGTACATTTTTTAAAATTGTAAATCATCATGTATTGACTGACTATTACATATTAATAAGCAAACTAAAGTTCATGCAAATCATCAGAACCTTCAAATCACTTCATCATTAGGAGAAATTAAAAGCTACTCAGCTAGTAATACTTTCAACGGTTGAGATTCGATTCAAAACATATTGAATATTGATAACAACTGAATTGTAATATTTCAACAACAGTTCAATGTTTTTCATCAAATCGAGCGAAACGACTCAATCAATAACAGAAATCGAAAACGGAAATGAAGCTAGTTACCGGCGGGAACATGATTGAGTGAAATTCCGAATATTCAACGGAGGAAGTGGATGTATTAGATTACATATTCAACTCAACCACAAAAAATTATATCTAGTGTAGGATAGAATATCCAAATACAAAACTCAGAACAAAGTTCACAAAACTCAGAATATCCTAAATCAGAACAAAGCTCACAAAACTCACAACACAAAGCTCACAGTAGATCACATTCAAATTTCTTGAGATTCTAACAAATATAAAATCAAAGCAATGGAAACTAACCTAATCGAACGGCGCTGAAGAGAAGGTCGAAAACGGCGCTGAAGACGTTGCAAGAACGGCGCTGAAGCTCGTACGCGAGAGTTACGAATACGGCAAAGTTGTGTCGATATCGGCGAGGTGTAACGGTAGGTAAAGTTGAGGTTTGGTGCGGCGAAGGTAAGCTTGAGGTTTGGTGGCGGCAAAGGTAAGCTTGAGGTACGTAACGTTGAAGTCGAAATGTTCTGATTTGGTATTTTTTTTTAACATTTTATCAGTTTTAAATAAATAAACAATTTTAATAAAAATTATATATTAAATTTACCCACGGACAATCCGTGGAAACATAAAATACGAAAATATTTTGAAAAATTAAGTTCAATTACATTTTTTTTAACATTACCCACATATTATTTTTAACATTACCCACGGACTAACCGTGGTATGGTGTTAAAAAAAATTTCAAAATAATGAATTTATTTACGGATTTTCCGTGGGTAATTAAAAATTTACCCACGGACTAAGGTCCGTAGGTAATTTTCCGTAGGTATAGAAGTTTTTTCTTGTAGTGTCTATATGATTTATCACATAACAATTTATCAATTTTAGAGAAAATAACAAATTAATAAATACAGTACCTGAGACAACAATCACTCAGTAAAAATGGGCGCAAAGTAGAGGAGACGAAAGTTCGTAATAGGGTTCGAAGGGATAGAACGTATTAAATATGTTTTTATTTATTTATATATAACTGCTTGTAATTTTACAGCGCTTTTGTCCATAAGCGCTGTAAAAGGCTTTTAAAAATTAAATTTCAAAACATTTATAGAGCTTTTAAACAAAGCGCTGTAAATATAGTGTATGAGCGCTATATTTTACAGCGCTTTTATCCATAAGCGCTGTAAATGACTTTTAAAAATTAAATTTTAAAACATTTATAGAGTTTACAGCGTTTTTATACAAAAGCGCTCTTAAAAACGCTGTAAATGTAGCGCTCTAAACGCGTTGTAAACATTATATGAGAGCGTTATATTTTACAGCGCTTTTACGCGAAGCGCTCTAAAAGCATTATAAACGTTATGTGAAATCGCTATGACCCTACAACAGCGCTTTTCTGTAAATCCTAAACCTTTCATGACCCTACAACATCACTTTTTCTAAAACACTTGTCATTAAAGAGCTGTTGTATCCTCCGTTATTTTTAAAATATTATACAACAGCGCTTTTAGTTATTAAGCGATTTAAAATGCGCGCTGTAAAAGGTCATTTTTGGCGTAGTGAAAAAAGATTAATTTATTATTGAAACAATTTTTGTATTTTTATTGCCAACTCAAATTAGCATTTTCTAATATATTTTTTCTTAAGTCTTTGTTCTTGTTAATTCGAAGTTCAATTGAGAGAAATAATTAGTCTCACTAAAAATTGCTTTAGCAAAGTTGATTTTTTTTTCTCGAGTAATGTGAATTTCATTGATATTCGTTCAATATAATAACTTTCTAAGAGAAAAGATTGAAATTTTAGTCCAAATAAAAAATGTGTATGGTGCTAATATACATCTTTCCAAAAGTAAATGTATAATATAACAAATCCTCTATATATATATATATATATAAATATATTGTGATCAAAATTGATTTTTAGAAGGTTTAAGATCAAATGAATTGAGTTTTGTCAAAAATATTTTGGAGGATATTGGTTTCTCAACTAAGTTTGTATGGCATTGTATCTCGTCTCTCAAGACGAGTGTTGTGGAATGGCGGGGTGCTTGATGAGATCACTCCTTCGCATATAATTCGATAGGAAGACTTAGATGTTGATGAGGAGCTTTGGGGCCTATCTAGTTCGAGAGGGGAGGATCAAAGATTTCTCATTTAACTTTTGCAGATGATTTGTTCTTTCTACCAAAGCCTAGAATGACCGGATTAATATCATTTCTTCTATTCTTGATTATTTTTGCAGGTCATTCGGACAAAGGGTGAGTAAGAAGAAAACCATTATTTTTTTCTCTCATAACTTGTTTGTGGTTTCTAGATGAGAGATAATCTAGACGAGTATCACGGTGTGCCTTTACTTCATAATAGTCACAAAAGGTTCTAACTTTGATAAGGTAGATATATACATGAATAGCAAGAAAGCAAAAAGTTTTTTTTTTTTTTTGAGTTATCTGACTTTGTCAAAATAAGCGATTTAATCATTGCCTAGCTATGTGATGCAACCCATGCTTATTCCCTATTCTATTTGTGAATAGAAAATTTTAATAAAAAAAGTGACGTTAGCTACAATTCTCTGATTGATATTTTGATGATAACAAAGATAAATAAATAAAGAATAATTATCTTCTAACTGTATTTCTAAGCGTGCACATTAATTTGAAAGACAAAGATTTATATTAATGACTATGTATTTTAAAGTAGCATAAATTACAAATGAGTTAGAGATAATAATCTAAGTGTTTCTAAACACAAAGAATATTATCACCTAATAAACAAGTATCTATGTTTACTAATAGAGCAAATCCTAATATAGAACTAAGAAGTATTATGATATACAAAGAAAAGAGAATCTTCTAAACCAAGATTGCAATGACTCTGAAGAAACTACTACCATTGTGTCATACTCTAATGGATGCGCTCTAAAACGCGCCTCCAGTGAATATGTTAATACAAACAAAGATCTAGATGTTCTGCCTCTGATAAGTATGTCAAGCATAATGATTATCTACCTCTGATAATGTGACAAGCATTGTATCGTCTAACTCTGATAGAAAGTCAACACTTTGAAAAGTCAATGCTCTGATAAAAAAGACAACACTCAAGATAGTCAATACTCTAATAGAAGTAATAACTCTGAAATGACAAGTTTTGAAAAAGTCAACGCTTTGAATAATCAACGTTCTAAAGAAGACAAATTTGCTTATCCTCTAGTCCACATCTTGAAACTGTTAACTGTTTGAAAATCTGTGACATCCTATGATAGTAACATCCTCTGAGATCTTCCATCTTAAATTAAATATACGTAGAATCAATCATGAAGATATGTATCGATATATCTTAAAGACTAAGCTACCTTAAATGGTGATTGAAGATCTCCAACGGTAACATTCTCAACGGACACATCTTCTCTTTATTTAAGATCAACTCTTTCAATCAAGCAAGTGTATGAGAGAGTATAAAAACAAAGCAACGTATTAAAGAAACAATTATGAAAAAATCCAACCACACATCTAAAGAAAAGTATGAATGAAAAAACTCTCAGTAGAGAGTTATTTAAATTGATGTGAATCATTCAAAGTGTTTTCATACACTTGAAATGATATATGACTTGATATGTAACATCCTCTTAATGAGAATTAAAATCCCAGAAACAAACTCTTTGTCAATTCAGATACAAACTAGAATTGATGTAAATTAGCCTGATAGTGGCAACAATTCTTTCACCCCTAAGAGGTACCTGAAGAGGTACAACCACACTTATCAAACTCAACAGCAGATTTCCAGAATGTTGAAGAATGGTTCTAACGGTGACAGCCTGGAGAAGCTAAAGAAGAATACACAAAGCTTGAAGAGGCAGAGTAAACATACTTGTATACAATTGTTGAAATAGTGGATTAAGTCCTTGACTGTATTGAGGCAAAATTTCTCTGTAAGGGGAGGACTAGATGTAGCAACAGTGTGTTGTGAACTAGTATAAAAATGTATGTGCTCCCTCTATCTCTTTTTTTCTCTTATCTATGTTCTATATGGTTCAACCTCTTTGTGTCTAAACCTGTTTTAATTGTAACTGAAATGATTTGATAAACAACATACTTTTTTGTTAAGCTTTTGAAGTATCTTTCAGAAATGAAAAACACAATTCAAACCCCCTCTTTCTTGTGTTTTCCAACACCTTTAATTGGTATCAGAGTCCGGTCTCTTGATTAAGCATTTTACCGTGTAAGAGTAAAGATCCCTTAGTGCTGGAAATACTAGTGAAAGGGTCTGAATTAGTGTATGTTTTTGAATCAATGCTTTTTATTTTTTTAAAATTTCTTTCAAAACCTAGATTGACAAAGACTGATTCGTAAAGACTGTAATTGCTATCTGAAAAATAGATAAAACGCTTTAGCCAAACATCTATTTCTCAAATATCAACTTCATCTCCTTTCCAAAGTTTTCCTTTTAAAATTGTTTTCTATTTGGTTAAGGGCAAGAGTATTTTTTGTTAAAGTTTATCTTATGCAAATCACTCTTCAATGACATTTTGAGTAGTAAAAAAAATTATTTTATTGAGAAAAGTAAATACTCAAAGAGAAGAATAGATACAAAAATAGGATTCTTCTGTGTCCCCTAAAACAGAGTAAACATCTCAAAGTCGCATCTATCTAAGAAGTTTTATCTTAGATTTAAAACTATCTAAAAACATACTTCCTCATGTGATTAGCTTTTAACAGCAAGTTGAAACTCCCTTTCGTGTCTTCTTGTAAGATCTATTTATATACGTTCGAAAAGTTCTTTCAATTCTATTCTGACTTTCGATTATGTTTCTTGAAACTCTTCAATGAAAAACTGGACAAAACTTATAAGCGTCAATAAGGAAAAGGTAGATAATTAGTGAGAAGAATCAATATGCTAATACTGAAATTAATCCTTTGTTAGAAAAAGTATTAGCTGATAAAGATGAATTGTTAGTGCAAACTAATGGGAACATTATAATGCATGTCAACATGAAACTAACCAATCAGGGATAAGTTTTATAAGAACTTCAATGATCCATGATACATGTCAAATGTGCAGGCAACCCGTTAGAATAAATGGTTAGTAGTGCAACCTCTCACTAAATAGCACAAAATCAAAAGGTTGAATGGAAAAGAGTCGAATACCCTTGTTAGAACTAAGGTTGAAGGATGCACTCAAGCATCTTTGATTAAAATCAAGTCCAAAGCCAACAATGCTTAAAAAGGGTAGAGCAAACAAAATCAATCATCTGATTATTATCCTCTAGGAAGAATATAGCATGAGTTTAATGTAAGAGTAAGCTGAGAGTTTATTCTTGTGATGGAACAAATATCTTCATCTGATGTGATCCATAGATGATGTATTTGAAATAATTATGAAACAAGATTATCCTCACGGAAACCTGAACTGCAAGTAAAGAACCAAAGCTCTCTCATGGAAGATCATCATTTGATCCCTCCACTAGAGAAGTTTGTATAATAAATTAGTTTAAATAACTCATCATCTAGTCAAACTCATGGGCATATCAGAACCTAAGAAGAATTGTTTTGGCAGTCATTTGACTACAAGATTTGAACTCATTCTTTGTTTGCTCAAGGAGAAGATCTTTACCTCTAATGTGTATAACGTGCTTGAAACATCATATGACACTCACATATATGGAATAAAAGCACTAGAACAAAGGATTGCATCCATTGATTCATAAGAAAAAATCATCAGAACCAAGCTAATTCTGCATCTTGTTAAAAGGTCATCTAAAAGAAAAGTATGACAAACTTTTGTGAGACATTAGGATAAATTTTCTAAATCATCCTCACGTCTCATGGGTTAGGTGCTCTAGGAAGAATATAGCATGAGTTTAATGTAAGAGTAAGCTGAGAGTTTATTCTTGTGATGGAACAAATATCTTCATCTAATGTGATCCATAGATGATGTATTTGAAATAATTATGAAACAAGATTATCCTCACGGAAACCTGAACTGCAAGTAAAGAACCAAAGCTCTCTCATGGAAGATCATCATTTGATCCCTCCACTAGAGAAGTTTGTATAATAAATTAGTTTAAATAACTCATCATCTAGTCAAACTCATGGGCATATCAGAACCTAAGAAGAATTGTTTTGGCAGTCATTTGACTACAAGATTTGAACTCATTCTTTGTTTGCTCAAGGAGAAGATCTTTACCTCTAATGTGTATAACGTGCTTGAAACATCATATGACACTCACATATATGGAATCAAAGCACTAGAACAAAGGATTGCATCCATTGATTCATAAGAAAAAATCATCAGAACCAAGCTAATTCTGCATCTTGTTAAAAGGTCATCTAAAAGAAAAGTATGGCAAACTTTTGTGAGACATTAGGATAAATTTTCTAAATCATCCTCACGTCTCATGGGTTAGGTGCTCTGCAATTTATTTCATTACTCTATGTGTACTTGTCTGTCTTACGTCATATTTTTTTTATGTGTGTTTGTGTTTTCTTTTTATGTCTTACAGTGTGTTTGTATAGTTCTTTCTGTTGTGATTCGTGTTGCTTTGTCTGTGGTCGTATCGCCTGTGTTCTTTTTGAAAATTGTTTTTGGGTCACTTTCGTTAAAACCTACCTTTTTTTATGTATGCTTATTTAAACTTATCTCCTTTCCAATGTTTTTCAAAAATCATCATTTTCATTAAAAAACCTTTATCTCCCAACCCAAATCCCTTTTCATCCAAAACGTTTTAATCCTGAAACCCTATAGGAAAAACCACTTCTATATGTCATCCTTTTTTAAGTCTTCATTTTCCTAAAAGATCTTCTTTTTACATTGTAGTTTCAAAAGTGTAAAACCTGGAAAGGTACAACAACACTTATCAACCTCAACGGTAGACTGCCATAATGTTAAAGAAGGGTTCTAACGGTGACCTCCTAGAGAGGATAAAGAAGAATACTCAAAGTCGGAAGATGTAGAGTAAACAATGAAGGTGCAAACACGAGAAGAGGGGGTTGAATTGTGTTTGACTAACTTGATTACTTTTTTTGTTTTTGCAGTTTTATAACAAAACCTGATGTATGAATAAAACAGAGTTAGCAGCGGATATAAAGTAAATATAAAACTCATAATTTTATACTGGTTCACCGTTAACTAGGCTACGTCCAGTCCCTTCACTTTGAAGGATTTCACTAATTCAAAAACCTTGAATTACAACAATACCACTGACCCTCCAAGTCAGTCTCCTCAAACAATCTAACAATCCTAGACTTTCGAGGAAAAGAACCTTGAATCTAATTGCTAAGTAATCTGCCACTCCTTCTGACTCCTTCAGACTGTAAACTCTACTCCAACAACTTAGATCTAACACAAGGGAACAAACACTTAGAGTACTTGCTTCTGGAAAGTGGATACTCACAATTGACCTCACTAAAAACTCAAGTATTTTGCTTTTGGAAGTGTATGACTCTCAAGTATTTTCGATGCCAAGTCTTCTGCCTTGAGCCTCATTTTATAGATGAATAATTAGAGTTGCTTCCATGCTTAAGTTTGAGCTGTATCTTGCCAGATACTCTTGCAAAAATAATTTGTCCAATCGGGTTTCACTTAAATAAAAAACATATCTTTTTAGCTCCAGATTTGCTTTCAAAAATAACTTTGGCCAATCATGTTCTTGATTAATTCTGGACCAAATCTTTCTTCCCGCCAATAGCTTCTGAATTCTCACAAGACTTCAATTTATTTTTGTATCAAATCCTCTTAATACTTTGATCGAATTTAATCAAGTCTCCACTGATTATCATCATGATTAAATCTGGACCGTATGATCTTCTGATCTCGTCCACATCTGGAACATACAATCTAATCTGCTGTAATCCTCTGATCTCGGCCAACACTGGGCCATGATGCTTAAATCTGGACCATTGATCTAAACATTTTTCCTCTGATCTGGAACCATTTTGGATTGAGTCTGGATTGAATTAAATCTGGACATGATATTTTAATTTGGACATTTACCTTCTGATCTGGATCAGGTCTAGATTAAATCTGGACAATCATTTCTTCTGATTTGGACTATGTTTCATGCTTTGGACTATGCTATCTTATGGTCTGGGCCAAGTCTGGACCAAGTCACTTGATCTGGACCAGTTATCTTCTACTCTGATGAAGTCTGGATTAAGTCTGGACTGAATTTAATAATCACTGCCAAGCTATCTTCTGGTCAGAATAAATGCTGGACTAAGTCTGACTTATAATTCCTTCTAGTCTGGACCAAGTCTTCCTCTGGCAGGCTTCCTTCTGGTCTGGACTAGGTCTCCTTCTGGACTATGCTTCCTTCTAATCTGGGCCATGAAAAATATCCTCTGACGATGTTTTGATATCCTCTGATATCCTCTGGAGGTGTATCCTCTGGTGCCTTCTGTATGCATCCTCTGGTATCTTCTGGAGGTGTATCCTCTAGTCTGATTTTATCCTCTGGTTACCTCATCTTATGCCTCTGGTAACTTCATCTTCTGCCTCTGTTGACTTCACCTTCTAGTGGCATTTAATATAATAATTCTAAGTACAAAATAAGATTACATGGAGTGCTTTTGTAAACATCAAAATCCTAAGTACTTAGAACCAACTTGGTTCCAACAAACAATACTTGTATGCTATTATTGAAATAATGGATTAAGTCCTCGATTGTACTGAGGTAAAATCTCTCTGTAAGGAAAGCACTAGATGTAGCAACAGTCTTGATAATTCTTCATCATATGCATATTTTTCATTGTTTTTAGTCTTATTTATCTTTAATCATTAGTTAATTTAAGAAGTTATTTGATATATTTTGTTGATTTTAGTTCTTCAATTTAATGAAACGTTTATGTTTTGATTTCCTTGATTAAGTAGATATTTTTCGTAGTTTTGCGTTGTTTCTTTGTTTTAGTGCAATGATGATTTTTGGTGAGAAATCAACATGACCTATGTGGAGTATTCCAGCCATATTCGGAGTTGTAGATTTCCAATTGGAGTCAAACCAAGTGTAAATGAAAGCTAAGATCCATAGCTACAAATTTCATGAAGACGCCAGAACCAAATTCGTACTCAAAAGAGGAGCAAAATGCAATAAACATCATACACTATATGTTGTGCGCGTGAAGCACAAATGCTTGCGCCCGAGGCGCATTTCTACAATATTTTCACATCCTGTTTCTGCCCTGATGCGCCTGGAGAGAAAATTCTTGCGCCTAGACGCGCTACAAAATACATAAAAATGTGTTTTTCTCACTTTCTAGATATTTTTTTGGCTATTTTGAAGTTTGGAGACTCGTGCCCTAGCAGAGAAACACAGAGGAGGCTGGTTCTAACACCATTGAAAGAGTCTTATCAAGAATCATTCATCAATATTTCTTGTAATGCTTCTTTCATCTATATCTTTTGTATCTTTATCATGAGTAACTAAATCCTATTTGTTAGGGATGAGTGAAACAAAATGAAACCTTTATATTTCTAATTTGATTTCTAGTTATATGAATGAGTTCATTGAAATATTGTTTTCATCTTTGTGCTTAATGCTTTTGACTGCTTGATCAACTTTAAATTTTTTTTATGATTCAGATTTAAAAATGGAAGCAGACTTTACGAATGCTTGAGATGAGAAATTCATGAAATTGTAGTATAGGGATAGATGCAGGTCATGAAACCAATTGAATTATTTTTAGAGGCAATAGTTTAATAAGAGAATTATTGTACTATAAAGCTTAAATCTAATCATAAATCCACTGAGGAATTATGGGTTACTTTGGAATTAAAGGTTCTGTCACTAAGACATTAGGGCAAGAATAATAAAGAGAATTCGGTAATAGTACAATAAAGGAATTTAGTAACTAGGATCAAATTAGAAACCAATGTTAGATTCAATGTGAAACTCATCCTTGACTTTTTCTTATTCCAAAAGTTCAATTATATTACTCTTGTTAGTTTCAAATATAATTTCAATCAATTCAAAAACTTTGTTCAATTTTAGTAATTAAACATAATTCGATAGTAAAACGCAATCCTTTGAGTTCGACACTCTGTACTACCATTTTAATTATTACTTGCAACGATTCAATAAACTTGCCGAAACGTCATCAAGTCTGTTGAGAATTAGGATAAAAATATATGTGTTCCCTCTATCTCTCTATTTCTCTTATCTATGTTCTCCATGATTCACCTCTTTGTCTCTAAACCTATTTTAATCTTAAGTTGAATGATTTGATAAAGAATATACTTTTTGGTTAAGCTTTTGAAGTATCTTTCAGAATGACAAAACATAATTCAAACTCCCATTTCTTGTGTTTTCCAACACCTTCCAAAAATGCCATAATTTCCAATGGGGTGATTCTGAAAATTCTATAAAGGTCAATTTGGAGTATTGGAAGAAGAATTATTATCCTAAGCATGGCGATCTTGGGCTTCGGTTTACTCGTGATAAATTATTCTATTTGTATGCTAAAGGCTTGTTGGGAGATATGCTCTCATCTAGAGGATTTGTGAGAAAAAGTTGGACAAAATAAATATTTTAGAGGTGTGTCAAAGGTCCTAAATATTCTAAATTCTAAACTTGGGTATACTTATTTGAAGGGGATTTCATCAATTTGGGATATCTTAAGAATTAATATAAGTTTACGAATTGGAGGTGGTCTTCCAGTCCACATTCCTTATCTCACCAACTGAACATCCTTTAACTCACATACTGAACTACCTATGCGAGACTTGAAGAATTAAAATTTTGCTTTAGAAGATTGCTTGCAGTTGTCCCCTAACCAATTATAATTGAGCCCATCGTAAGTGGCCTATGCCCTATTTGTAATTCTCAAAGTGAGTCTTTGTCTCAATGGAGCATGCGGTTACTTAATAACTTATTAATTCGTTACTATATATCTCTCGCTCCTTTGGATACTTCTAGAACCACGTTCATTAGTTGGTCTCCTCCTACTACTTGTTGGATAAAGCTTAATGGAGATATTGTAGTAATTAATCATGGGTGCTTGGTTGCTTGTGAGGGCGTGGTTCGTGACGATAATAATGTCATTGAGATTTGATGTCTTGTTACCGTTGTTTGTAGGACATGTAGCATTGTGAGCATAACTTGTACTACCTAGTACTGACATGTACGACTATTACTAAATTCAAATTTTATCCCGTTGTTGTTGTCATTTTTTAACGATGTTGACTTTCTCATTCACGACGAATGCTTGGTTTCACATGATTACTATGACTTGATACTTCTTCTAAACCTAGTATTTATATGAAGACTTTAACTAGAGTATTGGTCCATTAGACTAAGTATTTCTATTAGTGGAATGACGCTGATTCCAGATTTTTCACCTAAGGCATGTGAATAATAGTTGTGCTTCTTCATAATCGAAGAATTGCTTTGAACATTATATTCAACGTAAAACATACTCATTACTTGTGACGTGATAATGCTTTAAGAGTGTCAACAGAAGATCTGCATATTTGAAGCATACATTAAAGAATAAATTGTTCTCTTATATTTTATTATCACAAAAATCAAAATTAAGGGTCATTGTTCTTTAAATCAACATGGTCCTAATTATATTCTAAAACAAGTAAATATTAATTTCATGGCTAAAAATTATTATTTTTTAATAAAGTAAATACTGTAATATAAAATTTAGAGTGTTACGATGTTTGTTGTATGTTTTTCATATATATTTTTTCATGAAGTTAATGTAGACACTTTTATTAAACTTGGGTTACATATTTTCTAGTTCCGATAGAACATTTGAAATTATTCTCAGTTTTGCTTCATTTACTTTATAGGTTGATTAGATTAGAGCGCTGTTGTCTTTCCTAAAAGTTTTTAATTTTCTTTCCTATTGTTGTTAGCCTTGATTTTATATCATCTATTAACCCACGTGTCACTTGCCGCATCAACATTTTACTACATCTCAACATTTTCTTTTTAAATGGACCTAAATAGGAAAACAAGATATAAGATATTTTATACAATTTTTAAAACATAAACGATCTAAATGAGAAAAATAAATGATTAATTTTGTTACATTTAATTAAAATAAAATACAACGGATATAATTTTGTCTAAACATTAATATACTTTTTCTTTGATTTTTATATAAGTATTATTCTTATTCCTACTTATATACAAAAAGAGGTATTATTCTTAATCCCTACTTTTCATGCGATGCTCATAAACCATTTCTATGTATTACAAAAGATACTATTGTCTGTTTAATCTCTGATAAAATGTCATTAAAAAAAGATAAATATAAATTGAGACATCAGTTTCTTACATTAAATTCTTAATAGCAAACAACAACAAAAAAATAACGTGAACATTTTTAGCGCCACTCAATTGCATATATGTAATGATATGTTACTATCTACATACTAAATAGAAAAAATTTCAAACATGTTACATATTTTTTTTTATCTTAGATGAAATAATAAATAAATTCATATACAATTACGATATTCTAAGTTCAAATTCGTAATATGATATATAGTTTAACAATTTTAACATTTTACCAGTTAAATTAAATTTTATAAATAAATATATTTTATTTATATGCTCTAAAATAAATTAAAGACAATCAAAGTAATATGACAAATAGAAGAAAATTATTGTTTAAATTTAAAAAAAAAAAGTAAGAAAAGAGAATATGGATAATTTTAATCGTCACAAAACCTTTTTTGTGACAATAAATAGAGTCTTTAATGAGCGTCAATTTAATAAGACTAATTTCTTTTAAAATAATATTTAAAATTTTTAATATAATTTTAATTATTATTTTTTTATATTACCTTTAAATAATTATTACACATCTAATTTTCAAAACATCATAATATTTTATATTAATAACAATAATAATAGATTCATCAATAATTAAACAGATAATAAAATGCGTTATCTTTTTTTTAATTATTACTAGTACAAAATCCTAAACGCTTTATCGTGAGACGGAAGGAACGGTATTATAAATAATTTGTAAGTTGGTTATATGTCAGATTCAATCGGATTTTTTTTATCGATTTGTAAACTACGTGTCGTCGTCTTTTCTGACAGAAGTATTTGTCATCGTCGACAACTACTCATATAATCTTAATTTTTGGGATATCTCATATGTCTTGTCAAAGTTTTAACGCTATTTGTTATCCATCAAATTTCAGTCAAGCGCAGCCACATTATTGTTAGATTTGAAAAAGCCATCTAAATAATTTATTCATAGTAACTCCGATCAATAAAACCATGCGCGTATGACAAATTCTCTTTTTCATTTTTTTGTTGAAAAATATATATAGTTTGGGTATTTTTTTACTAGAAAATTTTAGATTAATTAAATATTTTATTTTGTACATTTGAATCAACTTTTTATTAATTGAATCAACTTTCGTTAGACTATTTAGTTAGTTATAGTCTAAGTATTTTACTTTGATAGGCATATATAATAGAAGATAACCATCACATCAAGTAAAAAACAAAATTCAACAAAATGAAATTAATCTTAAAGTAGTGGTATTCAACCACTTATTTTAACATGAATACAATTATTCTAAATACAATATTTAGTATAGTTTTCCATATGCAAGATATTATATCTTATTCAAGACATATATGTAGCTACGTGATCGCTCTACATTTTAAATTTATTGCTCTTTTTAACTTTAAGACATCACGTCTAAGGGATTAAGACGGGGTACATCTAAAAAATAAAGTCACTTTGAAATTTTTTCAAAATTTTCATTTTCACTTTATATTATTACTTATACAATAACTAACGATTTAGGTAGAATTGGTAAAATTGACTACCAGATCCACATCATAATAGCCTATGACAAATTTGATATAATCACAATGCATTGACATCTTGAACTTGAATGACTGATAACTTTTATATAGGAATGATAAAATGATCGAATATGTTGAGTTGATCCCTTTTGTAAACTTTGATAATCTCTGAAAAAATTTCCAACTATTTGAACTTTCCAAATTTTCAAATCACAAGTAAGTGAAATTTCTGAATTTTTTGTTAAATTTTAAATTTCTAAAATGCAATTTTTCAATTTTCAAAAGTTTTGTTCAATTTAAAACTTCCGAAATACTATTTTTCTAATTTTTTGGAAAGTTTCAAGAACATTGAAACATCCGAAATAGATATTTTCAAATTTATACGGACCTTTAAAAAAAATCAATTAACCAACATTAAAAAATTTCATCCATGTTAAAAGTTCCTAATATGCAAAAATTTTCAGAAAAATTAAATTTTCAAAACTTTCAAAACATTTGAAACTTCCAGATTCATTTGTTCTGAAACTTTCCAATTTTATTAAAGTTTTGATTTTTTAAACTTTAAAAAGTTTAATAAACAATTCAAATTTTTGAAATTTTTTTTTTAATTTTTTGATATATAAATTATTGATATGTTTATTTTATTTTTATTATTTTTGTGTTAGTTGCTAGGACGAGATTTGTTCCACCTAAGACATCTAATCAACGAATGTATAAGGCTAACCATTTGAAATAGCAATGTCGATTTACAAGGAAGGAAGTTTGAATTGTAAATTTGCCTATTTAAAAGTTTCCTGTTAAAACTTAAGAAAATAACTCAAGATTGATCTTGGTTATGAAAACAGAAAACAGAGAACGTTCTTGGTTCTGGAAACAGAAAAAACGGAGAACGTTCTTGGTTAGTTAAAAACAAAAATTAACTTGTATATTTAACTTTAATAATCGAAAGAGTGAAAGTAAATAAAGATAAGGAAAGAGATATCACACAATGATATATCCTGGTTCACCCAACCCGGGCTACGTCCAGTCCTAACAATCGTGAGATTTTCCACTAAGTTTTCAAACGAAGAACCTTCTTGGTTTTACACCACCTAGTTCAGATCAACCTTGATCTGTTACAAACTACAATCCTTTCCACTCAGACAGGAATTCAATCAGGTCACCTATCAATCTTGAGAGGATTTTACACTTCACCTTTTAACCATAAAAAGATTTTCTAACAAACTACTCAAACTATAAACAACTCTTATAGTCTTGAGTTTACACAATAATGATTTATAGTGTTTGGGAGAATCTGATTAATCTCGACACTTGTTTGAGGTTTAGATTCTTTACAAAAGATTTCAGTAAGCTAATAACAATAGATTCGTGAATGAATGGTACTGATTTCTCTTGATGAATGTGAGACTTTCAAGTATGAATGTAAGTGATTGAAGGTTTTTTCATAGCACTTGAATATCTGATTTTTGTTTAAGCTTGGAGTTCCTTTCATAGGCTTTGAGGAGGTCCATGATAGCTAATATGACATTTGGAGAGGTTCCCTTGGTCAAAGGTCAGGTTGTAAAAAGATCAGATTTCTATACAAGACTTTTGACTGAAACTTTCTTCTTTTTGACTGCAAGACTTTCTGATCTGATGCATTCTCTGTCATTTTATTTAGACAATGTTTGAGGGTCTTTTAATCATAAGAATATATGTCTCAAAGTCATGCTAATGTTTTAGTTTCAAGAACGTTGTTGGTTTATATCACATAAGCTGGAGAATATTCTTGAACATGGAGAATGATTGATCTTGAACGATTCTAACATTTGGCCTTGAGTCATGTCTTTTCTCCTTTGATCTTTTGGAGTATTTATTTTGCTAATATGAGAGCTGTACATTCCTTGTAGATGTATTGGAAATTCATTCGAAATTCACAGGATCTTTCCTTGTATTAAAAGCTTACTTGAACTTTTTTGATGAAATGAAAAACGTGGAGAACGTTCTTGGTTTTCCATAAATATGTCAAAAATGTTCTTGGTTTCTGGTAGTTCATTTTTTGCTTTTTCCTTAAGCTGATTTTGTTGGCTTTTGCTTAGTACCTATTTTAGATTAACACACTCAAAAGCACATGTTAAATAACACATTATTTACAATCATAATTAGAGTCTTTAATTAATCTTCGTTTGTTTACATCAAAATCATTAATTGAGATTTTGTCTTAACAATCTCCCCCTTTTTGATGATGACAAACATTATTAATATAGATTTTAATTTTGATTCTAACTATAATCATATAGAGCTTAAAAAGCTCCCCCTTCGGAGTATGCTACAGATATTTGAACCAAACATATAAAATTCCATTAATGCATGAACAATGATTATACAACAGGTTCAAAATAAAAACAGAACTTCAATTTACAAAAAGACTTCAGCATACAAAAAGCAGTATAAAATCTAAACTAAGTATCCCCCTTTGTCAAGGCAAAAAGGAATGGGAGAAGTAAAAACACAAAGATCCTAGTGAGAAATTGAAGGAGATGAGCCTTCTGATGATGATCATCGAGAAGGATTTGCAGGAGCTTGAAAAGAAGGTGGAGGATTCAACGGAGGAGAATCAATCCCGAGTTTGGGAGCAAGCCGTGTTGCCATCCATTCTCGCAAAATGGCAGATTCCCTATATTTATAGGTTTGTCTGGCCATGATTGTTTGAAGGGCAACCAAGATTTCTGAGTTGGGGGAGTCCTACGTGGTCTTCTTTCTCTTAGATGGTCGTACAATGTCATCTTTGGGAGTAGAAGGGAGGGTGGTTGTGCAAAAGGTTGAAAGGGTGGAAAATGAGGTGGGGATGGCAAGGAAAGGAACATAAGGGGATTTGGGGTTATTGGTAGAAAGGCCAGGAGTGTCAACAAAAACTAAAAACTAGCTTATTCCAAAAATGGAAGAGTTGGTTTTTGTGGGGAGAAGAATTTGGGTGACATATGTGAGGTTTGATGGAAGGGTAGTTGAGTGCAGTTGTCTCTTTGGAGTGGATATGCTTGTGAGTGGAAGGTGGAAGGTCTAGAAAAGGTTTGGGTGAAGAGTGGAGGCAAGTGACATTGGAAAACATTTGGAAGGAGAATGATGGTTGGAGGTGGAGAACGTTCTTGAGGATCAGCTGGAGAACGTTCTCGAGTGGGTTGAGAATTTTGATTATGAGGAGATTGTCCTTGAGTCTGGATGACTCTTGGACTCTGTTCAACAGGAGCTGCAACAGAAGGAGCTGCAGCTCTTAACCTAGCTGAGCGTTTTCTTTTGTTGGTTGGTGGAGCTAAAACAGATTTAGGAAGGTTTCGAGCAGAAGAGGCTTTCTTCATGTAAAAGATGTTTTTTGCAGAAAACTTGGAGATTTTGAAGGTGGAGGATTCAAAGGTTAAGTGTATTTTAAATGCCTAAAGATTTTTGTAAGAACCATGCCATAAGGGATAATGTTCTTCTTATAATCCTTGGTGGTTGCAGCAATCATGTTCTGTATTATTATGTGGGGTAGATTGATACTTTGATGGTGGAGGAGGTGATAGATAATGAGAGCATCATTATCAGATACATATTCATGGCTGCCACAGTGTGGCAAGACAGAGTATTGAATGATGCTATTGAAGACTTTGCATAGAGGTTTAAGAGATGTGGTAGGTAATTTTTGGATCCTGTTTGGAAGATGTCAGACAATACTTCCTTTCTGTTAAGGTTCATAACTGAATATCAGTTCTTTCCAAAGACAGTAGGTCCTTTAGTGGGGAGGTTGAGAATGGAGGTTAAAATGTCAGGGGTCAACCTTATCTCAATTCCTTTGATGTTAGACACTAAAAGAGATTTGTCTGGGAAGGTTTGAGCCTTGCAATAGAAAGCCTTGATTACATCAGGACAATAGTAGTCTGAGAGCTGGAGAAAAGAAGTATAGCTAAGAGAGTTTATGTGGTTTCTGATAGGTGTACCTTCTAGAGTGAGATTTTCCAGCATGAACACTCTTCCAACTCCAATGGGCATCTCAACCCATTTTCCAATGTAGGTTTTTTGTAGGGTGGAAGGAATTAGTGAACGGAAGCAAAGTTTGGGGCCAGTTTTAGTGGGGGGAGAGATTGATGGAGAATGTTCTAGTTGGTTAGTGTTGGGAGCAGAACGTTCTAGAGAAACAAGTGGAGATCGTTGAGAAGGAGAATGTTCTCTAGGTTTCTTCTTTGGAGTAATGGTTTTTGATTTTTTTTTCTGGGGGTTTCTTAGCTTGTTTTTAGCCAGAATCTGGGCTAGTCTGGGGGTTGTTTTAACCTTAGGGTTTGTGTTTTAGATTTTTTTTTTTTGAGGAGATGAATGTGAGGGTTTGAAAGAAGAAAAAATCTCATTGATGGATTTTAGTTTCTGGTTGAGGGGAGTGGCTTGAGAAGGTTCAATAGGGATGGAGGATTGAGACGACACAATTTTTTGAGTGAATTCGAAGGGTGGAGACGGTTGAGATGGAACTGATGTTTGAGGGGGTTTTGGAGAAACATTAGTTTCAGAGACATCACTATCGAAAATGATCAAAACAGTAGGATCGGTGGATTTTGTTTTCGAAGTACCGATTACAGGGAGAATGCGCATGGAACGTCGTTGAGCCTCAGTGGGTTTAGCCACTGGCTTTCTCAAGTGGGGAGGAGCTTGAGAGACGTTCAGAGGAGGGCATGTATAAAGTGGTGGAAGTATAGTGGCTAGGGGTCATAAGGGAAGAACGATGGGGCTTGATTCTCTTGAGGAAGAAGACATGTAGTCTGAAAATGTCTTACTGAGGAATCTTCTAACGGGGATGGTCTAGGTGGTGGCGATGGTGAGCGATTTTGGAACGGTGATGATGATGAAGGAGTTGAGGAAGATGAAGGTGTGTTAAGGCAAACGTTTTTTCGTGCTGATACTTTGGTTCTAGGCATTTGAGATTTGTGAGAGATTGTTTGTTGCAGAGACAAAAGGGATTTTGGGGAAGATGAGAGAAAGCAGAAACACTTTTGATTTTGTGGAGGGAAGTTGAAGTGATGGTTTGATTGGAAAAGGAGAAGATTGGAGGCGGGAAGGTGAAGAGTTTGACAGTGTGGTAAGTTACTTTTCCAGACAAGCTGACAGGTGTAATAAATGCCATGGAAAAAACATTTTTTTAGTTTTTGAGGAAAAATGGAGAATGATTCGCAAAAAATGGAGAATGATTGTAAAACCAATAATGTTCTTGGTTTTGCAGAAGCATAATTTTCTTAATTCACACAGATTGAATTTTTAATGATTTTCAATTTCTCTTTAATGAAGGTGAAACTCTTTTATACCAAAGGCTTTGTAAAGATGTCAATAAGTTGTTTTTGAGTATCAACAAAGATTAATTCAACTTCTCTTTTATTAACATGATCACGAATGAAATGATGTTTTATTTCTATATGTTTGGATCTAGAATGCTGAATGAGGTTTTTAGATAGATTTATTGCACTAGTATTATCACAATAAATTGAAATATTTGAATAACTTACAGAGAAGTCTTTAAGTTGATTTCTTATCCAAATGACTTGAGAGCAACAAATTGCTGGTGAGATATATTCAACTTCAGTTGTTGATAATGCAATCGTGTTTTGTTTTCTGCACGACCAACTTATTAAAACTTCTCCAAGAACTGACATGCGCCACTTGTGCTTTTTCATTCAATTTTATCTCCAACATAATTAGCATCGTAGTAACTAACAAGATCAAAATGAGAACCTTTTCTATATCAAAGGCCAAGATCAGTAGTACCAACGAGATATCTAAAGATTCTTTTTACAGCTGTTAAATGAGATTCTTTAGGTGCGAATTGAAATCTAGCACATAATCCTACTGCAAACACAATGTCAGGTCTATTGGCAGTTAAATAAAGCAAAGATCCTATCATGCCCCTATATTCTTTTTCAGAAATAGATTTTCCATTTCATCTTTGTCTAATGAAGAAGATGGATGCATGGGAGTGAGTAGTCATGATTTTGGCTTCATTCATTGTATATTTTGTTAAGAGATCTTTTATATATTTTTCTTGACAAATGAAAATGCCATCTTCATGTTGCTTAATTTGCAAACCAAGAAAATACCTTAATTCTCCCACCATGCTCATTTCAAATTCACTTTGCATGAGTTTTGAAAAGGCATCACACATTTTCTCATTAGTTGAGCCAAAGATAATAACATCAACATACACTTGAACTATAAGTAAATCATTTTTATCAGTTTTCTTGAATAGTGTAGTGTCGATTTTTCCTATACAAAATCCATTTTTGATTAAAAAGGAACTTAATGTTTCATACCATGCTCTTGGTGCTTGTTTTAAACCGTATAGAGCTTTGATAAGTTTGAAAACATGATTTGGTTTTGATTGATCTTCAAAATCGGGAGGTTGATGCACATAAATTTTTTCATTTAAGAAACCATTTAAGAATGCACATTTAACATCCATTTGAAAAAGTTTGATAAGATTATGAGATGCATATGCAAGAAGAATTTGTTTGGCTTCTAACCTTGTGACTGGGGCAAAAGTTTCATCATAGTCTATACCTTCTTGTTGATTGTAACCTTGGCTTTCTATTTTTCTTGATTCCATATGGTATTTTGTTGATAATCTTTCTTAGTGATACACGATTTAGAATGTAGCATGAAGTATTGATAGCTTCAGCCCAAAAATATTTTTCAAAAATTAGATTCTTCCAAGATTGTTCTTGCATTTCTTGTAGGTTCTGTTTTTTCTTTCAACAACTCCATTTTGTTGAGGAGTTCTTGCACAATATAAATTATGGGAAATGCCAAGTTCATCAAAGAAGGTTTTAAAAGAGGCATTTATGAATTATCCTCCATGATCACTTCTTATAGAAAATATGTTGGAATCTTTTTCATTTTGTAAATTTTTGCCAAAAAATTTGAATGCATCATCTTTTTGTTTCAAAAATAAAACCCAAGTGTATCATGAAAAGTCATCACACAATAATTGAAGGTGCAAATACGAGAAGGGGGTTGAATTGTGTTTTCCAAAGTTGACAACTTTTTGATAATTTATAAATAAATTAAAAACTAGTTTGGTTTTTGGTTACTTACTTGGAGTAGAAGCAATCGGATTCGGAGGCAGCAAGCAATGAAAACATAATTAATTTGACACATAGATTTATCCTGGTTCACCATTAACTTGGCTGCATCTAGTCCCCTCATTCAGAAGGCTTTATTTCACTAATTCAAATACCTTGAATTACAAAGCACCTGACCCTCCAAGCCTGTCTTCCCAAACAGCCTGACAACCCCAGACTTTTAAGGAACAACACCACCTTGACCCTACAAGCCAAGTGTTATCCTAACAACCTGACAACCCCATATTGAAGAAGGAGCTAAGCCACTATGGGGTTGGATACAAGAGATTGGAACTTGAGTAGTTGCTTCTGGAAAGCTGATAATAATAATAACTCTCACACTCTAAGAAAAGAACACCCAGACAATATTTCTAACTTGAAACGAGTATTTCTCTTTTTGAACTCTAAGACTATTCTTTGCTGCTTTTTGATGCATTTCTTCTTCAGCCTTGAGTATCTATTTATAGTTGAAATTTGAGCTTCAATTTGGTCCTTATTTAATTCTGAATTGTATTTTGTTCATTTTGCATTTGTAAATTCTTCAAATTGATTCTCTTTTTTTTTTTGTAGATAAATCTTGATTAATTCTTCTTCAAATTTTGATCAAATTTTTTTCAAATTTCGATCAAATCTTTTTCAAATTTCGATCAAATCTTTTTAAAATTTTGATAAAATCTTCATCAAATTTTAATCAAATCTTTTTCAAATCTTCTTCAATTTTTTATCAAATCTTCTTCAAATCTTAATTAATTCTTCTTCAAATCTTCTACAAATCTTGACCATATCTTCTTTCACACTCTTTGAAGTCAAATATATTTTTCTCATA
Source organism: Cicer cuneatum (assembly GCA_037974295.1). Taxonomy (NCBI): domain Eukaryota; kingdom Viridiplantae; phylum Streptophyta; class Magnoliopsida; order Fabales; family Fabaceae; genus Cicer; species Cicer cuneatum. The sequence goes on from JBBPBO010000003.1 coordinate 21,579,205, forward strand.
AAATACTTTTGTTAACATCAAAACTCTTGGTTCCAACAATCTCCCCCTTTTTGATGATGACAAAACATGTGTTTTTGATAACAATTTTTCTTTCTAATTCTTTGACTCCCCCTAAGTCTAAGTATCATTTTCTCCCCACTTTATCAAATATCTTTCTCCCTCTTTATTCATCAGACAAAAAGACATGATGAAAGTGAGATTTTTTTTTTGCTTTTTTTTGTGTGAATAACATGAATATAACATATTACAAAAAAATATAAAAACTAATGTAAAACTAAACTACTTTGAAGTGATTACAATATCAGTCAGATATGAAGTTAAGATTTAGGTTTTTTGATGAAGTCAAACCTATCTTCAGGTAGTGGTTTGGTGAATATGTCATCCCATCGGTGTTCAATGTCAAAAAACTGAATGTTTAGTACCCCATTTTGAACAAAGTCCCTAATGAAGTGGTGTTTGATTTCTATGTGTTTAGCTCGAGAATGTAGTATAGGGTTTTTGGTTAGGCAAATGGCAGAAGTGTTATCGCAATAGATGTGAATGTTGGTTTCTAGGATTTTGTAGTCTTCTAGTTGATGTTTCATCCAAAGTAGTTGAGAACTGTAGCCAGCTGCTGAAATGTACTCAACCTCTGCTGTTGACATTGCAATAGTGTTTTGTCTCTTACTTGACCAAGATATTAAGTTGTCACCTAAAAAGGTGCAATTTCCATTTGTGCTCTTTCTCTCAAGTTTATCTCCAGCATAATCTGAATCATAGTATCCACTAAGTTTGTACTTAGGGGATTTCTTGTAGAACAAGGTAAGGTTGGTAGTGCCTTTTAGGTATCTAAGGATTCTCTTAACAACAATTAAATGTGATTACCTAAGGTCAGCTTGAAATCTTGCACATACACATACACTAAACATGATGTCAGGTCTAGAAGCAGTAAGGTAAAGTAGGGATCCTATCATTCCTCTATAGTTTTTTGGTCAACTTTTTGGCTTGAATCATCTTTTTCAAGTGAACAAGTAGGGTGCATTGGTGTAGCCATAGGTTTGCAATCACGCATCTTAAACTTCTTGAGAAGCTCTTTTGTATATTTAGTTTGATGAATGTAAATACCTTTTTGAATTTGCTGAATATGTATCCCTAAGAAGAACTTAAGGTCTCCCATCATACTCATTTGAAATTCGTGCTGCATTAATTTAGAAAATTCTTGGCAAATAGTGCCATTAGTAGATCCAAAAATAATGTCAACAACATAAATTTGAATAATAAGAATGTCATCTTCTATTGATTTTCTAAAAAGTGTATTGTCTACTTATCCTCTTTCAAAGTTATTTTTAAGCAAGAAGTTACTATGTCTATCATATCACGCCTTAGGTGCTTGTTTTAGACCATACAGAGATTTTCTAAGTTTAAAAACATGATTTGGAAATTTAGAACTTTCAAAACCTGGGGGTTGTTTAACATAGACTTATTCACTTATATAATCATTTAAAAAAGCACTTTTAACATCCATTTGAAATAATGTAATGTTTTTATTTGTAGCAAAAGAAAGTAGGATACGAATAGCTTATAACCTGGCCACTAGAGCAAATGTCTCAGTGTAATCAATGCCCTCTTGCTGACTGTAGCCTTGTGCGACAAGTCTTGCCTTTATTGTGACCACTTCACCTTTTTCATTTAGCTTGTTTCTGAAAACCCACTTGGTTCCAATAATGTTCTTCTCTGGTATAGGTACTCGATCCCAAACATCATTGCTCTCAAATTCATTTAACTCTTCTTGCATTGCAAGAATCCATCCATCATTTACCAATGCTTCATCAATATAGGTAGGCTCAATTGATGAGTGTAAGCCAAACAAAATGGTTTCTTTAAGTGATGATCTGGTCCTCAAAGGATCACTTGCACTTCCAATGATTATAGTTTCAGGATGAGATAACTGGTACTTCCATCCAGATATTTCTTCTGACTTATCTTGACTATTTCTAACTTGATCATATTCATCCTTTGAATATTTGTCATATTCTTTTGATTTGCTTGTATCCTCTACTTTTTCAAGTTCTTCTGGTTTGTCTGCATCTCTTTCCTTTGGTTTTGGTAAACCTGCACTATCATCATCTCGCTTTGACTTTTCAAGGTCAAGCTATTTGTCATCAAATTTAACATGAATGGAGTCTTCCACAATATGAGTTTTTCTACTAAACACTCTATAAGCCTTGGATCCCTGCTTCATCAAATATTCCTACTTGAGATCCCATGATTTTTTGAAAAGTTTCAGTAGCTCTGATGAATTTTGACAAGTCGTTTTTTAGAAGTTCAACTTCAATTTTAAGGAGAACGTTCACTTTTTGTGTTGCAGAACATTCTTGACTTTCAGTTTTACAATTTTTAAAGTGAGATTCTTTCAGATTTTGAATGATCTTTTTAAGTTCATCATTCATAGCATGAGCTTTTCCTTTTTTTTTTCTCTTTATAAAATTGTTCTTTTAAAGAGCTACATTTTTTAACAAGAAAATTTGAGTCATTTTTTTCTGCGTTTGCCATCAAGCATATGTTGGCTTCGTCTCCTTCTTCTGTGTCTGATTCTTCTGAATCGTCCCATGTGGCCATCATTGATTTCTTCTTGAATGGAAATCTTTTTGGTGCCTTCTTATTTGATGGACATTCAACTTTGTAAAGTCCTAGTTTGTTACATCCAAAGCACATGCCTTGACTCTTATCCACTTCTATTTTGGGATTTTCCTTTTTACTTGGGAATCCCTTTTTGATCTGGTCTCTTTTTCTCATCATTCTTTGGATCTTTCTGGTGAAAAGAGATACTTCTTCATCAGCATCTTCAGTTTCTTCTAAGTCTTCATCTATTTGTGATGGTGGACTTTCTTGATATGCTTTCAAGGGTATTGCTTTGCCCTTTTTGTGCTCGTAAAGTTCCAATTAGTTCTTCCAATCCACGTACGTCAAAATTTTTGGCTTGGCTTATAGCTGTTACCATTGGTCTCCATATTGTTGGAAGACATCTCATGATCTTTCTGACTTTATCTTGTACTGAGTATGCTTTCACTAAGGAGTGCATTTCATTTACAATGGTTATAAACATGGAGTACATCTCATCAATGGTTTCACCTTCATTCATCTAAAAGAGTTCAAACTTTCTTATGCCTATATCAATTTTGGTTTCTTTTACATGGCTTGTTCTGTCATGATGGGTTTGTAATGTGTCCCATACTTCTTTAGAAGTGTTGCATTCATCAACTCTTTCACATTCTCCTCTATTTAAATCACAAGATAAAAATAATTGAACTTTAGAGTTTAGGAGTACCTTAGTTTTATCTTTAACTGTCCAGTCAACTTCCCTTTTTTTAGCTGATGTTGGATCATCTTGATTTACTCTTGGGATGTAATCACCATTAGTTATGATACGCCACATTCCTGTATCTTGTGATTTCAGAAACAATTGCATCTTATTTTTCTAGAAGTAGTAATCTGTTCCATCAAAGTATGGTGGCCTGTTTAAAGATCCTCATCCAACAATATATTTGGCTTTTGACATTTTTTCTTCTAGATCTTTTCTCTAGCACTGCTTAGGTGTTTAATTTTTAGAGACTAAGATCTTATGCCAATTGAAGTAGCAATGTCAATTTACAAGGAAGGGGGGTTTGAATTATAAATTTGCCTATTTAAAAATTTCCTATTAAAACTTAAGAAAATAACTCAAGATTGATCTTGGTTGTGAAACCAGAAAATGAAGAACGTTCTTGGTTCTACAAATAGAAAACTAAGAATGTTATTCGTTAGTTAAAAACAAAAATCAACTTGTCTATTTAACTTTAATAATTGAAAGACTAAAAGTAAATAGATATAGGGAAGAGATATCACACATTGATATATCCTGGTTCACCCAACCCGGGCTACGTCCAGTCCTAACAATCGTGAGATTTTCCACTAAGTTTTCAAATGAAGAACCTTGGTTTTACACCACCTAGTTTAGATCAACCTTGATCTGTTACAAACTACAATCCTTTCCACCCAGACAGGAATTCAATCAGGTCACCTATCAATCTATTACAAACACTTCACCTTTTAACCATTAAAAGATTTTCTAACAAACTACTCAAACTATAAACAACTCTTATAGTCTTGAGTTTACACAATAATGATTTAGAGTGTTTGATAGAGTCTGATTAATCTCAACACTTGTTTTAGGTTTATATTCTTTACAAATGATTTCAGTAAGCTAATAACAATAGATTCGTGAATGACTGGTACTGATTTCTCTTGATGAATGTGAGACTTTCAAGTATGAATGTAAGTGATTGAAGGTTTTTTCTTAGCACTTGAATATCTGATTTTTCTTTAAGCTTGGAGTTCCTTTTATAGGGTTTGAGGAGGTCCATGACAACTAATATGACCTTTGGAGAGGTTCCCTGGGTCAAAGGTTAGGTTGTAAAAAAATCATATTTCTAAACAAGACTGTTGACTGAAACTTTCTTCTTTTTTAGTGCAAGACTTTCTGATCTGATGTATTCTCTGTCATTTGATTTGGACAGTGTTTGAGGCTCCTTTAATCACGACAATATATGTCTCAAAGTCATGATGTTGGTTTAAAGAACGTTGTTGGTTTATATCACATAAGCTGGAGAATGTTCTTGAACATGGAGAATGATTGACCGAGAACGATTCTGTCATTTTTCCTTGAGTCAGGTCTTTTCTCCTTTGATCTTTTGGAGTATTTCTTTTGGTAATATGAGAGTTGTACATTCCTTGTAAATGTATTGGAAATTCATTCGAAATTTGCAGGATATTTCCTTGTATTAAAAGTTGACTTGAACTTTTTTGATGAAATTAAAAACGCGTAGAACGTTCTTGGTTTTCCAAAAATATGTCAAGAACGTTCTTGGTTCCTGGCAGTTCATTTTTTGCTTTTTCCTTAAACAAGTTGTGCTTGATTTTGCTTAATACTTATCTTAGATTAACACACTCAAAAGCACATGTTAAGTAACACGTTATTTAGAATCATAGTTAGAGTCTTTAATTAATCTTTACATCAAAACAATTAATTGAGATTTTGTCTTAACACCATCCAGCCCGTCAACATCGTCGTAGGCGTGGTTTAAGGTCTCAAGAACTTGATGAAGATGTTTAGGAGCATGTGCCAATGGAGAGCCTGAGCAGATTGACCATCATGAGTATGAGCAGATGTACCATAATGCAACGGAGGCATGTGAGGAAGCAGGGGAGTAGGCAAGCGAAGATCATGTTCATCGGTATGGGTTCTTTGAAGAACCATTTGTCACATCAGTGCTGGCACAATACGAACACCATGTGGCTCATAGGATATCAGAAGAAAAGGTATCATTAAGTTTTTTAAATTAAGAATAAGTATATTATGTTTAGTACATTATTTTATTGTTATGTTATTTATGTTTTTTAATTACTTGCAGGACCGTTGATAACTCTTCACCATATGTATATGTTTCACTGTTTTTAGTTTTATTTCTATGTGATTATTAGTTAATTTGAGAAAGTAATTGATATATTTTGTTGATTCTAGTCGTTGAGTTAATAAAATATTTATGTTCTTATTTCCTTGATTAAGTAGAGATTTTTCGTAGTTTTGCGTTACTTTTTTGGTTTTAGTGTAATGCTGAATTTTGGTAAAAAATCAACATGACTTATGTCGAGTATTTCAACCATATATGGAGTTGTAGATATCCAATTAGAGTCAAACCTAGTGCAAATGAAATTTAAGATCCATAGCTACAAATTTTATGAAGACACTAGAACCCAATTTGGAATTAAAAGAGAAGAAAAATGCACTAAACGCCAAACCAAAGTTATTGTGCACATCAAGTGCGTCTGGAGCGCATTTCTGAATATATGAATCTGTCAGAATGCGCTTGAGGTGCCTGACACGCATCAGAATACATTAAAACGGTTGTATAGAGTGTCGAACTCAAGGATTGGGTTTTACTATCAAATTATGTTTAAACTGTGGTCTGTTGCTGGTGATCACACCCGATTTCAAATTTAAGAAGATTGCTGAAGTAGAGGTACCTCATATTGTAGAGCATTCAATTCAAGAATTCGAATTGGTGCACTTGTCTTCGACTTGTTTCACGATGACTGACCCTAGTCTCATATCTGCCTTCGTAGAAATATGGTGTAGAGAGATTAGCTCGTTTCACATGTCATTCAGGGAGATGACCATCACTCTGAATGATACTACGACTCTTTTGCACATTGCTCGCCATGCTAGGTTCTTTAGTGCACCAACAAATATGAATACTATTAATGTTGTGATTATTGCACATGAACTATTGAGGGCAACAAAGAAAGAAAAACTATTGAGATAAATTTTAACTAATATGCTCAACTCAAACTGCATTGGTTGTGCGATCTATACAACAGTCTCATTCAGACTGGCCAGGTTGAGTGTGCTGCTAGAACATATCTTTTGCACTTAGTTGGAAGTACAATTTTCGTTGACAAGATTCATACTTGAGCTGAGGTGAGGTATTTAGCTTGTTCAATAATTTGGAGCATTGTAGGGACTATGCATGAGGTGCAGCTGCGTTGGTTGTGCTATATCATAACATGATATATGCAGCTATTCATGACACGAGGCAGTTGGGAGAGTATATGATCGTAAATCTGGTATAATTGTTATTATAATATTTTATAATTGTTATTTATTAAGTTCTATTTTTAATTTACTAAATTGTCTTTTATTTTTGATACAACGTGAGATTTACTGACACTTTCCTAAACAATGTAAGCAAGGGGACAATGGAAGTGTTCCGGAACATACTCCCAAAGCCCTTAGGTGGACTGCAAACATGTTGTCAAAGGTTGATTGATGAAATATAAGTTGAGGCTTGATGCCTTTTTGCTTTAGGATGTAATATTCACACCATACGATGATTATCGAGACAATAATCCTTTTGAACTGAAGGCAACGTACTTGTGCTACCTTTGTTTTTGTAGAGTTTTAGTCCCTTATCTACCGGAGTGATATCTTCGATAGTTTGATCGCATTTAGTGCGTTATGTGTGACGTTCCTCTAGTGCCAGCTAGTATAGATTGAGAGTGACAAATACCATGAGGTCTTAGATAACTATTATGAATGGTATTTATGTGTTTCACATCCCTGGATCCTTCTTGGTGTTCAACTTGCTACTCCACCTGCTAATCCACATGTTCCATCATCTTTTGCACAAGCTGGTCTATCATCTTCTGGACAGAGCGCTAGAGCATTTGAGCTTTTATAGACATCATTCAACTAGTAAATTCATAAGGAGAAGTTCATGAGATATTATGTGAGTTGCTCTGCATGTTCCACGTAGGTCCATAGTAGATTGTGTTGATTTTTTGTATTATTTTGGACTTTTGTTTTATTGTGTGACTACTGTTTTATTTTGTATCATGGATATAATTTTTTTTATGTTTTATTTTTATTTTGTGTCAATTACACCACTACTATTTTATTTCATAATAAACAAACAACAGACACACAACTTCACAATGAATTTTATGGATTAACTGAAATAAATTTGTAGAAATATCAATTCAATTGGTGCAATCTAAGGCATACAAATTAAACATAAAATGGTGCGATAAATGTTGACAAATCTAATTGCTATAAAAAAATGATGAGAATAACCCCTTGATGGCAGTTCCTTCAACGAAAAGAATGTCATTTTCAAATTACGAGACAATGGCACCAGGATGACATTATATTTTGTCACTATCACGTAACCTATATCTAGTAGATTTATCCACTTTTCACACTCTTGAGCACCTAAACTAGATATCTTCAATGAGTTCCTTACTTTTTCAACATTGTCATCAACAACATTAGAATAAAGATCCCAATGTAAACCGATCTCATTGTCCAAATGTGTCCAAACTAAAGGCCAATATTCTTCATTCCAACCTAAAATGTTGCAATTGCATGACACCACAGTTTCCATCAGACATAACATCTATTATGTCATCAATATATTGATGAATAAAATTATGAAAAATGCTTCTTAGATGGTTGCTTTGTAGATCCTTGAGATATTGCTTAGTAGATCATTGACATAGTTTCTTTATAGAATGTTGAGATGGCTGCTTTCCAGATCCCTGAGAAGCATCAACATACTCCTAATGTGAAGGATCACGAGGAGCATCCAATTCTTTTAACTTTTGATTTTTAACAGCTTTATACAAGTAGGATGCGTCTAAATTATGTATATCAGAACATCTGGATCCTCTCGTCTTCTTGTCTAATACACATAATTTTCACTTTGTATGAACTTCAATAACTAATGCATTTATGTGTACAAATCTCTCAAAGATGTTCAATAAGTATTCTTTGTTTTATTAATTTGGGTGGTAACAAAGATTATCTTTATTTAGATATTTCAACACACTCTAAATGAATATTGGTTCAAGCTTATACTTTGTCATGTCATTAAGAAAATTTCTCTCTTCTTCTTTTAAACGCTCCAAATATGAATGACCATCTAAAGTATCTATTAAATTATGATTATATGTTCCACACTAAACATTAACTTTCCATCCTTCATCAGTCTTCAACGATATTGGTATGACTTTGAATGGATATTTACCTTATGAGAACAAGTTATTGTTGATTTTGATTTTATTTTATATCTTTCATCTATTCCACATCCAAAAATTAATTTTTCCTTCCTACGTCTTTGTCTAGTAATTGAATCAGATTTAATGATAACAATTATTATTATATTTTGTCTTCGAATAGTTTTTGTCCATTCGAATACAACATCAACATATGTATATATATTAAAAATTAACAATATCAATTATTATAAAGATTACCTGATCACTCGTAAATTTATTAGTAGCATCCACTGTCGATGTAAAAGGCACTTCACCAACAACTAATTCATACCTGATTCAATTTGAAAAAATATATTAGTTAAAAAGTATACCAAATTTAAATAATATTTATATTGTAAATAAAATATTCTAAAACAATAATATAACTTTTTTTATAAAATACATTTCGACTACTGTTTCTTGTAAATTACCTGATCACTCGTAAATGTATTCGACTACTGTATCTTGTAGCAGAATACAAATGAAGTCAGTAGCAAAAATTGGACATCTGTATTCGATTTCTGTATCTTGTAGCCGAATACAAAATAAAGTCAATGGACAAATTCACTGTCTCGTATTCGAATACAAGGTTTTTGTATTCGAATATGACGCTGAAATTTTGAATAAAAACTAAACGTTACATAAGTGTATTCGAAAACGCAGAAGCTGTATTCGAATACAAGTGTGAATCAATTCAATTTTTCAGTTCATATCTCATCTGGATCATCGCATAAGTTCATCAAAACTTATGGGAACAATTGCCACTAATCTGAAGTGTTGTCTATGGAGTATAAACACCTCATAGTTCAGTTCTAAAAAAATTAATCCTACTACCAACTTTGAACAACTTTCTGAAATATTTTGTCAACTTTTCAAAGTTATATTTTCATATTTCAAGTACATGCTCTACATTTTCATTTCATTGAGAAAAGTTCTCTATTGTACTTGAAAGTATATTGGATTGTTATCATTGTACAAACTGTTATATCCCGTTGTTCTTAATTAAGAACATTGTTGTAAAAAATCATTAAAGTTATTGTTTGAAGAAAGTGGTGTATTTTCTTTAAGTGTTGTAAACTAAGATAGTGGTGTGCTATCTTAGGCAGATTGTTAGGAATTTGTAATTGAAGTCTTAGTGTTAGACTTGTACTTATTCTAACAAATAGTGGAAAATCTCTTGTGGAGTGCAAGAGGACTAGATGTACCCTTGGTTGTAAGGGGAACCAGGATAAATTCCTGTGTGCTTTACTTTCTGTCATTTACAAGCTTTCATTCACTAACACAGCCAATTAAACAAACTCACAAAACTCTAAAAACCAGAAAAGGTTATTAAACCCCTAATTCAACCCCCTCTTAGGTGCGCCTCTGTTCTTACAAATTCCATTTCGAAAATTTTTAAATGTACAAAACTCTCGAAAATTCCAAAATATTAACTAACTTTAATTTTGATGTTTTTAAATTCAACTAAATTTTTGAAAATATTTGTGAGTGTTTTTTATAGAGGTTGATTGGTCAAAATTTTTAAACATGTTTTCCATAAAAAGTAAAAAAAAGGTAAAATGGTATTTTTATTGTTTTGGGGGTGGGAGGTATAGATGAAGATTAGTGTAAATTTCTCATAATACTTTGAAGATTCCGGAAAACACAAGAAAATCATGTTTGAATTGTTTTGACCATTTCTGAAAACTATTTGTGTTACTAATAAAAAGAAATATTCTTTATCAAAACATTCATCTTATGATTATAAATCAGTTTAAGTAACTTACACACAAGTAGTTTTATATTAGTTCACAATAAATTGTTGCTACATCTAGTCATTCCCTTACAGAGAAGTTTTGCTTTAGTACAATCAAGGACTTAATCCACTATTAAACTATAGCATACATATATTAGTTACTCAGCCTCTTTAGACTTTGAGTATTCTTCTTCTGCCTCGCAAGGCTATCACTACTGTTGGAACCAAGTTGGTTCTAAGTACTTAGGATTTTGATGTTTAAAAAAGCACTCCATGTAATCTTATTTTGTACTTAGAATTCTTATATTAAATGCCACCAGAAGATGAAGTCACCAGAGGCAGAAGATGAGTTACCAGAGGATAAAATCAGACCAGAGGATACACCTCCAGAAGATACCAGGTGATGCATCCAGAAGGCACCAGAGGATATCAGAGGATGTCAAAACATCATTAGAGGATATCTTTCTTGGCCCAGATCAGAAGGAAGCAAAGTCCAGAAGGAGACCTGGACCAGACCAGAAGGAAGCCTGCCAGAGGGAGACTTGTTCTAGACCAGAAGGAATCATAAGTCAGACTTGGTCCAGAATTAATTCTGACCAGAAGATAGTCTGGTAGTAATTATAAGAATTAGTCCAAACTTAATTAGAGCAGAAGATAACTGGTCCAGAACAAGTGACTTGGTCCAGACCAGAAGATAGCATGGTTCAGAGTATAAAACTAAGTCCAGATCAGAAGAAATGATTGTCCAGATTTAATCCAGACTTAAATCTTGATCAGAGGATAAATGTCCAGATTAAAATATCATAAGTCCAGATTTAATTCAGATTCAATCCAAACCAGAAGATAGCATGTCCAGATCAGAGGATAAGTGTCCAGATCAAAAGGTAAAATTCATGTCTAGATTAAATGATAAATTTCAGAGGATAAATGTAAAATGGTCCAGACTTAAGTATCATGGCCCAGTGTTGGCCGAGATCAGAAAATCATAAAATAGTCCAGATTAGTTCATATGATCCAGTGTTGGCCGAGATCAGAGAATCACATAAGTGGCGCAGGTCAGATTTCACAAGTCCAGAGTTGGTCGAGATCAAAAGATCATACGGTCCAGATTTAATCATGATGATAATCAGTGGACACTTGATTACATTCGAATAAGACTTGATTAAGTTGTAATAGAAATTTGATCGAAGTATTAAGAGGATTTAATACAAAAATAAATTGAAGTCTTGTGGGAATTCAGAAGCTATTGGCGGGAAGAAAGATTTGGTCCAGAATTAATCAAGAATAGGATTGGACAAAGTTATTTTTGAATGCAAATCTGGAGCTAAAAAGATATGTTTTTTATTGAAGTGAAACCCGATTGGCCAAGTTATTTTTGCAAGAGTATCTGGCAAGATACATCTCGAACTTAAGCATGGAAGAAACCCTAATTATTCATCTATAAAAGGAAGCTCAAGGCAGAAAACTTAGAATCGAAAATACTTGAGAGTCATACACTTCCAAAAGCAAGTACTCTATGTTTTTCTTTCCCTTGTGTTAGGTCTAAGTTGTTGAAGTAGAGTCTACAATCTGAGGGAGTCAGAAGGAGTAGCAGATTACTTAGCAATTAGATTCAAGGTTCTTTTCCTCAAAAGTCTAGGGTTGTTAGACTTTTTGAGAAGACTGACTTGGAGGGTTAGTGGTACTTTGTATTTCAAGGTTTTTGAATTAGTGAAATCCTTCAAAGTGAAGGGACTGGACGTAGCCTAGTTAACGGTGAACCAGTACAAAATTCTGAGGTTTTATTTACTTTATATCCGCTGCTAACTCTGTTTTAATTCATACATAACAGGTTTTGTTTTAAAACTAAAAAGTATTCAAGTAAGTCAAACACAATTCAACCCCCATTCTCGTGTTTGCACCTTCAATTGGCATCAGAGCTCGGTCTCAAGGTTGAGCACTTAACTAGTGTTTGAGGAAAGGTCCAAGGGGTCAACAACATGGCAGAATCTAAAGATGATTTTGGAGGCAACATTAATAGATCACCACTGTTTGATGGAGATAGGTTTGAGTATTGGAAGGACAAAATGAGAAGTTTCTTCATATCTCAAGATCCTGAATTATGGAAGCTGGTAGTCAAAGGATACACTGCACCTACTGTTCCAGGAGATCTAACTCAAGAACTGGACATGGTAGATATGAGTCCAGACTAGAGAAGATTATACAAACTGCATCACAACTCCAGAACCATCATGGTCAATGCCATCACATTCAAGGAATTTGACAGATGCACAGATAAAGAAACAACAAAGAGCATATTTGACAGTCTGGTTCTGACATATGAAGGAAGCCAACAGGTTCAAGAAGCAAGGGCTAACATACTGGTCAAACAGTATGAGATGTTCAAGATGGAAGATGATGATGACATTGATGGAATGTTCTATAGATTCCAGATTCTGATATATGGACTGAAGGTCTTGAAGAAAAGCTACACAACTACAGATCATGTCAAGAAGATTCTAAGAAGCTTACCAACCAAGTGGAGACCAATGTGTTGGAACCAAGTTGGTTCTAAGTACTTAGGATTTTTGATGTTTACAAAAGCACTCCATGTAATCTTATTTTGTACCTTGAATTACTATATTAAATGCCACCAGAAGATGAAGTTATCAGGGGCAGAAGCTAAAGTCACATGAGGGAGAAGATGAGTAATCAGAAGGTAAAATCAGACCAGAGGATACACCTCCAGAAGTTACCAGATAATGCATCTAGAAGGTACAAGACGATGCATCCTGAAAGCACCAGGGGATACACCAGGATGTCAAAACACCATTAGAGGATATCTTTCCTGGCCCAGATCAGAAGGAAGCAGAGTCCAGAAGGAAACCTGAACCAGACCAGAAGGAAGCCTGCCAGAGGGAGACTTGTTCCAGACCAGAAGGATTCATATGTCATAGTTGGTCCAGAATTTATTCTGACAAGAAGATAGCTTGGCAGTGAAATGATAATCAGTCCAGACATGATCTAGACTTAATCAGAGCTTCAGATAATTAGTCCAGAACAAGTGACTTGTTCCAGATTTGGCCCAGACCAGAAGATAGCATGGGTCAGAGTATGAAACTAAGTCCAGACCAAAAGAAATGATTGTCTAGATTTAATCCAATTTTCCAGATTAAAATATCTTATGTCCAGATTTAATTTCAGTTTAATTCAGACCTAGTCCAGAATTGGTCCAGATCAGAGGGAAAAGGTTCAGATCAATGGTCCAGATTTAACCATATGGCCCAGTGTTGGCCGAGATAAGAAGATCAGATCATATGGCCCAGTGTTGGTCGAGATCAGAAGATCAGACCATATGGCCCAATATTGGCCGAGATCAGAAGATCAGAACGTGTGGTCCAGTATTGGCCGAGATCAGAGGATCACAGCAGATCAGATTGCAAGTCCAGAGCGGTCGAGATCAGAAGATCAGAAAGTGTGGTCCAGGGTTGGCCGAGATCAGAGGATCACAACAGATCAGTTTGTATGGTCCAGATGTGGACGAGAGCAGAAGATCAAATGGTCAAGATTTAATCATGATGATAATCAGTGGAGAATTGATTAAATTTGATCAAAGTATTAAAATGATTTGATACAAAAAAAAATTGATGTCTTGTGGAATTCAGAAGCTATTGGCGGGAAGAAAGATTTGATCCAAAATTAATTAAGAACATGATTGGCCAAAGCTATTTTCGAAAGCATATCTGGAGCTAAAAAGATATGTTTTTTTTAAGAGAAACCCGATTGGCCAAGTTATTTTTGCAAGAGAATCCAGCAAGATACAGCTCGAATTTAATCTTGGAAGAGACCCTAATTCACATCTATAAAAGGAGGCTCAAGACTGAAGACTCAGCATCAAAAATCACAAAAGAGTCATACATTTCCAGAAGCAAACACTCGAGTGTTCAGTGAGGTTAATTGTGAGTTTCAGCTTTCCAGAAGCAAGCACTCGTGTTTTTCTTTCCCTTGTGTTAGATCTAAGTTGTTGAAGTAGAGTCTACAATCTGAGGGAGTTAGAAGGGGTAGAAGATTACTTAGCAATTAGTACCAAGGCGTTGTAATTCCTTATACAATCTGGGGTTGTCAGATTGGTAGGAGAAGACTTGACTTTAGAAGTCAAGGTGTTGTATTCCTCAAAAGTCTAGGATGGTTAGACTGTTTGAGAAGACTGACTTGGAGGGTCAGTGGTATTGTTGTAATTCAAGGTTTTGAATTAGTGAAATCCTTCAAAGTGAAGGGACTGGACCTAGCCTCGTTAACGGTGAACCAGTATAAAATTCTGTGTTTTTATTTTTACTTTATATCCACTGCTAACTCTGTTTGATTCATACATCAGGTTTAAGATTCTGTCTGATCAGCTCAGTCAAGTCTCATGAAATAGAACTGGAAGCAAATGAACCAAAGAAGAAGAAGAATATGGCCGTGAAGTCAAAACAGAAGAAAGTTGCAAAGGAAGCACCAGAATCAAAGGATAGTGAAAGTGACTGTGATGATATAGCTTACTTAACCAAACAGATGGTTAAGATCTGGGAAAACAGGAAGAGGAGAGGCTCCAGGAAGAAACATAATAGCAAAGGAAAGGAAGAATCTAACAAGAATAGCATCATCTGTTATGGATGCAATGAACCTGGACATATCAAGTCAGAATGTCCAAATCTGGAAAAAGGAAAACAACACAAGAAGAGTTCCAAGTTCAAAAAGAAGGATCTGATGGCAGCTTGGGATGCATCAGAATCAGAAGAAGAATCGTCTGATGAAGAAGAGGCAGAAACAGCAATGATGGCACACATCAGGTCTGCCTCTGGACTTCATAAAGGCACAATTTCAGGAGGAAAGCAAGTAGAAGGAAGAATGATCAAAGCAGTCATTCAGGCAAGTCTGGAAGCACATCAGAGGAAGCAATTCTGCCTCTGATGGCTCATACCAACTCAAGTTCTAGATATAGCTCAGGCTCTGGAACAGATTTAGAAGATGAAGACAATAAGGTATTTTCTTATCTCACTAAATCTGAATTAATTGATGCTTCAAAAGATTTTTTATCAGCAAACAATAAGATGTCTTTAAAACTGAAAACTCTTAGGGAAGATAAGAAAAATCTGACCAAAGAAGTCCATGTTTTAAAGAATCAAAAATTTGAGTATGCAATTGAAAAGAAGGATTTTAAAACTGAAGTTGCAAGACTCAAATCTAAAAACCAAACTCTGAAAAGTAATATTTGTTCCACTTCCAAAACTGTTTGTGAATCTGATATTCATGAGCAATTTTTTCAAAACTTTATTTCTAATGGAATGGAAAGAAGTAAATATACATCTATGATTTATGGAAACAGTAACGTTGGAAAAAGAGGTCTTGGTTTTACAGAAACTATTGCTGAAACTAAAATTGTTTATTCTGATGTTTTATGCATTGTTTGTGCTAAGAAAGGTCACTCTGAATTATCTTGTCCAATGGTAAAATCTGAACAAGATCAGAGAGCTGTTAAAACTAACAAACCTGGACCCAATCAGTTATGGATACCAAAAGATCAAATTGTCTATGTTGTAGATATTCTAAGCAACCAGAAGGAGACGCCAACAATGGGGCCTGGACAATGGATGTTGGCAATGCACAAGTAGAAGAAGGTTTATGTTCCTGCTACAACCAGACAGAGGAAATCTGAGTCTGATGGAAGAAGGCTTGGTCAACTCAACCATAACCAGAATCAGAACCAGAACTGGAACCAGAATCAGAACATGAACTGGAACCAGAACCAACACTGGAACCAGAACCAAAATCAGTACTGGAACTAGAACTAGAACAAGTATCAATATCAAAGGTTCAGGTATGATCATCAAAATTACTTCAATTATCAGAATCAATATAACTACAGGAATTATCAGAATTATCAAATTCATCCAACACATCCAAATCACCAGAATCATCAAGGTTATCATAATCACCAGACTCATCCAAGTTACCAGAACCAAAACATGTTCGAGAATCATCAGAGGAACATGATCTATCAACCAAAGCAGAATCAAGGAAACTGCTTAAACAGGCCAGAAGCTGAACTGGCTCTGATGGCTCGAACTGAGTCTGACTCTGACTCTGATTCCAAAGCAAGGTCTGATCAGCAACATAAATCATGGTACTTGGACATTGGTTGCTCCAAACACATGACATGAGACAAATCTATGTTTCTGGATCTGACCATGAAAAATGGAGGCAAAGTTTCCTTTGGAGGAAACTAGAAAGGTCAGATTATTGGTACAGGAACAGTTGGTAACAAATTTTCTTCCCCTTCTATTAAAAATGTTCTGTTAGTAAAAGGTCTAAAGCATAATCTTTTGAGCATAAGTCAACTAAGTGATTGCAAATATGATGTCATCTTCAACAAGAAAACATGCAAAGCTGTGAGTCAACTTGATAAATCTGTTTTGTTTACTGGCATTAGGAAAGATAATGTTTATAAGATTGATTTGTTTAGTCTTGCTAAGTGTAACGCCCCGAATTTTTTGATCCAAAACATTACTTAAAAAAAATATTTTTAGAAAAATTTACGACAATTTTTTTTGGGTAAGAATATCTAACATTTATGCTTTTAAATAATTAATAACAATCACATTTATTTAATATTATAAAAAATGTTTATTCAAAAAACTAAAACAAAAAAAAAGCTTATTAAAGTTTGGTGACAAGGATTTAAAATAGACATAGAAAATATTGCAGAAATCTTAGTATTATGAAATTGTCTTGAAAACCCTATTTTTACCCCACATTCGCTGCACGTTAATATTCATCAACTACTCTTGAATCTCCTCAAACTCATTAGTACCTAAAATGTTGTTGTAAGGGTCAGTTTTTTCCATCGTCCACATCAAACCAAACTAAACATATAGAAGAATAACACAAAACATATAAAGGTAAAAGCTTCTAATTTAAAAGAAAAAAAATGTGCAAACGGAAAATCGTATATAAAAAATATATGTATAATGCATGCTCCTAAAACTATATGATCCTGATATAAACTTGCCACTGAGGCAACTTCCACACAGAAAAATCACCCATACCAATGGGGAAAATAAACCTGCCACTAAGGCAACTCTCACAAAGATGCATATGCCATGACATGACCATATATTATCAAAACTATACTCGCGCACAGCCCACTAAGAATCATGTCATATGCATTCAACAAAAAGTCACATTTTTAAAACAAGCATCGTATTCACACATCACAAAGATCACATATCACACATCCTTATCATGAGAATCATATATTCATAGACAAATAATCATTAAATAATAATTTTCACCACGTACGCATAAAAATCGGAATTTGACTTCATTTACTCCATAAAGATTAAAACTTTATATATAACAAGAAACATCAAAATTCCAACTCATATACATCATCGAATAAAAAATCTTATCATATATATATAACATAAAAAAAAAACATGTTTTGCTTCATATCCATCATAAAAATTAAAACTTTATCACATAATATATAAAAATTCGTATTTTACTTCTTAAAAAGACATACATTACATATCAAACTCAACGTAAAAGATTTCAGATTTCATTATTTTATTTTATTAGTCTACATTTATTTCTTTCAAAAACAAGCAATTACAGTTATTAATTTCATGTATCCAACTAACGGTCTAACTATAATTTGTGCGGGGAAAAGCCCTTAGCTTGGCCGTTTTTCTTTCAAGTACGAAACTCTAAGCCCCCCACAAAGTTGTTCACACGAAAAGTTTGATGCACGAAGGAGAGGAGGTGTGAAGGAGATGACGGCTAGAGTTTCGGTATTCTTTTCTGCTTATTATTACATAGTATGGAAATATTGTGGACTTTAGGGAAAATTTAAAGTGGAGATTATTGGGTAGATAGTGTTGGGCCCAAATAAAGAATAGAAGGGAGAAAATATTATTATTATTTTTTTTTCTTAACCTTGATCATACAAAAACTAAGCCACCAACTCCAAGCCCAAATTTCTATTATGGGTTGGGTCACACCTAGCCACAAACCCTTAGCCTAAATTCTTGTTGTACTAGAAAAACACCTATATATATATACATATATATAATTATATAAACTTCTCCATTGATTAAATAATTCTTACTAATAATTTTATTAACTACAATAAGTCGAACAAGGCAAATAATTATCACACCTAAATTAATATTGAAAAATATATATTTATAAGTCTTAATTATTTTAAATAATAAATTTAGAGGATGTTACAATACTCTTCCCCTGAAAAAGAGTTTCGTCCTCGAAACTAGTCATACATGAAAAGGTTAGGGTAGAGATATCTCATTTTATTCTCTAATTCCCAAGTTGCATCTCTCATGTTATTTGGTCCCAAATTACCTTTACCAATGTGATCTCCTTACCTCGTAGGTGCTTAGTAGTCTTGTCTCCAATGCTCAATGGTGGAACTGCAAAAGAAAGGTTCTCCTTCAACTGGATATCATCTAGCACGATAAGGGAAGGATCAACCATGTACTTCTTCAACTATGACACGTGGAACATGTCATGCAACTTGGCCAAACTTGGAGGCAAGGCAATTTGATAAGCTACTAGACCCACACGTCGGAGGATCTGGTATGGGCCAATGAATTTAGGAGTTAGATTCTTAGACTTCAGTGCCCTCCCAACTCCAGTAGTAGGCGTCACTCTAAAAAATACATGTTCACCCTCTTGAAACTCCAGTGGTTTCCTCTGTTGGTCGGCATAACTCTTTTGTCTGCTTTGTGCTGTCTTCATCCTTTCTTGGATCAGACGAACCTTATATGTGGTCTGTTGTACCAATTCTGGCCCCACAATTAAGTTCTCACCATCCTGATACCAACACAAGGGGGTTTGGCACTTACGCCCATACAGAGCCTCGTACAGTGCCATCCCAATGCTTGCATGATAGCTATTGTTGTAGGTGAACTCAGTGAGAGGCAATATATTATCCCAACTTCCTCGCTCATCTAACACACACGCTCTCATTAAATCCTCCAAGGTCTGATTCGTTCTTTCTGTTTCTCCGTCGGTTTGCGGGTGATAGGCCGAACTCAATCTCAACTTAGTACCCAATGCCTCATGCAATGCTCCCCACAAACGAGAAATGAACTTCGGATCTCTATCTGACACAATGCTAGAGGGTATCCCATGTAGTCTGACAATCTCTGCAATGTATATCTCTGCAAGCTTAGTCACATCGTAATTAGTCCTCACGGGTATGAAATGGGCAGATTTGGTCAACCTATCGACAATCACCCAAATAGAGTCAAACTTCCGTTGAGTCTTAGACAATGCTACCACAAAATCCATGGATATACTATCCCATTTCGATATTGGTATGTCTAGTGGCCTTAATAGTCCCCCTGGCTTTTGATGTTCTACCTTAGCTTTTTGACAAGTCAAACACGAAGCCACATATTCTGCTACTTGTTTTTTCATTCCCGGCCACCAAAACTTCTGCTTAAGGTCTTTATACATTTTGGTGGTACCAGGGTGAATACTCATCTTACTTTTGTGGGCCTCATCCAAGATAGTCGTCCTTAATTCGGTATTTTTGGGTATACAAACACGTCCATTACACCTCAAAATATCATCTGGACCCACCTTGAATTCAAGTGCCAACCTCGATCAACTTCCTTTTCTCTTGAGTCAACAGGTTTTTAACTTGGAGAACTTTAATCTCATTCATCAGTTCACTATCTATAATGATCAAGTACACAACCCAATCCTTGGTAAGAGGAATCCTGCTCAGTGCACTTTCCCCAATGGAGAATCCAAATTAAGATTCAAGTCACAAAACTTCTTTAACAACTCCAACCCCTTCATTGTTACAAACGAGAGATGAACGCGCTTCTTGCTTAGGGCATCAGCCACCACATTCGCTTTCCCTGGATGGTAATGCAATGTGAACTCATAATCTTTAATAAGCTCCATCCGTCTCCTCTGCCTAATGTTAAGCTCCTTTTGATCAAACAAGTATTTCAAACTCTTATGGTCACTAAATACATCAAAACTACACCCATACAGATAATGTCTACAAATTTTCAATGCAAAGACAATTGCCTTGAAGCATAGGCCACTACTTGTTTGTTTTGCATCAGTACACAACCCAATCCTTGGTATGAGGCATCACAATAAACTTCGTAAGGCTCTTCTGGTTATGGCAACACTAACACTGGAGATGTAGTTAGTTTCTCTTTCATCAGTTGGAAACTTTTCTCACACTCCTCAGTCCAAGCATAAATCTGGTTCTTCTTCGTAAGATGTGTCAATGGAGCAGCAATCTTGGCAAATCCCTCAATAAATCTCCAATAGTACTCAGCTAAGCCCAGAAAACTCCTAATCTTTGTGACTGTCTGCGATTGTTTCCATGCCATCACGGCTTCTACCATGGATGGGTCGACAACGATCCCTTCCTTAGAAATTACATGTCCCAAGAACTTCACTTCTTCCAACCAAAATTTACATTTTCCTAGATTGGCATATAGTTGTTGCTCCTTTAGTACTTGCATAACTTGACGCAAATGTTCCTCATGTTCCTCTCGACTCTTGGAATAGATCAAGATGTCATCAATAAAGATCACCACAAACTTGTCAAAGAACGGACAGAAGATACGGTTCATATAATCCATGAAGATAGCTGGCGCATTGGTCACTCCAAAAGGCATCACCAAGTACTCGCAGTGCCCATATCGCGTTCTAAAGGCTGTCTTGGATATATCATCTTCTTTCACTCGAATCTGGTGGTATCCCAACTTTAGATCAATCTTAGAAAACACCTCCGCCCCTCTGAGTTGGTCCATTAAATCATCAATGCGAGGTAAAGGGTATCTGTTTTTTATTGTGACTTTGTTGAGCTGTCGATAATCAACACACAATCTCGACTTTCCATCCTTCTTCTTGACCAATAACACGGGGGCTCCCCATGGTGACACACTAGGCCGAATGAATTTCTTAGACAGAAGGTCTTCCAATTGATTTATTAGTTCTGATAGCTCTAAGGGGGCCATTCTGTGAAGAGCGATAGAGATAGGTCTAGTACCTGGAATAACATCAATAGAAAATTTGACATCACGGACTGGGGGTGGTCCTGGTACGTCTGGTGGGAAAACCTCAAAGAAATCCTTCACTACTAGAATCTCATCGACAACAACCTCTGGACTCATGTTGACTGAGTTGAGAAACACATATTTCTGGACTCCTCCCTTCAGAGAAAACTTCAATCTGTTGGCTGAAAGAAACTTCGAAATATCAGGATCTAGAAATATCACGTTCCGTCGGGAACAGTCTAACATGATGTAGTTGCTAGACAACCAATCCATTCCCAAAATTACTCCAAGACGTTTCAGAGGAATACAAATTAAATCGATCTTAAAATTCATTTAAAACACAATCAGCGAGCATTGCAAACACGCCAAATTACATTTTACTGGTTCAACAAAGGGAAGGGTAACCATTAAATCGAATGGTAAGGTAGTGACATCTAGTTGGAGCGATTCCACCCAATCTAATGAAATGAACGAGTGTGTTGCCCCAGAATCATATATCACAGAAAGTATTTTTCCAGCAATAAAACACTCAAACCCTGGATAAGTTATGAGGAAGATGGTACTTCTCCTCCTCTAACGTGATAAACACGTCCTCGAGCAGTAAGGCGTGCCACATCCTTGTTGTTGATAGTATCCTTCTACCAACAATCTTTTGCCATATGGCCTAGTTTCTGACAAGCATAACATATCCTGGTTCTTCTTGGACACTCAGTCAGCCTATGTCCCTCCTGTCCATAGTGATATCATCGAACAATATGCGCCTGGTTTTGTGTTAGATTCTGATGCCTCTGATCTCCCCTATTTTAGGGTCCCGGTCGATCTCCAGTAGTCCCCTGTGGGCGGGTGATAGTGTTTCAGCAAGTGTACTGAATCGTTGCAAGTAATAATTAAAAACGGTAATACCGAGTGTCGAACTCAAGGATTGCGTTTTACTATCGAATTATCTTTAATTACTGAAATTGAACAAAAAGTTTCCGAATTGATTTAGGTAATATTTAAAATAACAAATGTAATGAAATTGAACTTTTATGATGAGAAAAATGTCAGGGATGAGTTTCACTTTGAGTCCAACCTTGGTTTCTAATTTTATCCTAGTTACTGAATTCCTTTATTGAATTATTACCGAATTCTCTTTAGTATTCTTGCCCTAATGTCTTAGTGACAAAACCTTTAATTCCAAAACAACCCCTAATTCCTTAGTGGGTTTGAAATTAGGATTAAGCTTTACAGTACAAAAATTCTCTTTTTAAACTGTTGTCTCTGCAACTAATTCAATTGGTTTCATGACCTGCATCTATCCCTAGACTACAATCTCATGAATTTATCATCTCAAGCATTCGTAAAGTCCACTTCCGTTTCAAATTAGGAATCATAGAACATTTGAAAGTTAATCAGGCAATAAAAAGCATTAAGCACAGAGATGATAAAAATAATTCAATAAATTTATTCATATAACCAGGAGTCAATTCAGACAAATAAAGCTTCATCTTGTTCCACTCATCCCTAACAAATAGGTCTTAGTTACTCATTACAGAGATTAAAGAGATAGAGGTTAAAGAAGAATTACAAGAAGGATTCATGAATGATTCTTGATAAAACTCCTTCAATGGTGTAGAACAGCCGTCTCTGAGCGTCTCTGCTAGGGTACAAGTCTTTGAGCTTCTCAATTGACAAAAAGATCCCTCAAAATTCAGAAAGACTCGGTTTTATGCATTCTTCAGCACGCCATGCGCCCCAGGCGCAAGACTTGCACTTCAGGCGCATTAAAATAGAAGCAGTGGTGCCAAAACGCACTTCGAGCGCAGCTGGCACGCTTCAAGCGCACAACATCTTCTGTCTGACGTATACTGCATATTTCTACTATTTTGATTCCGAATGGGGTTCTGGTGTCTTTATGAAAGTTGTAGCTATCGATCTTAACTTTCATTTGCACTGGGTTTAACTCCAATTGGACATATACAACTCCAGATATGGTAGAAATACTCCATGTAGGTCATGTTGATTTCTCACCAAAATTCAGCACTGCACGAAAAATAAGGAAATAACATAAAACCATAAAAAAATATCTACTTAATAAAGAAAATACGAACATAAACATGTTAAATCTAAAAACTAAAATCAACAAAATATATTAAATAACTCCTTAAATTAACTAATGATTTCCTATAAAGAAGACTAAAAACAATGACAAATTTGCATATGATGAAGAGTTATCACAACCCCAAACTTAGTCTGTTGCTTGTCCCCAGGCAACAATTAGTTTCATATTTGGTACAGTTAAGGGTAATTTAAGCTCAATCTTATCAAATCACATCAAACCCCATTCTCAAAATTTCCACTACTACAAAACATTCATCATGCTTTATCATTAATTCATCATGCTGCAAAACATTCATCATGCTGCACAAAAACAACACAATGTATACACTTTATCATTAATTCATCCAGTTCAACTCTCTCTTCACACAATCTCACCATAATTTCTCTCAAGTGTTTAGTCAGGGTAATGAATTTATCACTCAAATCCTAGAACATGCGTCACGCTACCATAGGCTTGAAAAAAATTCTAGTTAGCAATCACAATGCAACAAACACATACACTTTTGGAGGACTTTCGGGTTGTAATGGGGCTTAGGTAAGGGTAGGACATTTTGGGAAAGTAGTCTTTACTACTTGGAGTTAGGCACACATTTTCACTTTACTCTACCTCTTTTGATTTTTATTCACCTTTTCACTGTGGGGATTCTCAAACATTGACAAAATAACTAAGCAGATGTTATTTTTCAGAGTACAACATTTTTATTTATTTATTTATTTTTGTATTTTTTTTGAAAAATTGATGGCAGATTTTACAACCACTTAGTAATCAACAATGTATGTATTGGTGAAACTCGTTGAATGGATCAATGATATGAGCAAAGAAACATAGAGTTGAATTTCAGAATCCCAAACAGAAAACTTTAGACATACTGCAAGTTATTACACTTCTTCATCATAGTACACATTTAATGACCAAATAGAGACAGATAGTTCGACTACTAACATAAAGAATATACAAACAAAGAAAGAAAATAAAAAGGAAAGAAAACTTCTCTCAGTTAAGTGACTCAAGGAGCGCTGTTTGGGTCCTCCATTCCCGCACCACTGGAGTCGCTAGTATACTGGTGAGGTGAGAACAAGTCAGAGTAGAACATGCCGCCCGGTGTTTGCTGTGATGATGCGAAGGCTCGATAAAGATTGGTCATCCCCAGTTCTATCCTGGCCTGTCTATTTCGCTGGTCGATCCTCATCTGCTCCATCATATCTTCTAATCTTCCAAATCTTTCCTCAGTGGAGGGCTGTGGGGGGTGTCGACGGTGGTCATGTGGCCCTATAGGATCATAATCTTCTTCCATCGGCATCACTGCTTATGGACACCAAGAAGATCTACCAGAATTCTAGAGTGTTTCTCAATCCATTGGCAGTGATGGGGGCAGCAGGTTTCGCTATTTCTTCACCCTTTTTGGGTGACACTCTCACCCGTTCACAGAGTTTGCCGATCAGAGAGGCGTGATGGAAGTAGCCCGTCAGAGGGTCAAGAAAAGCTGTCTCCCACAGATCATTAGCAAGAAGCAGACCCACATTAATTTTGTCACCTTTGATGATCGTCGCTAGTAGACATGCTCGTTGAATTGTCACATCTGATACATTTGAACAGGGCCAAAGCGTATGATGAACAAAAGTGCTCCATGCTTTTGCAATTGGAGTGAGATCCAACAAGCGCAATTTTCTAGGAGTGTCATCTCTGTTTCTTACCCAATCTGTGCCGGGTCTACACAAAGTGCGCAAAATGTCTCGAGTGTCTATTTTTGTGTTTGTGTCCTCATATACTTGAAAGCGGCAATCCCTATAGTTTGGCAAACCAAAGAGTTCATTGATTGCTTCAGGTGTAAAGGGAACCCTCTTTCCCCTCACATAGCTCACAAATTCATCATGTGGAGCGGACTTCAGATCAGAAGCATTTGAGAAGAATTCCACTGCTATTGGTTTACTCGCGTTGGTGACAAATGTGGTTAACTTCTCCCATCCCCTGGCAGCAATCATTGCCTGGATGTCAACAAATTCATTTTCCTTCAAATCAAAATTTTTCTCACTCACGAACTTCTTGATGGTGGGGAGTTTGGCATGAAACTCTTGTGTTGCTATGTTCTTGAATAAGGACGCATCGTGCGGTTGGGAAGATGATGCCTCTGTAACCTTTGTTTGTTTTGCTTTTTGATGGGTTGCCATTTGGTCCTGCAAAACAATTATACACAACCAAGGTTCAAAGTATTCAACGTTAGAGGGTTAGTTCGAATGTTCATCCACTTCACCAACACAACCATAACTATTGTTCCACATTCATCCGATGCACATCAATCCAATGAAAATTTATCAATTAAGATTCAATGGTGGTTGTGGCATTTTATCAAACACTTGGAGTGCAAGATAATTTTCAATCATAACAAGTTCTAAGTGAAGGCCAACACAAGCACAATTTCTAATTCAAACAACCCACACACATATAGAAATGCACATATAGTGACAATTCATCAATTAAGATTCGAGTTTCGTTGTGGAATTTCCTCAAACACTTAGAATGTCGTCAAATGTTCCTTCATCACAAGTTCTACTTGCAGGCATACCCTAACACTACTTCTCATTCAACAATGCATGTATAACCCACAATCATGTAACAATGCAAGCAGCAATAGTGGACGTAAATTTTTTGAAATATAACTAATCAACCAACAAAAGGATATGGAACTTACTTGATAATGAATGAACATTTGAATGCTTGAAGTTAAGAAGACTTACCTTTTTTGGGTTGAATGTTAGAGATTCAAAACTGGTGCTTGAGATGGACTATGTAATTGGAGGAATGTTAGAGAGCTTGAGGCCGGTTTGGGGACACAATGGAGGGGTAGGTTGTTTTAAAACACAAGGCTGCGTAAACGCGCTTCAGGCGCACATTCAGCGCTTCAGGCGCGTATGGACATAAGCAAAATGCGTGAAATGCGCTTCGCGCGCAGAAGGCGAGCTTCAAGCGTTAACTTCCAATAGCAAACTGCGCGAAATGCGCTTCGAGCACAGAAGCAGCGCTTCAAGCGCTAACTTCCAGTAGCAAAATGCGCTTCGAGCGCATGATACACGCTTCAGGCGCCGAATGGCAGTGGACAAAATACGCAAATGCGCTTCAAGCGCAAAGGGCGCCTTCAGGCGCACAGAATGCGCTTCAGGCGCAAATAACGCACTTAAGGCCGCTTCAGGCGCGGATTGTTCAGACTTACAGATTTTACTTGCGCTTCAGGCGCAATGAGCCAGTCTTGAAACACCAATGTTGTGTTGGATGCGGCTCCAGGCAAAATCTACTCCCTACACCCACCTTGTGGTTCCTTGAGCATACAAAACAGCAAGAACTAATATACTAGCAATAAAATTAAAGCAAATAAAATGAGATTAAATTTAAAAGCAACTTGCAAAGGCTATGAATTAAGGTTGCTTCCCAATAAGCGCTCGTTTAATGTCTTGAGCTTGACATTCCCCTTTTCAAATGGGGGTTAGATTGATGGACTCCATCGGAAATTTTGACTCTCCCCCTAAATATTGTTTGAGCCTTTTTCCATTCACCTTGAAACTTCGGTTCGAGTGTGTATCCTTTAACTCCACTGCACCGTGTGGGAACACTTTGATTATTCTGAACGGTCCTGACCATCTTGACTTTAATTTTCCTGGGAACAACTTTAATCTCGAATTAAAGAGGAGAAAAAGTTGTCCTTCTTGGAAATCCTTGAACTGAATTTTTCTGTCATGCCACTTCTTGGTTTTTTCTTTATAGATCTTAGCATTTTCATATGCAAAATTCTGGAACTCCTCTAACTCGTGAAGCTGGAGAATTCTAGATTCGCCTGCCTTTACCAAGTCAAAAATTCAAGTATTTTGTTGTCAAAAAAGCCCGATGCTCCAGCTCAAGGGGTAAATGACAAGCTTTACCATACACAATTTGATACGGTGACATACCTAGGGGGGTCTTGAAAGTTGTTCGATATGCCCAAAGTGCATCGTCAAGCTTTGTCGACCAATCTTTCCTTGAAGCATTCACCGTCTTTTCAAGGATTTTTTTGATCTGTTTGTTGGATACTTCAACTTGCCCACTAGTTTGTGGGTGATTTGGGGTTGCCACCCTATGATGCACATTATATTTTTTAAGAAGGTACTTTAGCTTCCGATTAAGAAAGCGAGTGCCCTCATCACTGATCAAAGCTCTAGGTACCCCAAAACGCGCAAAGATGTTCTTCTTGAGAAATGCGATTACCTGTTGTGAATCATTGGTTGGTGTAGCAACTGCTTCAACCTACTTTGAGACATAATCCACTGCCACCAGAATATAAACTTTTGCATATGAGGGTGGAAATGGACCCATGAAATCGATACCCCACACATCGAACACTTCTACTTCTAATACAGGATTTTGAGGCATCTCATCCCGTTTTGAAATATTACCGGTGCGCTGACATCGATCACACTTCTTCACATAGTTGAATGCATCTTTAAACAATGACGGCCAAAACAATCCTGATTGGAGAACCTTTGATGCAGTTCGATCCCCACTAAAATGACCCCCATAATCAGAGTCATGGCAGTGCCACAGTACCTTTTCTTGCTCTTCCTCGGGTACACACCTTCGCAACAACCCATCCACTCCTTTTTTGTATAGAAAGGGCTCATCCCATACATAGAATTTGGAGTCATGGATGAACTTCTTTCGTCGTTGGTAGGTGAAATCGGATGGAATTGCCTTTCCTACCTTAAAATTTGCAATGTCAGCGAACCAAGGTGCCTCGGAAATTGTGAAGATGTGTTCATCGGCGAACTGGTCTCAAATCGGTCTAGTGTCATCATCCTCCTCCACTTTCTCCAATCGAGATAGATGGTCAACTACAGTGTTTTCTGAACCCTTCTTACTCGGATCTCAATATCGAACTCTTGTAGTAACAAAATCCACCTGAGTGGCCTTGGCTTTGATTCCTGCTTAGCAAACAAATATCTCAAGGCAACATGATAAGTGTAAACAATAACTTTTGATCCTAATAAGTAAAATCGAAATTTATCAAAAGGATAAACCACAACCAATAATTCTTTTTCAGTTGTTGCGTAATTATGTTGTGCCTGATTCAAAACATGACTCGTGTAGTAAATTACATGCAACAACTTATCTTTTCTTTGTCCCAAGACTGCCTCGATAGGAATGTCACTTGCATCACACATGATTTCAAAAGGTAGTGACCAATCGGGTGCAGTGACAATAGGGGCAGTTATCAACTTATTTTTCAAGGTGTTAAAAGCATTCAAACAGTCCTCCTTGAATTTGAAAGGTGTGTCTTTTACAAGTAGGTTTGTAAGTGGTTTGGCAACTTTAGAAAAATCTTTTATAAACCTCCTGTAAAATCCAGCATGACCTAAAAAGCTTCTAATGCCTTTTTCATTGGTGGGAGGGGGAAGTTTTTCAATAATTTCAACTTTGGCCTTGTCAACTTCGATCCCCTTTTCAATAATCAAACAATTGTCAAACGATGAACCAAAAACAGAAAATTCGTCCATAAATACTTCGATATATTTCTCAATCATATCGGAGAATATGGACATCATGCACCTTTGAAATGTAGCGGGTGCATTACATAACCCAAACGGCATCCGCCAATAGGCAAACACCCCATAAGGACATGTAAATGCAGTTTTCTCTTGATCTTCAGGTGCCACAGCTATCTGATTATACCCCGGGTATCCATCTAAGAAGCAGTAATAGTCATGTCCTGCTAGTCTCTCAAGCATCTGGTCAATGAAAGGGAGCGGAAAATGATCTTTCCTCGTAGCATTGTTCAATCTTCTATAATCAATACAAACTCTCCACCCTGTGACCATTCGCATAGGAATTAGCTCGTTCTTTTCATTGGTGATGACGGTCGTTCCACCCTTTTTTGGTACAACTTGAATGGGGCTCACCCACGAGCTATCTGAAATGGGGTAAATGAGATCGGCTTCTAAGAGCTTTACCACTTCTTTCCTAATCACCTCTTTCATAGCTGGATTTAATCTTCTTTGGGGTTGTACAACCGATTTGTGACGTCCTCCATTAGGATCTTGTGCATTCAAAAAGTCGGACTTATTCCCTTCAAGTCTTCAATGGACCAACCGATGGCACCCTTATGCTTCCGCAAAATTCTCAACAGATTCTCTTCTTGTAACTCACTCAAGCTGGCATTAATGATAGCTGGATTATTATCTTTTTCACCAAGGAATACATATTTTAAGTGAGGAGGCAGCTGCTTGAGTTCAATAAGTGGTGTCTCTTTTTTTTCTAGGTGTTCCTCTTCATTCCCCTTCAACTCCTCCCATCTAGTGCGGAAGCGGGGGGGAATGAGATGGTGATGCTTCTAACATGGCTAAAACTTCTTTTTCCCTCGGATCTTCACTATCTTTAACAACATCTTGGGGTAGGAATAGCACTCTTTCTAGCGGCAAA
This sequence comes from Cicer cuneatum, assembly GCA_037974295.1. Classification (NCBI taxonomy): domain Eukaryota; kingdom Viridiplantae; phylum Streptophyta; class Magnoliopsida; order Fabales; family Fabaceae; genus Cicer; species Cicer cuneatum. The sequence goes on from JBBPBO010000003.1 coordinate 21,609,161, forward strand.
ACGGGTACTTGATGCCCAACTTCTTCATCAAATATCTCGATTCGGTTGCACCCTTCTCTTTCTTTAGAGTGTTCCATGGCTTTGAGGATGTTAAAGGTGATTGTTTCCTCATTTACTTTCAAGGTTAAGGTGCCATCCGCCACATCAATCATAGCTCGCCCTGTTGCTAGGAACGGTCTCCCCAAGATCAAGGGGATATCATTGTCTTCCTCCATGTCCAGTACCACAAAATCTACTGGGAAAATAAACTTATCCACCTTGACCAACACATCTTCCACCACTCCATATGGATGTTTCATTGAGCGGTCTGCGAACTGTAACATCAGTTGTGTTTCTTTGACTCTTCCAATGCCTAACCTTTTGTATATAGAAAGAGGCATAAGACTCACACTTGCCCCAAGATCACAAAGGGCCTTCCCAAAAGTTCTATTCCCAATAGCGCAAGGAATCGAGAAGAATCCAGGATCCTTGAGCTTAGGTGGTAGCTTCCTCTGTAAAATAGCACTGCACTCTTCAGTAAGCATCACTGTTTCACCGCCGATTTTCCTTTTCTTTGACAGAATCTCCTTCATGAACTTGGCGTACGTCGGCATCTGCTCTAGTGCTTCTGCAAAAGGAATGTTAATTTGCAATTTTTTAAAAACATCAAGAAACTTACCGAATTGTTTTTCTGTTTCTTCCCTTTTTATTCTTTGAGGGAATGGGAGTTGAATTTTGGGTTTCGGTAGGGCTTCCTTTTTCTGAACCACAAGTTCTTCCTCCTTTTCACAACCAATAACCCCCTCAGCTGAGGTCGGGGTGACTATTTCCTCTGAGTGGGTTGGGATTGAAGCACTTCCACCCCTTTTTTTTAGGTGGTGTTGGTTCACTTACTTTGCCACTCTTTGTTGTCACGACATTAACATTGTTTCGCGAATTTGGAACTGTGTCACTAGGCAAGTTTCTGGGTGCTCTTTGTGCTAGATGTTGAGCAATTTGACCTACTTGGGTCTCAAGATTTTTTATAGAGGCTGATTGATTTTTTCTGGATGACTCTTGACTCTTCAATTAAAACACTTGTGTTTGTTGCCAACTTCTCAATAGAAATCTCCCAAGCAGCTTTACGCGGTGGTGCTTGATTTGTTTGAGCTCCTTGTTGGCTTTGGGATCCACCTTGTTGATCTTTCCATGAAAAATTTGGATGATTTCTCCAACCCGGATTGTATGTACTGGAGTAAGGATTATTTTGTTTTCCGTTGTTACCTACAAAATTCACCTTTTCTGGTTCTTCTGTGTCATCATCCTCTGGTACTTCACAAGCGCCATTTTTATGTGCTCCACCACAAAAATCACAACTTGTATGTTTCAATAATTTTACAGGGGCCACTTGTGGTTGTATATTTAGAGCTGCCATCCCCTTTTTTATCTCGGCAACGATAACCTCTTCTATCTATTTTGAGAGTAGTTTTCCTTGAGCCAACCCGGCGTCCATAACACTCAATTCCAGCATACCACTTTTTGACCCACCGCCTCTATCATACAGCATCATTTGCTCATTGGATGCCATAAATTCGATAATTTTTCGTGCTTCTGATGCGGTCTTGTAATTCAAAGAGCCACCTGCTGTAGCATCCAACATAATTCTAGTGCTCGGCCTCAACCCATTGCAGAATATTTGCATTTGAGCGGTGTCGTCATAAGCATGATTGGGGCATCCTACTAGTAAACTCTTGAACCTTCTGTAAGTTTCACGAAGTGATTCTCCTTCTCTCTACTTGTAAACTGAAATCTCTTGCCTTTTTTGACAAACACAACTGGGGGAAAGTATTGTTCCAAGAATTTGTCTTCAAGATTGTCCCATATGGTGATGCTATCGGAGGGTAAAGAATTCATCCACTCCTTAGCATCATCTTTTAATGACAATGGAAATAGTCTTAACCTCTTGCCTTCTTCACTGATACCGTCCACCTTCACTGTCTCACATAGTTCAAAGAAGTTTGTGAGATGTCTATTTGCATCTTCATTATGTTTACCGGAAAAATGAATCTCCTCCAACTCTCGGTAGAGGGCGGGACTTATTTCGAATTTGTTGACTGTAACCAGTTGGTTATGTATGGCCAAACGAGCACAGTTTCTATCACGATTCCCATACTCCCCGAGGGTACGTTCAGGTGGTGGTGGATCAGCCATTTCAGTAAATATGAAGCAGTCCCCTAGATTTTGTTCTTCTCCTGCTAACTTTCTTTCCCTTTTCCTCCTTTCTCGAACCACCTTTCGATTTGCTTTTGCGGTTTTTTCTATTTCTGGATCAAAAAGAAGCTTAGCTGAGGACTGGCCTCGCATACAAGGTTAGAAAAAAATCAGGAAAAAAATAGAGAATAAAAAAATAAGTAAATAAAAGAAAACAAAAATTTTATTGCAGAGCAAAAAATTCCAATTAAGTAAATAAATTATAACTCAATAGTGATATGGCAATCCCCGGCAACGGCGCCAAAAACTTGATAGCGTTTCAGTAAGTGTACTGAATCGTTGCAAGTAATAATTAAAAACGGTAATACCGAGTGTTGAACTCAAGGATTGCGTTTTACTATCGAATTATCTTTAATTACTGAAATTGAACAAAAAGTTTCCGAATTTATTTAGGTAATCAAAATAACAATTGTAATGAAATTGAACTTTTATGATGAGAAAAATGTCAGGGATGAGTTTCACTTTGAGTCCAACCTTGGTTTCTAATTTGATCCTAGTTACTGAATTCCTTTATTGAATTATTACCGAATTCTCTTTAGTATTCTTGCCCTAATGTCTTAGTGACAAAACCTTTAATTCCAAAACAACCCCTAATTCCTTAGTGGGTTTAAAATTAGGATTAAGCTTTACAGTATAAAAATTCTCTTTTTAAACTGTTGTCTCTGCAACTAATTCAATTGGTTTCTTGACCTGCGTCTATCCCTAGACTACAGTCTCATGAATTTATCATCTCAAGCATTCGTAAAGTCCACTTCCGTTTCAAATTACGAATCATAGAACATTTTAAAGTTGATCAGGCAATAAAAAGCATTAAGCACAGAGATGATAAAAATAATTCAATAAATTTATTCATATAACTAGGAGTCAATTTAGACAAACAAAGCTTTCATCTTGTTCCACTCATCCCTAACAAATAGGGCTTAGTTACTCATTACAGAGATTAAAGAGATAGAGATTAAAGAAGAATTACAAGAAGGATTCATGAATCATTCTTGATAAAACTCCTTCAATGGTGTAGAACAGCCGTCTCTGAGCGTCTCTGCTAGGGTACAAGTCTCTGAGCTTCTCAATTGACAAAAAGATCCCTCAAAATTCAGAAAGACTCGGTTTTATGCATTCTCCAGCGCGACACGCGCCCCAGGCGCAAGACTTGTGCTTCAGGCGCATTAAAACAGAAGCAGTGGTGCCAAAATGCGCTTCGAGCGCAGCTGGCACGCTTCAAGCGCACAACATCTTCTATCTGACGTATACTGCATATTTCTACTATTTTAAGTCCGAATTTGGTTCTGGTGTCTTCATGAAAGTTGTAGCTATGGATCTTAGCTTTCATTTTCACTTGGTTTGACTCTAATTGAACATATACAACTCCAGATTTGGTAGAAATACTCCATGTAGGTCATGTTGATTTCTCACCAAAATTCAGCACTGCACGGAAAATAAGGAAATAACATAAAACCATAAAAAAATATCTACTTAATAAAGGAAATACGAACGTAAACATGTTAAATCTAAAAAATAAAATCAACAAAATATATTAAATAACTCCTTAAATTAACTAATGATTTCCTATAAAGAAGACTAAAAACAATGACAAATATGCATATGATGAAGAGTTATCAGCGGGCATATGGCTTTTTCTGTTGGAACTGACTGCCTTTGTTTTTTTGGTCATCATTTCCCTGAGGTCTCATTGGTCCCCCAATAGCACCTCTTTTCAGGCGGCCCCGTTTCATGATCTCCACCTTTTTGCACTTTTCCACCAGCACCTAATACTGACGTATCTCTAGAGGTCCCACATACTCCTTAATTTCATATCTGAGCACGCTTTCAAACCTCTCACACATGTACTCTTCATCCATTTGGTTACGAAAGTAGCAAAAATGTTTTGCTAGGGACTCAAACTTTGTTGCATACTCGGACACTGTGAGAATTCCCCGATATAGTCTTAGGAATTGGGCCTCCTTCTCAGCCCTGGCACTCTTCGGAAAATATTTTTCCAAGAATTTTCTCTTGAAAACTTCCCAGGTCACCTTTTCATGATTTCCTTCCATCATTTGCCTCGCCCCTCGCCACCAGTTTTCAGTTTCACCAAATCAACAAATAAGGGGCATACTCCACCTTCGTGTCATCAGGGTAGTGGAAGATCTCAAGGATCTTCTCAATCTCCTAGAGCCAGAGGTCGGCCTTGTCAATGTCATGCTCCCCTTTAAATTTTGGTGAATCTTGCCTAAGGAATTCAGTCGGTCCTCTTGTTGCCCTAGTTGCCTCCTCCCTCAGGTCCCTCTACGCATTACGTTGAGCTTGGTCTGCAACTTGTTGAGCTTGAACTGCAGCTTGTTGGGCCATTGCGGAGGCCATTGCATTCATGGCTTGGATTGCTTCAATCATGTCACTTTCTCCCTGAGGCATAGGTCGGTTCGTGCGACGAGCCATACTTCCTACAAATTATCATTAAAAAAATCAAATCACGAGTAGTAAATTCATAACATCATAATATTTAATTTATAACGTTATTAATTCAAGAATAGTAAATTCATAACATACAAACAACAATTATTAAAAAAATTCAAATTACGAGAGTAAATTAATAACATCATCATATTAAATTCTTAACGTAATTAATTCAAGAATAATAAATTCATAATATACAAACAACAATTATTAAAAATTCAAATCGCGAGAGTAAATTCACAACGTCATAAAATCAAAAGCAATTATTACATTGAATCAAATTAAATTGAGATAATTTCAAATTATAACACAATAAATTCATAATTGATACCATCATAAAATCAAAATTAATTATTGCATTGAATAAAATTAAAACTCTTTCAAATCGTAGGATCAAGAATTTAAGGCATATGATAATTGCAATTAATTGAAGAAAAATTTATGTTTTGGAGAAGATAAAAAAAAAATCAATTAGTATTAAAAGAGACCAAATACTCAATGTAAAATGTTAGTTTTCCCTATATGAATATATATAACCAAAATAGTAATAAATCATATAGTAAAATATACCAAAATCAAGCATCACACATAAATCAAGGAATGCGTCATACAAAATCGTCCCACCCAAAAATTTCCGAGGATTATTGCTTTGATACCATAATGTAACGCCCCAAATTTTTTGATCCAAAACATTACTTAAAAAAATACTTTTAGAAAAATTGACGACAATTTTTTTTTTGTAAGTATATCTAACATTTATGCTTTTAAATAATTAGTAACAAACACGTTTATTTAATATTATAAAAAATGTTTATTCAATAAACTAAAACAAAAAAAAAAAAGCTTATTAAAGTTTGGTGACAAGGATTTAAAATAGACATAAAAAATATTGCGGAAATCTTATTATTACGAAATTGTCTTGAAAATCCTATTTTTACCCCACGTTCGCCACACGTTAATGTTCATCAACTACTCTTGAATCTCCTCGAACTCATTAGTACCTAAAATGTTGTTGGAAGGGTCAGTTTTTTCCATCGTCCACATCAAACCAAGCTAAACATATAGAAGAATAACACAAAACATATAAAGGTAAAAACTTCTAATTTAAAAGAAAAAAAATGTGCAAACGGCAAATCGTATATAAAAAATATATGTATAATGCATGCTCCTAAAACTATATGATCCGGATATAAACTTGCCACTGAGGCAACTTCCACACAGAAAAATCACCCAAACCAATGGGGAAAATAAACCTGCCACTAAGGCAACTCCCACAAAGATGCATATGCCATGACATGACCATATATTATCAAAACTATACTCGCACACAGCCCACTAAGAATCATGTCATATGCATTCAACAAAAAGTCACATTTTTAAAACAAGCATCGTATTCACACATCACAAAGATCACATATCACACATCCTTATCATAAGAATCATATATTCATAGACAAATAATCATTAAATAATAATTTTCACCACGTACGCATAAAAATCGGAATTTGACTTCATTTACACCATAAAACTTAAAACTTTATATATAACAAGAAACTTCAAAACTCCAACTCATATACATCATCCAATAAAAAATCTTATCATATATATATAACATAAAAAAAATCATGTTTTGTTTCATATCCATCATAAAAATTAAAACTTTATCACATAATATATAAAAATTCGTATTTTACTTCTTAAAAAGACATACATTACATATCAAACTCAACGTAAAAGATTTCGGATTTCATTATTTTATTTTATTAGTCTACATTTATTTCTTTCAAAAACAAGCAATTACAGTTATTAATTTCATGTATCCAACTAACGGTCTAACTATAATTTGTGCGGGGAAAAGCCCTTACCTTGGCCGCTTTTCTTCCTAGTACGAAACTCTAAGCCCCCACGAAGTTGTTCACACGAAAAGTTTGATGCACGAAGGAGAGGAGGTGTGAAGGAGATGACGGGTAGGGTTTCGGTATTCTTTTCTGCTTATTATTACTTAGTATGGAAATATTGTGGACTTTAGGGAAAATTTAAAGTGGAGATTATTGGGTAGATAGGGTTGGGCCCAAATAAAGAATAGAAGGGAGAAAATATTATTTTATTTATTTATTATTTTTTCTTAACCTTGATCATACAAAAACTAAGCCACCAACTCCAAGCCCAAATTTCTATTATGGGTTGGGTCACACCTAGCCACAAACCCTTAGCCTAAATTCTTCTTGTACTAGAAAAAAATCTATATATATATATATATATACATATATATAATTATATAAAACTTCTCCATTGATTAAATAATTCTTACTAATAATTTTATTAACTACAATAAGTCGAACAAGACAAATAATTATCACACCTAAATTAATATTGAAAAATATATATATTTATAAGTCTTAATTATTTTAAATAATAAATTTAGAGGATGTTACACTAAGCAACAGGTTAAATGCCTATTATTTGTAAATGAGCAGAATCTGATTTGGCACAAGAGGCTAGGGCATGCAAACCCTAGACTTATATCTGAGTTGAGCAAACTCCAATTGGTAAGAGGGCTTCCCAAGGTAAGTTCCAAAATTGAGATTCTGTGTGAAACATGTCAAAGAGGTAAACAAACTAAAAGCTCTTTTAAAACTAAAAATTGTGTTTTTACCTCTCAACCACTTGAACTGCTTCACTCAGATCTGTTTGGTCCTGTTCAAACAGCTTCACTCAGTGGTAAGAAATATGGATTTGTGATTGTTGATGATTACTCAAGGTGGACTTGGGTAAAATTTTTAAAGAACAAAGATGAATCTCACAAAATGTTTATTTCTTTTTGTAAGCAAGTAATGAATGAACAAGGTGTCAAGATCATAACCATCAGAAGTGATCATGGAGGTGAATTTGAGAACAAATACTTTGAAGAATTCTGTGATGAGAATGAAATCTCTCACAACTTCTCATCCCCCAGAACACCACAACAGAATGGAGTGGTGGAAAGAAAGAATAGATCACTACAGGAGATGGCCAGAACCATGCTGAATGATATGAAGCTTGCCACCTACCTTTGGGTAGAAGCTGTAAACACAGCTTGCTACATTCAGAATAGAGTGTATACAGGTCAATCTTAAATAAAACTCCATTTGAACTATGGAAAGGTAAGAAACCTAACATTTCCTATTTCAAGCAATTTGGCTGTACTTGTTTTATGTTAAACACTAAAGATAATCTAGCTAAGTTTGACTCTAGATCTCAAAAGTGTACCTTTATTGGTTACTCTGAGAGATCAAAAGCTTATAGAGTGTTTAACAAGGAAACTAACACTGTGGAAGAATCAATCCACATTAAGTTTGATGATAAACAGCTTGACTCTGAAAAGTCAAAGCAAGATGAGGAAATTGCAGGTGAACCAGAGGCACAGGAACCAAAAGCTTGACTAGTAGCAGAACTTGAGAAAGATAAAGATGAACGCAAGGAAGAAGAACATGCTAACTCTGAAGACAAGTCAGAGGGAAAGAATGGATGGAAGTACAAGTCTTCACATCCAAAAACTCTCATTATTGGCAGTGCAGCAGAGCCATTGAAGACTAGATCATCAAGTAGAGAAACCAGTCTGTTTGGTTTACTCTCAACAATTCAACCAAGCAATGATACTTGCAATGCAAGACGAGCTGAATGAATCTAAAAGGAATGATGTTTGGGATCTGGTATCCAGACCAAACAAAAACATTATTGGAACCAAGTGGGTGTTCAGGAATAAACTCAATGAAAATGGTGAAGTGGTAAGGAACAAAGCCAGACTTGTAGCTCAAGGATACAATCAACAGGAAGGTATTGATTACACTGAGACTTTTGCTCCAGTGGCCAGGTTAGAAGCAATTAGAATTCTTTTATCATTTGCTGCTAATCATGATATAATTCTGTATCAAATGGATGTTAAAAGTGCATTCTTAAATGGCTATATAAGTGAGGAAGTCTATGTCAAACAGCCCCCTGGATTTGAAAATTCTGATTTTCCAAACCATGTTTTTAAACTTAAAAAATCTTTATATGGTTTAAAACAAGCACCAAGGGCATGGTATGACAGACTTAGTAACTTTCTGCTTAAGAATGAATTTGATAGAGGCCAGATTGATAATACTCTATTTAGGAAATCCATTAAAAATGATATTTTGATTATTCAAGTTTATGTTGATGATATCATCTTTGGATCCACTACTGGCACTTTGTGCAAGCATTTTTCTGACCTAATGCAGAAATAGTTCCAAATGAGTATGATGGGAGAACTTAAGTTCTTCCTGGGAATTCAAATTCACCAAGGTAAATTAGGTATACTCTTTCACCAAACTAAATACACTAAAGAACTTCTCAAAAAGTTCAAGATGAGTGAGTGTAAGCCTATGGCCACCCCCATGCACCCAACCTGCTCACTTGAGAAAGATGAAACCAGCCAAAAGGTAGACCAGAAAACATACAGAGGTATGATTGGATCCCTTCTTTACCAAACTTCTTCTAGACGTGACATTTTGTTTAGTGTTTGTGTCTGTGCCCATTTTCAAGTTCACCCTAGGGAATCCCATTTAACTGTTGTTAAAAGAATCTTGAGATACCTTAAAGGAACCACCAACCTTACCTTGTTATACAAGAAAACCCCCACCTACAAACTAAGAGGTTTTTGTGATTCTGACTATGATGGAGACAAGTTGGAAAGGAAAAGTACAAGTGGCAACTGCACATTCTTAGGTGATAATTTGATCTCTTGGTCAAGCAAAAGACAAAGCACCATTGCCATGTCAACAACTGAAGCTGAGTATATATCAGCAGCAGGATGCAGCTCACAGTTAATCTGGATGAAACATCAACTTGAAGATTACAACATCTTTGAAACCAATATCCCTTTGTTCTGTGATAACACTTCATCCATAAACCTAACCAAGAACCCTATCTTACACTCTAAAGCCAAACACATTAAAATAAAACATCATTTCATTAGGGACCATGTTCAAAAAGGGACTTTAAGCATCCAGTTTGTGGACACTGATCATCAATGGGTTGATATCTTCACCAAAGCATTACCTGAAGATAGGTTCGAGTTCATCAAGAAGCATCTAAACATTATCTCCATATCTGACTAGCTCAAGTAGTCATCTTAGGAGTTTTTCATTTTCTTGTAATTTTACTTTATGTCTTTTATTTTCTTGTTTTTACTTTCTATACTTTGTAAAGAGAAAAACAAAAATACAAAAATAGTATGACCTCTTTTTGGCTAATAAGTAGAAAATGAGAGATAAAAAGAAAGGAGGAGTGAAAAAGAAAGAGATGAAAAGAGAAGGAGTTGAGAAGGAGAGGAAACAAGGAGAGAGAAAAATAAAGAGAGAAAAAGAAAGAGTGAAAAGAGAAGGAGTTGAAAAGGAGAGGCAATGCGAAGAGAGAAAAGAAAGAGAGAATAAAGAAGGATTTGAAAAGGAGAGGAGAAGAGAAGAAAACAAAGAGTGATTTAAGAAGGAGTTGAAAAGGATAGGAAAAACTCATTATTAGACTTAGGGGGAGAGATTGGTCTCAGGGGGAGTATTTCAAGTACTTCGAATTTTTTCAAGTTTTTCAAAGTCTTTTTAAATAAGATATAAGCTAACAAAATAAGTTAAGGTTTCGTCATCATCAAAAAGGGGGAGATTGTTGGAACCAAGTTGGTTCTAAGTACTTAGGATTTTGATGTTTACAAAAGCACTCCATGTTGTAAGAACAGAGGCACACCTAAGAGGGGGTTGAATTAGGTGTTTAATAACCTTTTCTGGTTTTTAGAGTTTTGTGAGTTTGTTTAATTGGCTGTGTTAGTGAATGAAAGCTTGTAAATGACAGAAAGTAAAGCACACAGGAATTTATCCTGGTTCCCCTTACAACCAAGGGTACATCCAGTCCTCTTGCACACCACAAGAGATTTTCCACTATTTGTTAGAATAAGTACAAGTCTAACACTAAGACTTCAATTACAAATTCCTAACACTCTGCCTAAGATAGCACACCACTATCTTAGTTTACAACACCTGAAGAAAATACACCACTTTCTTCAAACAATAACTTTAACGATTTTTTACAACAATGTTCTTAATTAAGAACAACAGGATATAACAGTTTGTACAATGATAACAATCCAATATACTTTTCAAGTACAATAGAGAACCTTTCTCAATGATATGAAAATGTAGAGCATGTACTTGAAGTATGAAAATATAACTTTGAAAAGTTCACAAAATATTTTAGAAAGTTGTTCAAAGTTGGTAGTAGGATTAATTAGTTTAGAACTGAAGCTATGAGGTATTTATACTCCATAGACAACACTTCGGATTAGTGGCAATTGTTCCCATAAGTTTTGATGAACTTATGCAATGATCCAGATGAGATATGAACTGAAAAATTTCATTCATTCGCGCTTGTATTCGAATACAGCTTATGCGTATTCGAATACACTTATGTAACGTTTAGTTTTTATTCAAAATTTCAGCGTCGTATTCGAATACGAAAAACTTTGTATTCGAATACGAGACAATGAATTTTTCCACTAACTTGATTTTGTATTCGGCTACAAGATACAGTAGTCGAATACAGATGTCCAGTTTTTGCTACTGACTTCATATGTATTCGGCTACAAGATACAGTAGTCGAATACAGATGTCCAGTTTTTGCTACTGACTTCATCTGTATTCGGCTACACATCTATGTAGTCGAATACAACTTTGATTTTAGCCAAAAACTTGATTTTCAAATATAGTTTATGCATTTTTGACACTTTGAAAATTCTTTTGATGCATATGCTAAAATACAAAGTTTCTCATATAATTGTATTTGAAATGTATTTGGATTTTTATCAAGTACCTTAAAATCTAAGTTTCCTAATAGATGACTTGAATGTTGATTTCACTTTGAGTTGGCATCTTGATCTTTATTCATAGTCTTTTGTCTTCATCAAAAACATAGATCTTATATATTTTCATTCTCCCCCTTTTTGATGATGACAAAACCTTGTTGTTGAAATTTCAAAGACATTGATTTCTCCCCCTTGATATATGCTTACTCCCCCTTTGTTTTTGAAATTACGTATTAGAAAATTTTGAGACCTGTAAAAATTTTAATACCAACAACATACCACTTTTCTCCCCCTTTTGACATGATAAAAAAGGAATAAGAAACAACAAAAAAAACAAGCATTCATAGTATATATAGGGAATAAATGCAATCTAACATAATTTTCTTCAAACGTGTATTCGAATACAGACAATGTGTATTCGGATACGACAGCAAAAAAATTTTGTTTTTAAATGAATTTTTAACTAAAGAAATATATATATATATATATATATATATATATTTTTTAAAACATGTATTGACATTTTATGAAAACACATATACACCAAAGAATCATATTTCAATAGTTTAGTAAGAGAAGATGCAAACTTTTGAAATTTTAAGTGACATGACTTACAAAGTATTCAAACCTTTAGAGGTCACTTTCATTTAGGATACCCTGTTCTCTTTGGATTTTGTAGAATGAATCTCTAGGTAATGGCTTTGTAAAAATATCCGTTATCTAAGTACCACATTTTTTAGGTTCTTTGTGTGTATTCCTACAAAACAAGTTTATAGTTTATTAGGTACCCAAAGTGCTTTGGGTCCTTGAATGTTAGTACTTTTCTTGATCCACACATAATGCCCTTGTGGAACACCAATGTTCCTAAAGTGACAAGCATTAGGTGTGTGACCATTAAGACCACAATAGAAACATTTTGGACTCTTTTTAGGAAAACATGGTTTCTTTTGTATAATGCTTTTCTTAGAACAAAGATGATTCTTTTGAACAGCTATTACTTTCTCATTTATGGATTGGTTACTCGCTTTGACAAAGATAGTTTTACTAGTACTTGGTTTATCAAACTTTGAGTAACCAAGTCCACTTTTATCATTTGAATATCTTTGCATGTTAAGTATATTTTCCAATCCAATTTGTCCTTTTTCGTACCTTTCAATAACTCTATTCATTTGGAAAATTCTAAAGGAAAGTGAATCACACTTATTGCATGTAGAATTCTGTTTTTGTTTTTCAAAATCTTGTTCGATAGTGTCAATCTTTTCATTTAGAGAAAAAATTTGTTTCTTTTGATTCGACACTATTTTGTACAAATTCCTACATTCCATAAGTAGTTCTTTTATAGCTTGTTGTGCATCATTATCTTCAACACATTAATCATCATTATTATAACAAGTATTTTTACTACTAACCTCTTTTTCATCATCGGAATGGTGGGATGCCATTAGAGCAACGTTTGCACATTCTTCGTTTTCTGAATTTGAAGATGAACTTACTTCATTATCTTCCCATGCAATATTGCATTTTTGAAGTCTTTCCTTCTGGTATCATTTTTCTTGATAATGTTAGGACATTCTGCTTTTATGTGTCCTTCTTTCCCACATTCAAAGCAAGTGAAATTCTGATTTGTAGTGGAGACATCTTTCTTCCTAAAGGTTTTCTTCTTCTTAAATGTATTATCGTTTTGAAGAAACTTACCGAACTTTTTAACCAGGGAAGTGATGTTTTCATCTTCATCTGAATTTTCTTCATTCATCATTTCTTTTGATTCTATTTTTAAGGCAATATTCATTGTTTTCTTTTCTAAACTTTCATTCTTTTCCAATCTTTCAAGTTCTATTTCCTGCTTTTGTAGTTTTCCGAAAAGTGCATAGTGTGACATCTTAGATAAGCTTTTCTTTTCAAAGATTGTTGTCACTTTAGGCTGCCATGCTCTAGTTAATGATCTTAGAACCTTTAGGTTCAATTCATCATTAGTGAAGCTTTTGCCAAGTGCCGTCAGGTGATTTGTTAAGTGAGAGAATCTTTTCTGCATGTCTAGAATTGGTTCTCCTGGTTGCATTTGAAACATTTCGTATTCTTGAGACAAAGTGTTTAATTTTGAACGTTTTACCTCAATTGTTCCTTCGTGGGTTACTTCAAGAGTATCCCATATTTCTTTTGCTGTTTTGCAGTGGGATATACGAAAGAATTCGTCCATTCCTAATGTTGATTGTAACATATTTTTCGCTTTCTGGTCAAACAACACTTTTCTCTTTTCATTGTCTGTCCATGAGACTTTTCTCTGATGCCAATTGTAAGAACAGAAGCACACCTAAGAGGGGGTTGAATTAGGTGTTTAATAACCTTTTCTGGTTTTTAGAGTTTTGTGAGTTTGTTTAATTGGCTGTGTTAGTGAATGAAAGCTTGTAAATGACAGAAAGTAAAGCACACAGGAATTTATCCTGGTTCCCCTTACAACCAAGGGTACATCCAATCCTCTTGCACACCACAAGAGATTTTCCACTATTTGTTAGAATAAGTACATGTCTAACACTAAGACTTCAATTACAAATTCCTAACACTCTGCCTAAGATAGCACACCACTATCTTTCCCTTGTGTTAGGTCTAAGTTGTTGAAATAGAGTCTACAATCTGAGGGAGTCAGAAGGAGTAGCAAATTACTTAGCAATTAGATTCAAGGTTCTTTTCCTCAAAAGTCTAGGGTTGTTAGACTTTTTTAGAAGACTGACTTGGAGTGTCAGTGGTACTTTGTAATTCAAGGTTTTTGAATTAGTGAAATCCTTCAAAGTGAAGGGACTGGACGTAGCCTAGTTAACGGTGAACCAGTATAAAATTCTGAGTTTTTCTTTACTTTATATCCGCTGCTAACTCTATTTTAATTCATACATAACAGGTTTTGTTTCAAAACTAAAAAGTATTCAAGTTAGTCAAACACAATTCAACCCCCCTTCTCGTGTTTGCACCTTCAACTACTAGTGTCGCGGTCTAAAATTTCGAGTGTTTCTCAAATTCAATAGAGAAAATTTATTCTAAAATTTCGTGTTTGCACCTTCAATGAAGTCGCCACCAAAATTTATTTTAAAATAGAGAAAATATTGGGAAACCCTTTAAAATAAAAAATTAGTCTTTGAAGCCAAATTTTGAGTTCGGGAGTCGATTATGTATAGGGAAGGTATTAGCACCCTTCGACATTCGTGATAATACGGTTTACCTATAACTAATTGTGAAAAATTAATATTAACTTAAATATATTTATTTCTCCTTATTATTAAATATGAATATCAATTATTTTTTTAATGTGATTTTGAAATAAATGTATGCTTAAGAGAGGGGAAAAAACGAATTTTTTATTTATTAATATGATTGACAAGAGTGTCGTCTTGCACCTACGTATCTCTCGGTGTGATGAAGAAATCAAAGCTGCATAGTTCTTCGTTAAAAAATGTGGATGTCTCAAAAAACTCATTGAGTAAAAAGATGTCTTATCTAGCTAATACTTTTAACAATATTTAATATTATTTTCGGTTTTAAAAATGAGTTTTGAAACCACCAAATTGTACAACTTGTGTTACAACCGCTCAAAGATTAAAAAAATGTCACATCTAACTAACCACTTTAAAATAATTTTTATATAATTATTAATTTATTTGTGAAAATGAGTTTTAGAATCACCAAGTTATTACAACTTGTGTCATAACAATTTAAAGATTAATAAATTTCACGTCTAATTAACTCTTCACTATTTAATTATACTTTTATTTTTGTTTTCCTTTTAAGAATTAAAATTTGATGTCAAATATCAAATAAATTTAGATGATCCTATCAAATAAAACTCAACAAGACAAACCAAAAACTGATAATATTTAATAACATTGCAAAGGAAACAGAAAACGCATGCTTTCAACAAAAGCATAACTTCTTACACGCTTTCAAGAAAAGCAAAACACGTACTTACACTCTTTCAACAAAAAGAGAACATGCCTTCTTCCAAGACAACAACAGTATTAAATTAATTAAAGTATAATACACATTTGAACGGATACACTCTTAAACAAACAAAATGTCTTACCTCCAATAAAAATGGAAGAAATGGGTTTCACGCCTTACATCCAGTAAAAACGAAAGAAATGGATTTAACATACAAGAACAAAATGAAGTCTATATAAAAGCAAAGAGGGACGAAATACATGTCTTTAAATGGGTAGAGGCAGAGATGAAGGCTATCCGCGGTGGATTTTGAGGAAGCTGGAGATGGAGATATTAGTCACAGTTCATTTCTCTGGTTATTAAAATGTGTTTGGACTTTTCATGGTTATCATGATTTTGGATCTCTTTACCTCTTTTCTGATTTTTACAATGTTGATTTCAGAAACAAAAACAAAAAAAATCTCCTCTTTTACTTCTCTTATCTATTTTTTCTTTACTCAGCCCTCCCCTTTTGATTGACTTTTGTCTCAATTTATAGGCCACAATGCTGAATCTATGTGTCCATGAGATAAAATCAAGCTCTGAATTTTTTATTGTTTTTGCAGCAAAATCAAGAAACCTTATATAATTAAGGAAATAAATAGTTGATCTGTTTGATTGAGTATTCAAATAGTAAAAATATAACCTTATTAGGAGAAAAAAGAAGTTAAAATAAGGGATGTTGTTTGCTGGAAGAAAAAGATGTACAAGAAAGAAAAAAGCAAAAGGAGTAACTTTGTGTCTTTTATTTCCTTTAATTTTTATGTGTATTGTAATAGGAACATTTATATAAATATGTACTCAAGATTGAGTCAGATTTGTTAAATGATGATTTTTTTAGATTTTATAATAATAATTGCAAAATATATTATTACTAATTATTTTTTTTAAATCAATTTCAATTGGTCGGAAAAAATTGGGTACTACAACTAGAACATTTTTGTATTTTCAATATTCTGGAAAACTGTTGTGTCGTTGAGGTTTATAAGTATTTTTACACTTTTTCAGGTACCTCTTATGTATGAAAGAGTTGTTGCCCCTATCAGACTGATTTACATCAATACTAGTTTGTGTTTGAATTGACACAAAATTTGTTTAAGATTCTAAGTCTCATTAAGAGAATATTATATTTCAAATTTTGTATCAGTTCAAGTATTTAAAACAACTTGATCGATTTACGTCAAATTGTAAAAACTCTCAAAAGAGAGAATTTTTTATTCATTCTTTTCTTCTGATGTATTCAAGGCTTTTTTAGAAATCTTATTTGAACAATGTCTTTTTATTTTGATACATTTATCACTTTTGAATTTTCTTTTCATGTATCAATTCTTATCACGAGAATGTTTTTTGAAACCATGAAGATCATTGTGATTATTTAAATGTTCTTTGGAATGATGGAGATCAATGAGATTACCCTAATTATCACGATTATCTAACATGATTTGAATTTTTCTAAAAATGAGGATCCCATTATATCCTATTTCATCAATTTTGTATAGTTTTTAGAAATGTTTTTATTTAAATACTGAAGAATATATTCATTGTGAGTAGTGCTATTGGAGATTTTGACACGTAGCAATTGTACACTTATCAGTTAAAAGATTTGTACTATTCATGGTATGATTTCAGGTTATAGTTGTACTACATGAATAGTTGTATGGTACTAAACCAAAGGATATAAATTCATTTCCATGTTCTAGTGCAGCATTAGTAGAGGGACTAAATTCTTCCTCTCAGAACTTTTCCTTGAGACGAGTACTAACACAAGGTCAATCTTCAATGTTGACCAGAGATATTGAATTTTCTGGATGATAGCTTTATCGGAGTAAGAAAAGCTTCATAGAATTCCTAGATTAATTTTTCTTTAACAGACGATTTGACTTTTAATTTAGAGCGTTGACTTTTTCAAAGGCTTAGTTAAGATGTTGCTCTTGTTCTTTAGAATGAGATGATTAACAAAAGTTTTGAATCATGGCTGACGTTTGTCATAGGCAGATGATCATAATCACTCTTTTTCTTCATAATCAGAGAAGATCACTTGTTGACTCATATATCCTTTGCTTTGACTCAAATGATGAACAACCAAACACTCATTACAATGTTCCTCATTAATATATATATATATATATATATATATATATATAATATGACTTTCTCTTTCTTTATTAGTAAGCATTTTAGCTTGTGTACCAAAATTCTTAGTGTTGATTTTCTTGATCAATCTTGTAGCAAATATATTTGTGACATTTGTCATTATTCTAAACAAAGTAAATTGCCATATATTTTTAGTGATCCCAGTATTTTAAACATTTTCTTACTATTCTTGATAATAACACTACACATCTGAGACTAGGAATCACATAGACAAATTTGTTAAAATGATTAAAACCCAATTCAATGCAAATTTGAAAGTTACCAGAGTGGTATGGAGCTGAATTTATAATGCTAACTTATTATTTAGATAAAAGGATAGTGCACCAACCTTCTTGTGTTGAGAGTCCTGAACAAAATGGTAGGGTTGATAGAATGCACTAACACATATTAAATGTGGCTCATGCTCTTCTTTTCCAATATAACCTTCATAAGCAATTTTGGTCTTATGCCAATGCTTAAGTTGTTCATACAATAAACATAATGTTTATCCGTTTATTAAAAAATAAATTTTCTTATGAAGGTTATATTAGAGTTTTTTTATATTTTCAGTAAGTTTAGCATGCTAGAAAATTTTTGAATTATGTTCGTCATTTTTTTTCTATGTAGTTATTATTTTTGTGCATTAGTTTAGTTATTGCTTTTGCATTACTCTAAAAGTAAATCTATAGTTTAGAAAAATAACATGTGATTAATATGCATTTGTTTTTCAAAGTATGAACTTATTATTTATATTACATATCAATTCATCACTATGGATTGAATGTGTTAAAACTTAAAAGTGATCATAACTTGTTCTTGAAAGGTTCTAATCAATTTTAATCATTTGCAAAAAAAATACCTATTTGCTACCCTATGGTGTTTACAATTCCTTCTTTTTTGCTTTACTTTTTTCAGATTGGATTTTATAGAGAATTTAATAGAAACTTCCGCAAAAGATTGGAAATAACTACTGATCTCTAAGGTGCTTTGCTGGGAAGGATATCTAAAAGGTATATTATATACCCTCCTTGAACTACAATTTCACTCATTTACACATATGGTTAAGACTTGTAATTAAATGATTGATATTATGAGCCCAACTATGATAAATGGCACATATTATTGGAAAGACCACTCCTTTATCTCAGGAGGAGGCACAAGGACAAGCTGCTCGTTACTCAAAACGTGATCACAGCATAAGCTTACATCACAGTGAAACTGGAATTGTTTATCAAGTAAGTTTTGTCATATATATTTACTTTCATGCGTTGCAAATTGAGTTTGAGCCTATATTATGAAATTGTAATGAGAGGGGAAGGGAAGGTTTTTAGGTACAAAATAAGAGTTACATTACGAAAACGAAAACAAAATGACTACATCTGAAAAGAAGAGCATAATAATATACCAAAATCCTGAATTCCTGGCATTACTTTGTTTTTTGGCTGCCACATTTATTTATGTATTTCCTATTTTGTAGGTTCTGTTGTCAACAAATGCTGATGGATTGAGATTCGTGAATATCATGGTAGAATTCTTGCTTTATGGATTAAGTTCAAGACGCCATTTTAGCTTGTGTTTAAAAATCTTATATTTTTTTGCTACTGTAATCCAGGTGGATAATATCAGCAAAGCTCTACACAAATGTGGGTACCAAATGCGTGGTTTTGAGACAATGTACAATGATTTTCCTTGGTCCTACTTACTACCAAGAATGCTTACTAAAGAGATCAAATCTATAAAAGATCAAAAGAAGAAAGGAGCATGATAAGTAAACTTTGAGAAGTTTCACTAGTCTTATTTTCTCATGACCGATAAATGAGACCAGGAGCCTTTCAAGTGTTGGGAAATGGTAATTTATATAGGCGAGTAGGTTGGATGACATTCTTTTTATATGTGAAAGATTTTTTATTACTGATTCTACTTCACCAAATACACTTGAAACAAATCTGTACCAAATAGCTCCGTGAATACCTCGATTGTTGGCAATGTAATTACAAGGAAGTATCTTACAAGAGAATGTATCTATTGAAAAATTTATCAGGGCTCTAAACTTTAAGCTCGTAATTCTAAAGATTTACTTCACATGCTTTATGTATCCTCCTCTAATAAGAGTACAATTTTGTATTCTCTATATACAAGTGCTTTTTTTGGTAAAAGGGTCCTCACGCAGTCGAAAATCGCAAAAGGTTAGCAAGCGCTAATCCTAAAAAAAGAACAAGTTCTGGAATCTACCAGAGAAGAGAAAAACTCTCAAAATTAATTATTTTATTCAAAGATACCGTTTGTTACAACATAGAAAGTCTTTAAATAGATAATATAAACCCTAGTACGATGTTTAGGTAAAACAGAAAAGCCCTAAATTAAAGGAAAAACTAAAGCGGCTGTAAAACAGAAAAACCCGAAATTATGGGAAAACTAAAACGACTGTATTGAGGCCCAAGACGAGCTCAAAACGGTTCTGGAGCCCATACGTCATGGCAAAGCAATGTGTTGTGTTCGTGACGCGATTCCCTTTTCGGAAAGATATAATAATAGGCAATCTGACACCAGACGATCTTTTTCTGCATTTCCCCGCAAAGCCGTTTCTTCCTCGATTCTTGCAGCGAACCCTCCTACATCAGTCTCCTCCACCTCCAAAGAACTCGACCCCGAGTTCATACCAGGGTAAAGGGCAGCATCCTCATGGAACTCATAAATATCAGCCACATTAAAGGTTTTGGAAATATTCATGGATTCCGGCAAGTCGATCACATAAGCGTTGTCATTGATCTTCTTCAGCACCTTGAAAGGCCCGTACTTGCGAGGCTGAAGCTTCATGTAAGTGCCAACTGGGAACCTCTCCTTTCGCAGGAACACCATCACATCATCTCCCACAGCAAAAACCTTGACTCTCATGCGTTTGTCAGCAGCGACTTTGTTCTTCTGCCCAGTAGCTTCTAACTTCGCCCTAACAGTCTCCTTAACGGCTTGCACATCCTTGGCCATACTTTCAGCTGCAGTACTCACCCCATTAGCCTTGGGTAGTACCACCAGATCAACCACATGCCGCGGTGGAGAAGTATAAATCAGAGAGAAAGGCGATTTTCCTGTAGCTGAGTGCACTGCGCTGTTGTAAGCAAATTCGACCTGGGGTAAAGCCAGATCCCACTGCTTCGGCTTATCCCTGCAAATACTCCGAATCATGTTCCCCAGTGTTCGGTTGGTGACCTCTGTCTGCCCATCAGTCTGAGGATGAGCTGTAGAACTCCTATTCAGTGCAGTACCAAACATCCGCCATAGAGTAATCCAGAAATGACTGAGGAACTTGGTGTCTCGGTCTGATGTGATGGACCTGGGGACTCCATGCAAACGCACAACCTCCTTGAAAAACAATTTGGCTATGTTGGATGCATCCGCGGTCTTCTTACAAGCAATAAAGTGTGACATCTTTGAAAACCTGTCAACCACCACAAACACAGAATCTACTCCTCGCTGTGTATGAGGTAACCCCAATACAAAGTCCATCGAAAGATCTAACCAGATATCATTAGGAACAGGTAATGGCATGTAAAGACCAGTGTTCTGAGGCTGACCCTTAGAAACCTGACAAGTGTAGCAGCGCTTGACGATAGCACCCACGTCATCGCGCAGATGAGGCCAGTAATACCGTTCTTCCAGACCGGCGATGGTTTTGTCTCTCCCCAAATGGCCTCCAAGACCGCCACCATGCAGATCTCGAATCAGCTTCTCCCTCAAAGAAGAATTAGGAATGCAGAGTTGATTCCCCTTGAACAGGTAGCCCTCTCGAATATGAAAATCAGCGCTGGGATGCTGATTTGTACACTTGAGCCACAACTCCTTGAACTTAATATCAGACTCATATAGTTCCTTCAGCAACTCAAAACCCACAATCTCCTGAATAAGGTAATCAACAAGGAAGCTCTCCTACTCAACGCATCTGCTACCTTGTTCTGGGCGCCTGATTTGTGCTGAATGATAAATGGGAATTTATGCAGAAAACTCACCCAGCGAGCATGCATCTTGTTTATCACCTTCTGACTATGGAGGAACTTCAGGGCAAAGTGGTCAGTAAAAAAGATAAACTCCCTCTGAATCAAATAATGCTCCCATTGCCGCAAAGCTCGAAAGACTGCAGAAAACTTCTAGTCATAAGTGCTCCACTTCTGCCTGGCGTCGCGCAGTTTTTCACTAAAGAAAGCCACTGGTCGCTTCTCTTGTGAAAGTACAGCACCTACCCCTACTCCACTGGCATCACACTCCACCTGGAATATCTTGTCGAAGTCAGGTAAAGCGAGAACTGGTGCCGTGCAAAGCTTCTCCTTGATCATCGCAAAGCTCTGCTCTTGTTCAGGTCCCAACTGGAATTTTCCTTTCTTCAGACACTCGGTGATAGGCGCAGTAATGATGCTGAAGTCGCGCACAAACCTCCTATAGAAAGTAGCCAGGCCATGCATGGAAACTGCGTACTTCCGTCACAGACTTAGGTGCAGGCCAGTTTCTGATAGCACTCACCTTCTCTTCGTCCACTTGAATCCCATCTTCACCGACAACAAAACCCAGAAACAACAGCTTGTTGGTACAGAAGGTGCACTTCTTCAAGTTGATGTATAACTGGTGCTCTTGCAAGACCTGTAGCACTTGTTCCAAATGGCCTAGATGATCCTCCTTGGTTTTGCTATAAATCAGAATATCATCAAAGTAAACCACCACAAAAGATCCAGTAAAAGGACGAAGAACTTGATTCATTAGCCTCATAAAAGTACTGGGGGCGTTGGATAACCCGAAAGGCATGACCAATCACTCGTAAAGGCCATCCTTGCTCTTGAAAGCCATCTTCCATTCATCTCCAGGTCTGATTCGGATCTGATGATAACCACTCCGTAGATCTATCTTCGAAAACAACTTAGACCCCGATAACTCATCAACCATGTCCTCCAAACGAGGGATGGGAAACCTGTACTTGATCGTTATCTTGTTGATGGCTCTGCTGTCAACGCACATCCGCCACTGATTGTTCTTCTTAGGGACCAAAAGCACTGGAACTGCATATAGGCTCATATTCTCTCTAATGAACCCTTTCTTCAGTAAATCCTCAATCTATTCCCGCAATATCTCGTTCTCCTTGGGACTCATGCGGTAATGAGGTAGGTTCGGCAGGCTGGAACCTGGAATTAAATCAATCTGATGCTGAATATCTCGCATAGGAGGCAAGTCGTTGGGTAGCTCATCCGAGATCAACTCCCCAAAATCCACCAAGATTTCCTGCACCTCTTTTGGTGGTTCAGGCTCCTTTTTCATAGCACTCAACAAACCCTTGACCACCACTGGGCAAAACCACTCAGCTTCCCTGAAGGCTTCAGTCAAATCATGCTCATCCTGCGTCATAACAAGAAAACTGGATTTCTCCTTCCCTGTTCGTCTATTAAAATCAGAAAACGGGGCCATAACTATCTTGTGCCTTTCCTAGGAGAACATCGTCACATTATCTCTGCCTCTATACGTGATATCATTATCATACTGCCAAGGTCGCCCAAGTAGGACATGACACACATCCATATTCAGAACATCACACACTACCTCTTCCTTGTAATGCCTTCCGATGGAAATAGGCACTTTGCAAGTCTTCGTCACCTTGACCTGCGAACCCTTACTCACCCAGCCCAAAGCATAAGGCTTGGCATGCGGTTCTGTCGGCAACTCTAGGTAGTCCACCAGCTTCTGGGAGACCAAGTTCTTTGTACTCCCGTTATCCACGATCAGATTACACACCTTATTTTTAATAGAACAGTGTGTTCTAAAAAGATTCTTCCTTTGCCCCTCTTCCTTTGAAGACAACAGGACTCTCTGCAGCACAAAATTCACTGCTTCTTCAGCGAACTCAACACCGTCATACTCGTTGTTTTCTTCCTCTTCCTCAGATTCCTCATTCAAAACTGCAGCCGTTCTCCTGGAAGGACAAACATTCGACTTGTGACCCTGCCCACCGCAACGGAAACACTTATCTCCCGTCGGTTTCGCGTATGGGTTGGCTGACTTCTGGTTCGCTCTCTTGTTGTTGGACGTAGCACTACTGGTTCCACTTGTTTCCTTTGCTGAGGAGTTAGAATCCTTAGCAGCAACACCCTTATCCTTATCACCAGCAACTTCAGAATTACCCTGCGGAGTGAATGTGCGAAAAGATGAGAAATTTATGGGGGATTTCTCCATCAGTTCCGCTTTCAAGGCTAGCGTAGAGGCCTATGTCACGGTCCAGACATTCTGCAGACCCATCTTCTCCTGTATCGACCCCTTCAAGCCATTAATATAGCGAGTCACCTTCTGACCCTAAGTTTCCCCTAGCTCGTTGCGTTCTGAGAAACGCAGGAACTCTGTTGTATACTCGGTCACGCTCATTCTACCCTGAACACAATCGATATACATCTTGTACATAATCTGCTCATAATCTTTAGGCAAGAAACGCTCCAGGATCAACTGTTTCATTCGCCTCCACGTTCTGATTGGGGCTTTCCTCTGGTGCTGCCTCTGAACAACAAGCTTATCCCACCACACAGCAGCGGTACTCTTCAATAGAATTGCCACCATCTTCACCTGCTTGTTTTCTGGCACACCCATCACGTCGAAGAACCGATCAACGTCAATCTGCCAATCCAGAAACTCTTCAACCCCCATAGTTCCATAGAACAACAGGATGTCAGCCTTGACTCTGTAGTCGTTGCGATTCTGTTGATTACCGAAACCCTGATTCTCCTCCTAGACCTCTTCTTCGGAACTAGAGTTCGATTCAACACGAGCCTGCAAGCCTCCATGTGGATGCCTGGGCGGTTCGTCTCTCCTGCCTCTGTCCCTCCTATTATTGATGGCGTTCACTTGAACCGTCAAAGCCGCCACCTGAGTCGTCATCTGCGTAGTCAAAGCAGTAAGGGCCGCGGTAAAAGCCACAGTGATACCCTCGATGTCTGCTCTTGTGACTGGTTGATCTCCCATGGTTGTTCAAGCTACGAAAAGAAACAGGAGAAAGCCTGCTCTAATGCCACCTAACGCAGTCGGAAATCGCAAAGGTTTAGCAAGCGCAAATCCTAAAAAAAGAACAAGTTCTGGAATCTACCAGAGAAGAGAAAAACTCTCAAAATTAATTATTTTATTCAAAGATATCGTTTGTTACAGCATAGAAAGTCTTTAAATAGATAATAGAAACCCTAGTACGATGTTTAGGTAAAACAGAAAAGCCCTAAATTGAAGGAAAAACTAAAGCGGCTGTAAAACAGAAAAGCCCGAAATTACGGGAAAACTAAAATGACTGTTTTGAGGCCCAAGACGAGCTCAAAACGGTTCTGGAGCCCATACATCATGGCAAAGCAATGAGTTGTGTTCGTGGCGCGATTCCCTTTTCGGAAAGATATAATAATAGGCAATCTGACACCGGACGATCTTTTTCTGCATTTCCCCGCAAAGCCGTTTCTTCCTCGATTCTTGCAGCGAACCCTCCTACATCAGGTCCGGCGTGTAATTTGTTTTTCTTTTTGGTTGATCAGTTATGTTTGCATTATATATGCGTCTATTATGTTTCATTCAAACAAATCCTTCAGTTATTAATTATACTCTCTTTGAACTACAATTTCGCTCATTTATTACAGTATTACAATAATAATGTTTTACTAAAGTTATTTTTCTCAAATATAATTATTTACAATACTGTTCTTTTTAAATATTTTATGTTTTGCAACGGTTATAAGGCGTTGTTGTACCTTAATTAAAAAAACGCCTACAAGAACGGTTTTAACTTGGCAACAACGTAAAACCGTTGTTGTTGTAAATTTGAAAAATCATTTAGCAAGAGGTAGCTACAAGTCTGGTTTTCACAAAGCATTGTTGTTTCAAAAGAAAACCGTTGCGTAAGGCAAAGGCAACGTCTTGATTCCCCATGGACGGAAAACCGTTCTCGTAGATTACGGCAACGGATTTTTAATGTTAAGCAACAATTTTTATGCGTTGCAGTAGGATAAAAATGTTGTAGTGCTACTCTGACACATTCATTCCAATGATTAAAATAACCATAGTTAGAGTTTTGTTGGCCTTAATTAGCCTCAATCAACAACTGATACTTTCACCAGCTTGACATTGACAATGTTTTTCTTCATGGTGATTTGCGTGAGGATGTGTACACGTGTCTCCCACTTGGTATGTCTTCTAAACCTTCAAATCAAGTGTATAAATTGGCAAAGACCATGTATGGTTTGAAACAGGCCAGCAGACAATGGCATGAGAAACTGCTGACAACACTCATCCGTACCACTCCTTATTTGTCAAACATTAGGACAAATAATTTACTCGCATGGCCATTAATGTGGATGATGTGGTTTTGGTTGGAAATGACCTTTTAGAGTTTCAGGAAATCAAACAGATTCTTCGCAACAATTTTGGCATCAAAGACATTCGAAAGCTGGAGTATATTATTGGAATCGAAGTGGAACAATCTCATAAGGGCATATTCATCTTCCAGAGGAAATATTGCTTAGATATTTTAACTAACACATGAATGTTGAGATGCAAGCCAACTAGCATTCCCATGGACTACAACATCATATTGCAGCAAGAAAACGGCATACCATTGACCAATGTTTTTAGAATATAGAAGACTAATTGCAAAACTACTCTACTTGATAACAATAAGACCAGACAAACACATCGTCAAGAAGTTAAGTTAGTTCATGTCTAAACCAACACAAACACATCGTCAAGAAGCAATAAGGATTCTAAAATATTTGATGAATTCCCGAGCTCAAGGTATCATTTTTCCAAAGAACTTAGAGCTACAACTTAGTGGATTCAGTGATGCTTATGGGAGGACATGATATTAATTTAGAGATTAATTTTAGGAAGTTGTTTCTACTTGGAAAATCTTTAATTAACCGGAAGACTAATAAGCAAACTACCACCGTAGAATAATATCAATTTGTGGCCAACTTAAAAAAGATTTTGTGGTCGAAAATTGCTGACTTAAAAAACCCTCACAAATATTAATTCAAATTTACTGGTATTTGTAGCTAAAATAATCCTCACAAATTAAAAATATTTTTTTTTGCTAATTATAACTTTTGGAGGGAAAATTTATTTGACTTTGTGGCGTATAACACTATCGTAATGGGTTTGATTGATTAGAAATATCAGCATGCATTTTTAGCCGTATATATCATCACAAAAATTAGACAGTTGCACCATTGTGAGGGCTTAAGCTGCCACAGAGGCAACATTTTCTTACTGCCTAGCACATCACAAAGCCAATAGAGTTGTTGACATTTTGTGGTTGCTTTGTCCGCCACAAATGCACTCTTTTCTCTCTATATATATCACTCTTCCTCTCATTTTTTACTTCTACCTTCTCTCCAAATTTTCTATCTGTCTTCTCACTACAAATATTTTTTTCCAATATTTCTCTTGAGTTCCAATAAGTCTTTATTTTATGTTTTGTTTTCTAATGTTAATTTTTTATTTGAAATTATTTATTTAATAAATATTATTTAATTTTCATTTTGACAGTAGTGTTGATTGCGAAGAATTGTTACTTGTTCATAAGCTTCAAGTCTAACACTACCTTACATCAAGTTAATATCTAATACATTTTAAATATAGATTAGTAATTTATATATTTATTATTAAAAAAAGTTATATAAATATAAATTATTTTTAGAGCGTTAATATTTTATTTCAGAATATAGAACATATTTTTTTTAAAATTGGTTATAATACTATTTTTAATTAAACTTTAATCTTATTAAGATTTGTTAATAAAAGTGGTAGTAAAATATTAAAATTGTAAAATTTTTACTCAAATTAAAATGTTATTTTTTAAAATGATGATGAAGTGTTATTTTTTTGTTGTAGTTATTTTTTCTATTATGATTTATTATGTTAGTAAAATACAATATTAATAAGAAATTGTAATTTTTTTCAGCAACAAAATAATACCTGTGAAAAAAAAAGTAAATTTATAATATTGATCTAATTATAAAATATGAAATATTATACATATAAAATATTTTTATATTATTTTCAAA